>OX456488.1:49152065-49605487 GCA_949748235.1 Platypus cylindrus | reverse complement strand
AATAGGAAAAGCAATGAAAGTGTTTTACAGTTCCAGCAATACGATTGTGGGGAAAAAGGAAACAACAAGAAAAGCAAAAATATGTCTATAAAACAATAATAAGACAATAACAATATATAAACCGGTTTGTTAAACACTTTATGTGATTTGTTTAGCTCTATAGCAAATAAACTTTCATCAAATATTTTATGGCTATGGAATAATGGGCTCGATATTAGATTTTTATCACCATAACGGCCTTCTCATTTTTGCACGATATTGATAGTCCTATGTTTCCATTGTTTTTCCGAATACGGCATTGTTCATTAATTTGGACAAATTTTTCTCAAAATCTGTTTTAGCTTGTGCTCGGTATTTAGTATTGAAATCTATATATGGGTGGAGCCATGGTGCTTGGCTAAATTGTAATATTTTATAAATTTCAGTCAAGACCAGACCATTCTGCAAGGCTTGTTTTAAGTTTCGGTGATTTTTTGATGACATGAATGAGACATGGCCCAACCATATACGTTATTGGCATCTGAATACAATAAATATTTAGATGGCCATGTAATTCTTCATATATTTGTTTTTTGTCGCGGAGTATCTATTAGAACACATAGAAATACCTCCTCTTAGACCTTTTTCTATGAATAAAACTTGATCTATGTCTTTGAGAAGCCTAAGTTTACACTTTGTTATTTTCAACATGCAATCCCAAGAATACCCAGGTAGCGTATGGTAGAAAGCCGGCTCTAAACCATAAATATTTATACACTTACTTCTAAAGTTTTCAAATACATCAGCCAGCAAGAGAACATCTGTTTTCAAGTATAAATCGCTATATTCGCCTAAATTAGTAATATTGAATCTTTTCCAAATTACTTTTGCATGATCAAAATCGTCCTCACATATATGCGATTTAGTCAGCTTATTATAAAATAATTCTTTAGCTGGTATTTCCGTTTCATTTAGTTTACTTAAATTATCTACATAATCATAGCAAAGAACACTTTTGATATATCGCAGTTTAAAAGATTCCGCATCTAAATTACGGAATTCATGTTTTAGAATATTTAATTCATTTATTTGTAGGGTGGATACCAATTCAGACAGTGAGGTGTTTAAAAACCTGTAACAATCTATGAAACAATATCAAGCAGAACTGTTAAGATGCTGCTGAGTAAATGAAATGTATTTATCTATATTTATTGGTAATAAAGTAATGGTTCCCATTTTACATATTTCTTTAACTGGGAAATGACTATTATAATTTGAAATGTTATGGCAAATTATTTGTAATACAAATAATTTTTTAAAATTTAAGTCACAGGCTGCATGAGCTAGACCTCGCATAACGCCATTATAATGATTATGATCGCTGACAATTTTATCATTAATTAGAAACGGTTTCTCGCAAATGTGACAATGTTTTGCTGCTTCGATATCTAGTCTACTAGACATAGACACAGATGATTTAATCTTTTGTTCAATTTTGTGTGTTAATAACTCTAACTTGTTTACTATCCATCCTACACAATTTTCCCCTCGATAAGACTCGTAGTAGCAAAGTGATTGATCATAAGTGTTCTGAATTGGACAATTCTTTTTGTTCTAGTCCAAACACCAAGGGTGTAACTAAACTTTTGTAGCTACTGGGGGACTGTAGTGTGGGATGAATAATTTATGTGGTCATTAAAAAAAGTTTTCTTCTGAAATTGAAAATTTCTAAAGTTTTCAAATACATCTATCAGCAAGAGAACATCTGTTTTCAAGTACAAGTCACTATATTCGCCTAAATTAGTAGTATTGAATCTTTTCCAAATTACTTTTGTATGATCAAAATCTGCCTCACTTATATGTGATTTAGTCAGCTTATTATAAAATAATTCTTTAGCTGGTAGTTCCTTTTCATTTAGTTTACTTAAATTATCTACATAATCATAGCAAAGAACACTTTTCCTAGATAGCAGTTTAAGAGATTCCGCATCTACTATCAATAAATCTACTATCTATCTAATTATTTTTGAGCACACCCAACCACTAAAAAGTAATCGCAACATCAAATCAATCCAAAAACACTTACAAGACAATCAGTTGTTTACCAAAGATTAGGTGCAAGCATTAAACTAAATAAAAGAATAGAAACGAAATAGAAAAAAACAAGGTGAACAAGTTAAACAGGCAGAAACAGATTACACCACAAGCTGATGTGGTGTTGGTAATATCTGTGTTTTTGTATTTTTGATACGTTGCTACATGTTTTTTATCTCTAGTTATTATTTTTCTACCTGTTTATTCTATGTATTCCCCCGGGCATGTATTACAGGAAATTTTGTATACACCTGGGATTTCCACTTTGTTAGTATGTTGTTTTTCGTATTTTAGTAACTTGCCTAGTTTGTTGTTAGTTCTAAAGCTAATTGTGATATCAAATGGTTTGAAGAACTGTGCCAAAGTGTGTGAGTATTCTCCACAGTATGTCATACTGCAATATTTAATATCTAATTTGTTTTTTACGATGTTTAATGACGCTAGGTGTCTGCATTTGAAGTGATGGAGTTTGGTTAGTATTAACTGCTTACGGAACTCATTGTTTTCGGCTATTCGTAATATGTTTTCTACTTCCAGGCTAAAATTTTCTTCCGAGAGTGGTATTTTGAATAACTTGTAAAATAGCGAGTTAAAGGTGGGACGATTATCTAGATGGAAAAAATATAAATAAAATACCTCTAATTTAATAAATAGGCGTTTGATCGAATATTTAAAATAAATCTTGATTTATAAAAATTATTAATTTATGGTCAGGGTGATTTTATTAGTCTGGTGTCGTAAAAGCCACCGGCGGCTATTCATGCGTTCGTAAATAAATTCACAACCCAAAACTCAATAATAAATATGGGCGCCACTGTGTTTCAGGCAGAACACAGAACCCTCCACGGGTAAAAAAATTAAAGCGCAACCGCAAGTAAAAATTACACACTTGGTGTAACAACTTCCGATGACGTTAATAACTGGTCCACTTTAAGTTCCGGTTAAGATCTAACATGAACTGTCCACACGCATAATGTAGAGCGCAATCAAAGTGATTCGTGTCAGAGCAGAAATCATGATTAGAAAATGAAATCTAAGTACTTTAAAATAATGAAATTAATAACAAAAAAGACGTATAGAAAATGAGAAAGCATTAAACAGATAGCGATAAATAAGCAATATTAGTAAATAGATTTTTATTTTATAAATAACCCTGCCTGAAGATTGCGAACACTACAGTCAAACTTCCGTAAAAGACGCAATATGTAAAACCGCAATTGAATACAATGCTCGACTAGACGCATGCAAGTTACAACTAAAAGTGTATTTATGATGCATATACAAAATAATATAACGCACCGTACATTAGCAACAGCAAAGATCAACTTTAATCAGTCGGGATATGAAACAATCAGCTCGCAACCACCGAACTGCAAATGAACCGAAACTACAAAAACAAACTAAGCGCAGTTAAACAAAAGAATGAAGTAGCAGTTGTGAACAAGAAAAATAAAAGATTGATACATTTTGCCCTGTTTCAATTACAATACTACTTCAGAAACTGTAGCAAAAAGCAATATATTCCGACAATAATAAGAGATAATAATAGATATAAACAAAGACGTCTCATTTTATCTCGGATCTACTATTGACCAGCAGAATAAAATGGGTGAGTCTTCATAAAGAGAGAAAACGTAACGGAACACAAAAATTAACCATACCGGTAGCGCAATAAAATAAAATTTTTAATTCATAGATAATAATAAAACAATAGGTATCGTTAGGTATACTATGACACTAATTATGAAAAAGTCAATTTATGTTAAACTTTTCATTGTAACATAACGTGGTATCACGTGCCACATCAATCATATTTGGATTTAATTTATTGAATATAATTAACTGAACACGAAGAAAAATAATAAAATAAGAAACTGCGGAAACAATATCGAACGGCACAGTAAATAAAATTTATAAATAATAATTATACTAACGAAATTGAACTAGTACACGCCAATAATTCTTATCTGTGTATTAAATAGAATAGAATAGAAAAATAAAGAAAAAAAGGAATATTAAAAGTGGCGATTTCAATTATAAAAAAACTTATTATCCAATAAATTAACCAGGATTGCGAGATGTTTCATAATAAGAATCATTATGAGGAACAAAAGGTTTCAATTTATCAATGTGCCAAATTCCGCGGGATATACCATCGGCATCTTCCAATTCATAGGTAAGATATCCTGTTTTTCTTTTAATAATAAAAGGGCCAACAAACTCAGGAGCCAATTTTTTACTGAAACTATTGGTTTTATCTGAGAGAGATTGATCCTTTCGCCAAACTTGTCGACCGACAAAATAATTTGTTGCTGGGCGTCGTCTTAAATTATAGTTGTTCGCAGTTCGCTCGAGAGATGCTTTTATTTTACCTCTAACATTATTACAAGTAACCTGAAAATCTTTAATTGTGTTTTCCACTTGATTAAGAGAAGCATCATGGGTTGCATTTAAAGATAGGGAATACTCTTTACCCGAAATACGATGTTTCCTGCCAAAATTTACATAAAATGAGGTATATCTTGTAACTTCACTTTTGGCCGTCCTAATAGCGTAAGCAATGGCTGAGAAGTGACAGTCCCTAACTCGCTGATCGTTACTACGTGGATTTGGGTTGGTATTGAAATATGTTTCTAACATTGCTTTCACGACCTTATTGACTCGTTCTACAGGATCAGCTTGCGGATGGTATTGAGCTGTGTAGAAGATTTGCACTTAATATTTATGGCAAAGTTGTTGAAAGTCTTAAGATTTCATTGGCGTACCATTGTCACACATCAAATATTGGGGAACTCCCTATGTCAAGAAAACATTTTCCTCCACAAACTTAGTGAGAAACTTAGCATTGGCCATTCTACAAGGAGCAATAAAAATAAATGTACTGAAATAATCAGAAACTACCAATGCTGCAGTATTCCCTTGTTTTGACCGTGGAAGTGGGACAATAAAATCTAGGCTGATCATGGTAAATAGTTCCTTTACTTCTGGTCGTTTTCCCATAAAATCAGGTGGTAGTTTTTATTCCACTTTACTTTAGTCCAATAATACCGTTCATGTAAACGCCAATAAGTTTTAAAAACTCCGAAATGAGCCGATGATGGTGTGTCATGAGCTCTAAAAACAATAACTTTTTGTTTGTCCTTTGGAACTACTAATTTCCATAGATCTCTAGAAATTGTAGCTGATAGATTTTTTACATATTTATATAATAAGCCGACGACCAGGATGATGAACCAAAGTAAAATTATATGGCTGTAAACGTAAAGCCCATCTGGTCAATCTGCCTTGTGAATATTTAAGATTATGCAACCATAACAACGACTGATGATCAGTGATCACAGTGAAATGCGTATGCTTCAAATAATGACGAAGTTTTTCTGTAACTGTAAATTTCTGCTGTTGCTTAATTAACGATCTACTTAAATAACAGATAACTTTCCTTCCATCGTTAGATTTATGGGTTAAGGCGGCGCCAATACTGTTATTAATGATTAACAATCATTGCTATTACATAACTATTACATTGTTATTATTAAAACGACAAGTACTATCGCTATTTGCAAAATTATTCGCAGAAACAATTTGAGCGGGAACACGATTAGCGATTATCGCGCCCCGCGTCTCCAATTTCCCGAACAAGAACAATTATTGACTGGCCGTCCGCAATTGCTGCATAGTATTGTACAGTCAGAGCGAAAATGACCGGTCCTACTACAATTAAAACATGACAAATTTTGATTTCTCGTTTGATTCAACGAATTGCGATTAATTTGACGATTATTATTATTAACATTACGAGGGCGATTATTAACAAAATTTGTACCATTTCGGGTATTATTAAAATTACTGTTATTATTATTGTTACGATTATCACGGTAAAAATTATTATTAATTGAGTTTCTAGTACTTAAATTTGGATTCTGAAGTGTTCGACGAAAATTAGAATTTTGATTAATTTGAGGAGTATAATTTACATTTTCTCGCTGATTTTGATTACGTAATGATCCTAATTACATTAGGATGATCATTATCCTAATGAAACTATTTGATTAAGGTTATTTACAACGTATCTCTGATTATTAAGTGGCAATGCAGATTTCTGAATATGGGGATTACCGAATCCAGCCGCTACTGGTGCAAAATCAAGCTCTACTAAATAATCGCGTTGTTGTTGAGGTGACCGATAACAATCCAAATGATACTTTTGTGCTTCTCACTTTAACGCTTCTCTTTCTACCTCATCATGTGTGGTAACATCACTTAACTGAGCACTATAAAATGGTGTTAAATTTCTAAGAATAATTTGTACCAGATCTCAGCTGAAAGAATACCATAACTGTGAAACAAAGCATGCATTTATGTTAAATAATGTGTCATGCTCTCATTAATTTCTTGTGTTCTGTCTAAAATCTCTCTCTTAATAAGAGATTAATAAGAGAGTGGGCGATAATCAAGTGGTTCAAAATGCAATTTAAGTAGTTTCGCCAGTTCATCCCAATCAGAAAATCGATCGCGATTGGCTTTGGACCAACTTAATGCTCTATCACTAAATTAATCTATGGCAGATTCAAATAGTTGTTGTTGCGAGACATGCCCAACATTTTGAAGTTGCGAAACTCTTTCTAAGAATGCATACACTGACAATTGCTGAATGTCGTCAGTGAATTTTAAATTCCATTTATACACAGGTACATACGAAGGGTCTCACCCTTCGTATGTACTTGTTATACCCTTCAGCACCTTCACAGATGGTGAAGGTGCTGAAGGAATTACATCAAATTATTGATTTTGATCTACCACCAACGAAGTATCGAAAACTGGATTTCTCGGAGTCCGTGAAGATAAAGTTGCTGTTGTGGGAGTAACGCTTTCTAAGTTATCCATTGCGCCGAAACATTTACAAAAAGCTGGACTTCTTGGTTTTTATGGTTTGCTGAAACTTGAGAGTACTTTAAGCGATGGAAAAGATGTTGCAATCTAGCTCGACATTTATCTGAATTTCTTTGTTCGTATGCGACACTTAATTTTTCACTATCAGCTAAAATTGCTACTAGAGTAATTGATATGAATTCTAATTCGGTCACTACATCTATCGTGACATCAAGACTTGACAAAGATTCATCAAAACCTTATAATCTCAGCAGCGCTCGTACTGAAGATCTGATTTTGGCTTCACTCTAACCCTCATCAATTTCCAAACCCCGTGATCATTCTTCCCAAACTAGCATATCCTTACTCAAATAATTCTAATTACCCAAATCCATTGTAAAATTTAAATTAATATTTGAATTAAAAGAAATAGTTAATAATACCAATAAAAAATATATCTTAAATACAACGCTATTATTTGAATACACTTATTTTTAGTTTACTTTAGTTTAATTTTTATTTGAAACTATTTACGCCAGAAAAACAAGACGAGATATCAGCGAAGAAAAGAAAAAAGAACTAGCAAACAAGAAAGAATGCTCAAAATACCAAAACAAGCAGCTATTTTCGTATGGAAATAAAACTGGTTATTGTTAAATCGCTAACTAATAATAATTGAAAATACCTATAATACTAGAAAAATAAATCGAACATTAACGAAATTATTCTCTTTTCGAAACACATTAAAAAAAATAGGTCCGACAATAGGGCTGTATTTTGCCAAGCTTATGTGCTTCTCAGGAAATATACTCAACAATAAAAAAGTTTAAATTCAGGTTCCGTTTTTTGCTCAAAGAGACATTATTTTGTATAATTATTATTGTAAAATTTTCTCCAATCTACGTCTCAAAAAATTATATAATATATATTTAAATCAATATACATATAAAAATCGTAACGCAACACGTGTTTCGGTATAAACCATCATCAGATATTATGATAAGAATATAATTATGAAAAGAAATATTAATGAAAAGTAATTCAAATAGACAATTTATAAAATTATAACAATATATGAATTTAATGACTTTTGCGAACCAGTCTAAAATTTTTAAATATTGAAATTCAAGATATTGAAAATTAAATAGGTTTCGAAATTGGAAATTATATTATAGTTGGTATATTTTTTGAATTTAGTAATCTCTAATTTTTCCAGCAAATCCAGTTTTGTACTTTTTTTGCATTGATGCAACAAGTGCACATCATCATGAATAGAAAATGTACGATTGATCATAAAAATATGAAGCGCAAAGGTCGTACTACTATCTAAGGATAAATTTTGATTAACAGTTTTTTTAAATTTGTTAATATAACATCGATGTTATTTCAATCAATTTTCAATTTTTCTGCCAGTTTGCCCTACATAAATAGTCATACAATCGTGGCATTTTAAACTATATACTCCGGATTTAGATAAAACTATTTTGTCTCTGGTTTTTATCAAATTTTTAGCTGAAGTGTTATCTGGTTAGAAATTTATTCGAAAATCGTAATGTTCAAAAATTTTCTTAATTTTATAAGAGATTTCTCCAAAAAACGTAAAACAAAAATAATTTAATGGTAGTTTATATTGCAACACATTCTAACAAAATTTATATTTATATATATATTTATTACGAAGTTTTTTAATTGAATACAATGAGAAATATTTTTTGATTGCCAAATTTTTTATAATATCTATTTTTTTTTTGAAAATTCTCATTAGATAAAGTTTAAAAAAAAATAAAAATTATACAGTTTTAAAGTTCGGTTTATACCGAAACACCTTTTATATTATGATTTTTATATGTATGTTGATTTAAATATATATTATATAACTTTTTCAGAGTAGATTGGAGAAAATTTTATAATAATATATATATATATATATATATATATATATATATATATCGTAAAGCCTGTTTACCATTTCTGGTGTAGGTTTGTTAGTCTTTATCTTTTTTTTTCCTTTTTCTTTCTTTCTTTTTCGAGGCTTATTCGTTTTTGCTTCACGTCACTGCGTCGCTAAACTTTTTCGATTCTTTCCTGTTATTTGCCATCCTACTAGCTTCACTCATCGTTATTCTTCTTCTTTGTAATATCTTTTCTATTATGTCATCCCAGGTAGTTTCAGGTTGTTCTCTATTTTTTCTGCCCAGGCCTAGCTTCCCATACCCTTCTCACTTGTGTTTCCTGTCGCATTCTCTTCAGATGGTTCCACCATCCCAACTGCCTCTTCTCTATGTATTCGTGTATCGCCTCTATTCCCAGTTCTTTTCTTATTTCTTCAATCAAAAATTATAATATTAAAAAATTGAAAATCTGTGAAAATGTCAACTTTAAAATTAAATTATTGAAATGCCACCACTGCCTCTCACAGGAAATAGAGAAATTTTATACTGCGTGTGACATTGAAGTCGTTAATGAGTTCAATGTTTATTCTACTTTTCAGGACCCAATATTGCGTAGATTAGTTACACTGCAGTTCACGAACGTTTTTGATGAAGTCAGAAAATGATGATTATCTCGGCAACTATTGAAAATAGACCCTCCCTTGTTCAGGCATTTTTCGTTCAGTTTTTCATCCCCTACCCACCATTGAAGTTAAAAATACTAGTGGCGAAACACCCTGTATATGATATAATCATCTATAATATATTTATATATCATATTCAAATAACATCCTGTACATGATGCCTATTCAGATACGGTTGTTTAATGCAGAATTTATATCGTCCCAAATTAATATATCACTACTCCTAGAAACTCGCAAATTGCCACCAGTCTGAGTCTGGTAAATTTTTTTTTAACATAAAACGAAATCTTCTTTAATGACTTAATTTGTAGAAAGCTTATTACGAACACTTAGAGGTTTCTTCTTACGCATGATTTTGATGATGTCTCAGATACTTTTGTTGATTTTGCTGATCCATATGCTCCTTTCTAGACTAGAAATTTCTTGTAACACAGGTACAGCATTTGAGAGTGTATTTACTATATCACTGCTTGAAGTTAGACTAATTACGTTTTATTTTTGTAAGAATATAATCATAACAGGTAATAATAATGAGGAATTAGTCTTGTCTAGTAATATTGAAATTACTAGACAAGACGATACTATATGCTTAACAGAATTTGACTTGGTTAACATGATATTCATCAATACATATCATGTCGTTCTCTTAATTAATAGACTAAATTTAAATGATTTTAACACACTTTATAATAATTTTATAATAACTGATTTTATACTTTGCCTATGACTACAGATGTTAATTTAGATTTAATACAGATTATTTTTCGGCGAAATTCAATTCATATAACTTACCCTTCATAATGAATGTCGATTGGCTTTGTGGTGCTGTGGTAAGGTCCTTTTACCCTACATAAAGGTTTATAACTTCGATTCCTATTTACATCTTAAAAATTTTATTTTCAGGATCTTATGTATCATCCGCCTCTCTCTCTCTCTCTCTATGTCTCTTTTTCCTTCACTTTCCTCCATTACTGTTGCAATCACGAGCATGCTTACCACATTGAGGATAGGTGTAAAGACGCCTATTATGACCACGCCACGACGGCGTTTTTATACTTATCCATGTGGTAGGCGTGAAAAGCCATCACCTTTTTTCAAATTGTTGAGCATATTCGATGCTACCGACATCTATCCACACCATATCTTCATACATTACATCAAAAGATAACTTGGAAACCACGTTGAAACTTACTCTACCAACCACAGCATGGCGCCACATTCCAATAACAAATATGACATTTCATTGAGAAAAAAATATGACACTGATAATTGATACACAAAATGCAAAAATATGACAACGACAATTAACACATACAGCGCGATGTAATGAAAATTTATATACAGCGCCATCTAGTGGAAAACGGATGAAACTGAATGACATAAAAATGGGGCCCCCGCAATTGTAGCGCTTTCTTGTGGCGATATTTTGAAGCTGTGGTCAAGTTCTGCTGTTAGATATAGACATATCTGCTCATGAATATTTTAAATTGAAACAAAGCTCAATTAAAAGTCTAATTTTTTTTTCATCATGGCTTTTGTTAGACGTGCTGAAAAGGACAGTTTTCGGCGCCCGTTTGAATCGGTTTGAGTCCGAAAAAGTAGAAGTTTTGTGTACGCAATCTGTGACATAAATTAATGTATTTTCGTAATGTTTCAATAACGTCATATGAGAATTTCGCTTCTCAACTCACTTAATATCACATCACCTACTTTTAGCAACAACAAGAAATTACTAGATAAATGGCCGATATAATAACTTTTTAAAACGAATTATTTGTTATATAAAATTACCTCAATAGGAAAAATAACGTTGAATATGTGTGAGCAAAGCCTATTTTTTGTACTTAATAACAAAACACTTACCGCTGCTCAGCTCATGTTTCAAACTTTTATTCCAATATAAGTGCTATATTTAAACTGTTTGGTTTTATCGAAGATTATCTTTCAAATAAAGTAATTGACCCACCAATCATTTGCCACGAAAATTTAGGTTATAGTTTGAATGTTAGATGCAAATAATTTTGATAATTATTTAATAAAAATATCCTCAATAGCATAAACCACAGCTATGGTTTCGTTCGCCTTTTTCCACTTATTTGATAGTATTGACAGTATTGTTTTTAATCTTTAATTCCCGCTATCCTGACGGATTATCTACAAAGATATCGCCGGTGTAATTAAAATGTACGCTCCGCGTCATGGCTGCATTAATCTGGACAAGTTGCGAAGCATGTAACAGAATCTACTAAGAAGAAGGCGGAAAGATGATTAACTGAAAGCAAGAGTGAGTTAAATTATAGATTTCCGTCTTTGGACGGAAATCTATAATTTATTTTATGTTTTTTTTTTTTGTTGTAGCAGCTATTCAAATCAATTCTTAATAAAATTATATTTCTGTATTAACCCAATGATAACTGAATTTATAAAAATACATATATTCTATAAAAATATAGAGTATATTGCTTTTATTTTACTCAAATTATTTTTTAGCGGTATAAATGATACTTTTCGGAATAGGATTTAACCCAACTTTTCTCTTTGAAAACTTTAAAGTGGCTGCTATTAAAAGTAGTTAAGTCTAGGGCCAGCTATTTGATATTTGTTTTAGTATTCTAATTAGAAGGAAAATCACGTATAACTTCTTGATATTCGTTTTATACAAAAATCTATTTCTCTTACAATATCTAACCATATTGCTGTTATTAACTATTTTATAATTAACATATATTTAGTAAACCGCGGAGCTTTATGAAATATAGTGTAATTTGATTCTAAAAATTAAAATAAAATTAATTTGCCTAATACTTGGATTTTAGTCTCTAAGAAGTGAATAGTATTTATAATTCTTAATCTTTTATAAGTAATAATTCTTCAAAATCTGACCTCTTTCTACCGCTTTTTCCCCTATTTTTTTAAACTGCTCTCTTCTTTCTTTTACTTTTGGTAAATAATTTGAAAACGTAAAACTTACATTAGCTCTTGAACCATTAATTTATAATCAATGTCGCTAAATGCAACTTTCATTTGATTATATCTTTAGTTAAAATTGTAAAAACGTATCTTATTTATACCAGTTCGTTAATGATTTGCTATTGTAGATCGATGACTAGATGTAACCTGAAAAAATTCAGTTAGATCGACTCTAGAAAAGTACTTGCTAATACAAGTAATGGCAAGTTCTTTTGTAAATTAATTGCTGGGCAGCAACATATTGAGTTTTCACATATTATTTTTAGATAAACTCAGCTATGATAAAGTCATTCCTATAAGATTCTCGTTAGAATACAATCAAAGCAAAATAGCTTATATATATTTCTTTGGTAATATGCTTCATCATTACACTGCAAATTCTTCTAAGAAAAATAACAAAAATGTGCATGTCAAAATTGATTACTTCACCTTTACCACTATCAGTCTTCTCTCCTATATCAAAAATTGAATTAAACGCATAAAAGGCCGCCCATCTAGACATACTCGTCAGTAAGTTAAGTTAGCAGAGATGATAGGCAAAAGGGCAAAGTCATCAACACGACGTTTATAGAATATTTAAAAGTAATTTATTACGTTTCTGAAATGATAAATTGTTTGATAGCAAATAAGCGGAAATCTAATGGGGTTTAAATGTTGGATGTGGTAGATTAAGTGGAAAGGGTGAAAAGTAAAAGGAAAGGAGAATTCAGGGTGCATATTGCGAAGGTGAGGAAGATACAAATTGGCGATCAATGAAATAATTAAAATGTCACTCTTGGGTATAAGTATGTATGTGTATATAGTTCTGAAGGAAAACAGGCACCTACTTTATTAAGAAGATAATAATAATTAACAATAATTATGAAATATGAAGCAGCTCTAAAGTATCTGTGCCACACAGTTGCTTCAAATAAGGTTTGGGTAGTAAATAAAGTATCCGCATGCTTATGTCCCAGACATGGTGGTTTTTCATGACAGCGTATGATAAGCTGCCCTTTTTTTGAAGTGGGTCAGATACGGGATGTTGCTATTAAAAGGAATTTTAGAATGCGTGGAATGATAATCTGTATCTTTAATATAAAATAACCCCAACTACTTGGGGTGTATTTTAGTTGTATTAAAGGATTATAAAGATGAAAAATGTTTCTAGAAATGTTATAATCTCTATTGCATATTTAGCAAAATATAAAATCAGACCGATTTTCTTTTAAAGATTTAAAGGATTTCTTATTAAAGGGACTATGATTTTTGCTGGTGGTGGTTGTGGTGGTGGTGGTACCTGCATCAGGTATTTAAGCCGTATGCTCATGGTAATGTTATAGTATTCTGCTACAATTAAATTTCTGGTTGCTTGTAATATTATAAAGTAAATAGTATTGTTTTCAATTGTATAAATGTGCATATAGTGATCATGGAAAGTGCAATTAATTTAAGCAGTGATATAGTAAATATACTTTCACAAGCTGTACCATTGTTACAAGAAAGTTCCAGTCTAGAAAGGAGCACATGGAACAAGAAAATCAACAAAAGTATCCGAGACATGAAAATCATGCGCAAGAAGCTACCAGTAAGTGTTTGTAATAAGCTTCCTACTAATTTAAGTCACTGAAGAAGACTTCGTCTTACATTAAAAAATAATAATTACCAGACTCACACTAGTGGTAATTTGCGAGCTTCTAAGAGAAGTGATGGATTAATTTGGGACGATCTAAAATCTGAATTAAACGACGGTATCCGAACAGGAATCATTTACAGCACAAGACACACAGATGCCACTGAATTTTGAAAAGATTCATTTGAACTTTTTAAGAGACGTATAAATAATATATTAAAGTCAATGAATGTACTTAAAGTAAACACCTCTTTATGCGCTCAATATACCACCATCAAAGAAAATATAGAAATTTTGGAATTTAAATATTTTCATACGAGAAACGAAAAAAATGATACTGGTACGGATTTAGTAAACTGGTTTCAAAATAACGTCATTGACCAAATATTACATAAAATGGGTGAATTTCAATAACGTGATCGTGGTTGGGCCCTGATGGCAATAGTTATTTTAGAAATTAAAATAAATAAATATGAATTCGATCTTGCTGCTTCATCCTATATTAAATTACCTAAACAAATTTCTAATAAAAAGGCGCGTCTTAATATAAAAAATTATGATAATTCATGTTTTTATTGGAGCGTTATTGCAGGACTTTATCCTACTACTAATCATTCAGATAGAATTTCATCGTATCCACATTATTTAAATGTATTAAAAACAGATGGCTTACAATTACCAATTTCAATAGGTCAAATAAGTATATTTGAAAAACTTAATAACTTTTCAGTAAATGTTTATGCGTAAGAGTTACATGAAAACACTGACAAACACAAACATTATATAACAGTACCTTGCAGAATAACGGACACCAAATTAGAAAATCATGTTTATTGTACATACAAAATAAATATTATCCTAAAATAAATGATTACTCTCCGTTACCCGATGATAACACGGAAGATGAGAAGCTTAAGTATCACTATTGCCTTATAAAAAATATGTCTAGACTCATATCATAACAGATTAATAAACGTAAAATTTTTGTTTGCGATAGGTGCCTTAATTATTTTCTAACTCAGGAAAAACTAAACAATCATCTCATTTTATGTGAACAATTAAAATTCTGTAAAATATATTTTCCAAGTTATGATTACGTAGAGTTCAAAAATAAGGTATATAAGCAAAAAGCACCTTTCGTAATTTATTTAGATTTTGATTGTGTCCTAGAGAAAATGGATATTTCACGCATTAAATGTCAAATTTGTTATCAACAGCATACGCCATTTAGTGTAGGCTATTATGTAAATTATGCTTATGATCAATCACTTTATTACTACGACTTTTATCGAGGAGAAAATTGTGTAGGATGGATAGTAAATCAGTTAGAGTTATTAACAAACAAGATTGAACAAAAGATTAAATCATCTGTGTCTATGTCTAGTGGACTAGATGTTGAAGCAGCAAAACATTGTCAAATGTTTTGCAAAATTTTCACAAAAACATTTGTGAAAAACCGTTTCTAATTATTGATAAAATTGCCAAAGATAAAAATTATTATAATGATGATATACATGGTCCAGCTCATGCATCCTGTAACTTAAATTTTAAAAAATTATGTGTAGTACCAATAATTTGTCATAACCTTTCAAATTATGATCGTCATTTCCTAGTTAAAGAAATATGCAAAATGGGGACCATTACTTTATTACCAATAAATAAAGAAAAATACATTTCATTTACTCAGCATTATCCTAACAGTTCTGTTCGATATTGTTTCATAGATTCTTACAGGTTTTTAAACACTTTACTGTCTGAATTGGTATCCACCCTACAAATAAATGAATTAAATATTCTGAAACATGAATTCCGTAATTTAGATGCGCAATCTTTTAAACTGCTATCTAGGAAAAGTGTTCTTTGCTATAATTATGTAGATAATTTAAGTAAACTAAATGAAATGGAACTACCAGCTAAAGAATTATTTTATAATAAGCTGACTAATTCACATATCAGCAAGGGCGGTTTTGATCATGCAAAAGTAATTTGGAAAAGGTTTAATATTACTAATTTAGGCGAATATAGCGATTTATACTTGAAAACAGATGTTCTCTTGCTGGCTGATGTATTTGAAAACTTTAGAAGTAAGTATATAAATATTTATGGTTTAGAGCCGGCTTTCTACCATACGCTACCTGGGTATGCTTGGGATTGCATGTTGAAAATAACAAAGTGTAAACTTAGGCTTCTCAAAGACATAGATCAAGTTTAATTCATAGAAAAAGGTCTAAGAGGAGGTATTTCTATGTGTTCTAATAGATACTTTGCGGCAAACAACAAATATATGATAAATTTTGATATTACAAAGCCATCTAAATATTTATTGTATTTAGATGCCAATAACCTATATGGTTGGGCCCTGTCTCAGTATCTACCTTACGATAATTTTGCTTGGCTAATTAATGTAAATGAGGTAAATATTATGAAATCGAACATAAAGATCTGCCGTTCTGTGCAGATCATGAACGACCACCAGGTTCTAAATCTGTTAAATTACTGAATACAGTTACTGGTAAATAAAATGATATTATACATTACCGAAATTTAAAGCAAGCCTTACAGAACGGTCTGGTCTTGACTGAAATTTATAAAATATTACAATTTAGCCAAGCACAATGGCTCCAACCTTATATAGATTTAAATACTAAATACCAAGAACAAGCTAAAACAGATTTTGAGAAAAATTTGTTCAAATTAATGAACAATGCCGTATTCGGAAAAACAATGGAAAACATTAGGAAACATAGAAATATCAAGATGGTTCGTAAATGGGAAGGTCGTTATAGTGCTAAAAATCTAATATTAAGCCCAGTATTCCATAGCCATAAAATATTTGATGAAAGTTTAGTTGCTATAAAGCTAAACAAATCACATATAGTGTTTAACAAACCAGTTTATATAGTAATGTGCATTCTAGACATATCTAAAACTCTTATGTATAACTTTCATTATAATTTTATATTAAAAGAGATTTCACCAACTGAAAATTGCAAATTGATGTACATGGATACAGATAGCTTCATATATGAAATCATATCTGATGAAGCATATTTAGATATTATTAAAACGCATATACAAAAATTCGATACAAGTAACTATGCTGTAGATAATCAAAACGGTATACCATTAAAAAACAAAAAAGTTTTAGGTCTGTTTAAAGATGAGACAGGTGGCAATATTATTACCAATTTTATAGGATTAAGATCAAAAATGTACACTTATAAAATAGATTGTTTGAATAAATGTATAAAAAAAATTAAGGGGGTTAAATACAACATAGTAAAAAATTAAATAAATTACAATGATTATTATGAATGTTTAATGCTATCTAAAGTAAAAGTTATAAAGCAGCGTTCCATACTTTCTTATAACCATAATTTATTTAGTGTAGAGGAAATTAAACTAGCTCTTAATTCATTTGATGATAAACGTTATTTGATTGAAAACAGTACAGACACGCTTCCTTGGGGTCACTATAAAATTCAATCTAATTAACGACAATAGTAATGATATGTATATAATTTGTATCTCAAATGTATGGTAGTATTACTAAACATCTGTAAATTTATTCATTTGTAGTACAATACTTTGAAATAGATAATTATAAATATATTTTAGGAATAGGTACATAATATGTATGTATGGACTTTCTTATTTTTTATGTATAAAATTACTTTTACTTAAACCTTGTGTGTTTTAAATAAATGAGAATTACGATTTGTCTGTGTCGTTTGTTATACTTAACATCACTATACAATGTACACTACCAACTAAGCTGACCCTTTTGAAGTTCAAACAAGTTCAGATCTGTTGATAGACGATGGTAAGAAAGTAGGTAAAATAAATAACTTATAGTTAGTAATACGCAAGTAATAAATGAAAATAACTAATTTCGTGATAAATTTATTATTTTCTATCATAAGCTGATATAAAAATATAATAAATACAAAAACATTCAAATATATCGATTTAAAATAATTTCTTCACATATGAAACAGTTAATCTTATGTGTATGTAGAAGTCCATCAATTACATCACATCATCATCATCTTTATCTGTACGATGTCCCCAGCGAGGCTTCAAATATTCTGATACCATTTCTTCTGGTAGCTCTAATTGATTACTCAATATCTTTATAAAATAATCAAGGAATTTGAGTGAATACTTAATGCTGTTAATCATATCTTTAATTCTAAAATTTGATCAGTCGTTACCATGATTTCCTCTTGGTACCAATAAATTTAAAAGCACACTTTAAAAATAATGTTGTTACTGCTGCCACACAATAGCGTATCGACAAGATTTAATCGAGTCTCTGTATTGATGAAGCAGATGAAACAAACATTGGAGAGAGGAATCTGTCTAAACTCTCCCACTCACTAACTTTAAACTCAGCTTTTTTGTTTATAATTCGAATTTTGTATTTTGTTGAATTTTTTGGAATGGTTGAAAACAAAACTGAGTCTGTAGCTTTTTCCATCTTACTCCAATTAGAAGGCCAACTATCATTAGTTGAATTGAAACAAATATAAATTTGTTCTGCTTTCATGTAGCTCTAACGCATAAACATTTACTGAAATGTTATTAAGTTTTTCAAATATACTTATTTGATCTATTGAAATTTGTAATTGTAAGCCATCTGTTTTTAATACATTTAAATAATGTGGGTACGATGAAATTCTATCTGAATGATTAGTAGCAGGATAAAGTCCTGCAATAACGCTCCAATAAAAACATGAATTATCATAATTTTTTATATTAAGACACGCCTTTTTATTAGAAATTTCTTTAGGTAATTTAATATAGGATGAAGCAGCAAGACCGAATTCATATTTATTTATATTAATTTGAAAATTAACTATTGCCTTCAGGTCCCAACCACTATTACGTTCTTGAAATTCACCCATTTTATGTAATATTTGGTCAATGACGTTATTTTGATACCAGTTTACTAAATCTGTACCAGTATCAATTTTTTCGTTTCTCGTATGAAAATATTTAAATTCCAAAATTTCTATATTTGCTTTGATGGTGATATATCGAGCGCATAAACAGGTGTTTACTTTAAGCACATTCATTGACTTTAATATATTATTTATACGTCTCTTAAAAGGTTCAAATGAATCTTTTCAAAATTTAGTGGCATCTGTGTGTCTTGTGCTGTAAATGATTCCTGTTCGGATACCGTTGTTGAATTCAGATTTTAGATCGTCCCAAATTAATCAATCACTTCTCTTAGAAGCTCGCAAATTACCACTAGTGTGAGTCTGGTAATTATTATTTTTTAATGTAAGACGAAGTCTTCTTCAGTGACTTAAATTAGTAGAAAGCTTATTACAAACACTTACTGGTTGCTTCTTGCGCATGATTTTCATGTCTCGGATACTTTTGTTGATTTTCCTGTTCCATGTGCCCCTTTCTAGACTGGAACTTTCTTGTAACAATGGTACAGCTATTGAAAGTATATTTACTATATCACTGCTTAAATTAATTGCACTTTCCATAATCATAATATGCACACTTATACAATTGAAAACAATACTATTAACTTTATAATACTACAAGCAACCAGAAATTTAATTCTTTGTAGTAGAACACCATAATATTACTATGAGCATACGGCTTAAATACCTGATGCAGGTACCACCACCAGCAAAAATTATTGTCCCTTTAATAAGAAATCCTTTAAATCTTTAAAGGAAATTAAGTCTGATTTTATATTTTGCTAAATATACAATAGAGATTATAATATTTCTAGAAACCTTTTTCATCCTTATAATCCTTTGATACAACTAACATTCTGTTAAATAGTTGGGGTGATTTTAAATTAAAAATGCAGATTATCATTCCACGCATTTTGAAATTCCTTATTATATTCATCAACACATATCATGTCGTTCCCTTAATTAATAGGCTAAATTTAATTGACTTTATCACATTTTATGATAATTTTATAAAAGCTGATTTTATAGCCATTTGCATATGGCTAAATATGTTCATTTAGATTTAATACAGATTATAACATTTATACAAAAAAATTTCACTCTTGTCATCCTTTCAAATAACATCCGGTTAAAGATCTAGAGCGATTTTATATTTTATATTAAAAATACAGGTTATTGTTCGGCACAACCCAAAATTCAATTTATATACTCAACCCAACATAATGGATGTCGGTTGGCTTTGTGGTGCAGTGGTAAGGTCCTTATACCCCCATAAAAGTTTATATTTTGATTAAATGAGATGTATAATTTGCTTTTTCGCGGTTATTTTGATTACGTAATGGATGATCATTATAAACGTTTCTCTGATTATTATGTGGTAACGCAGATTCCTGAATATGGGGATTATCGAATCCAGCCGCTACTGATACAAAGTCAGGCTCAAATAAATTATCGCGGTTTTGTGGAAGTGGCCGATGAAAATCTGAACGATACTTTTGTGCTTCTCACTTTAACGCTTCTCCTTCTACCTCATCAAGTGTGGTAACATCACTTAAGCACTATTAAATGGTGCTAAATTTCTAAGAATAATATGTACCAGATCTCAGCTGAAAGAGTACCATAATGGCGAAACAAAGCATACATGGATGTTAAATAATCTGTTATGCTCATATATGCTGTATGTGCTTTATAATAGTTATAATAGAGACTAAATATTTAATGTAAAAAAAAATTTGAAGATAATGATTTGGCTGTTGACCAAACATTTTTGTATCAAGCAGTCTTTATCAGCATGCTCGGTATGTACAGAAAAATTCCAAGATTTTGCGATGTCAAATATTCATAAAAGGTGCCATGTCAGCACGTAGATTTTTGTTAAGAATCCGGTTCGTGCTGTGGTAGTTGTGCAATATACCGTTTTGGTATCACCGAAACGGAAATTACCTGGTTCGGTGACTTCCAAAATTGAACGCAACTCACTGTCAACAAACAAAACTGTAGGGATAAGGTATATTGCATTAAGATGCAATCATTGTAATAAGTCTTGCGAATCAAGAGAACAATTATCATTTAACTCACTAAACTACTATGAAATAATGTCGATAATTCTTTAATTTTTGCTTCAGAGGTATTGATTAAATCATTAATTCTATTAAATATATCTAATAATAACTGTCTATTATTTTCTTCACCTTTAGCCACGTCTTGCTGCGGCATCGAATAGAAATTCATTATTGGTCCACATAAACCATCCACTTATTTTTATTAGCAGCGTCATCATCTTGAGTGGGTAATTTAACATTACATATTTTTAAACCTCCAATATCTGAATCACCATTATATGTGAATGAAAATAAGGCTGAAGAAGTAGACGACGAAGAAATCTGATAATGTGGATATTTATCAGGTCAAACTTATCTATACTCATCACCGTTGTTTAACTAATTAATACTTATACATGGTAATATATAACTGATATATAATTTATATTATATATTTATTATATTATATATAAAAATATATATAACCTTTGCATCTTTTAATTTTTCAATAATTGACGCAATCTCATTACTATGAGAAGTAATATCTGCTTGCTGCGATGCGAATAGCAATCGTAATCTATCGACTAATTCATTAACATTATCCCAATTAACACATTCTATTGGCTTGAAATTATAGACCATATTATAGTTTCCATCTGGCTTTATCAACAATAGACGAATAATACGTCGATATTTCTGATTTCTGGCTCTAACTATTTTGCCTTGAGAAGAGTAACCCTTTCTGTATAGATTAGGGTCATCTAATATGGAAGATAATTCGAGGTCTTTGCTAGTATAATTTTTAGGAAAAGTAAATTATAAAGTTCCTTGCTACCTGCATATAGTTCTCTACCTATCATTATATGACAAGTAGTTTTATCAAATTCAATTTTATTGGGGGACAAGGTCCATGTATTAGTGATAGAGTTATATCTTGGACAATGAGTAACGCCAATATCAGGAGAATGGTAAAAATAGTCCTTTATTGGTTCTTGTGACACTTAGGGATATTCGTCCAATAGAGATGTATCTGAATTAGTAATAGTAACAACGCTTTCATTTTCTTCATAATCCTGCTCCTCTAGCTCGTCTTCTTGTTTTATTTCATCCTCTTCCTGCTCGTCCTCGTCCTCCAGCTCGTCTTCTTGTTCAACTTCGTTTTCGTGATCCTCGTACTCCTACTCTCTACTTCTTTATCTATCTTGTCAATTTGATCTACTTCAGAAATCTCTTTTTTTTCAATTTTTTTTACATTTTTTAATTTGTTACCATTTATTGCAGACGTTTTGTTTTAAACAATCACAATGTCTGCTGCTAATTTCTTCAACTGATCAGTAATATGTGTCAGAATTCGGTTCAATGTACCATCGTCATTAGAACGTCCCAATTATAACGCTAAATATTTTATCATTAGCAAATTCTAAAATTTTTCTTTTGCGGTTACTTTCCAACTTATCTGGAAGTTTCATAATTATAAAAATAACTGTTTTTTAGGAAAAAAATTAATTATGAACTTTTTTGATTGATATACATAATACAATTTTGATGTATATATTCATCAAAACCGCATCGATATCGCCCATCATTTAATTCGAATTCTTTCGCATTCCCGTCCCACAGAAAATTTTTGGAAAATAATTTGGTAGTCGTTCGCCGTGTATATATTTTTTAGATGTAGAATCATCAAAGTCCAAATTCTCGATGGCAAGATTAAGATCTTGTCTTACTAACTGCATTTTTGTATCTACTATGGAAATGAAAACGAATTGACTATATAAATGAATTCTTCAATTCAAACTTCCCTTGGCGGCCCATCTCCCTCATTATCAGTGGTGCTGACCTGACACTCGAATCCAGATGCGCCTGGCACAGGGTGATTCTGGAATCAACCAATTAGATGCAGCTTGCGAGCAGCACGACCTCGCATACAACTCAAGTTTTGCATTATTTAATAGACATAAGGTGGACAAAGAATTAGAAGATCGTGTTTGTGAACGACTGAAATCTGAAAATTTCAGTTTTGGTGAAAAGGCTGCATCTTGGCTAGTCCTAAATACCATGAAAGCTAAAAGAAAAATGGGAATGCGGCTTTCATTCAAAACACGCGTTATCGATCATACATCGAAATCGTTAAGAAAATATAAGAATCACAAAAATTTACGAAAATCAAGCTTAAAATGATTAAAAATAGCACGATTGGCCATTAAAAAAGCAGGCGACCGAAAAAACATCTGTCTACCACGCATTATTCCATTTGAACATTAATCTGGAGGATTTGTACCAATGTTGCCTATTTAATCTGCCTTGGGAGCAACGGGTGCACTAGCTCGTGGGCTAGTGTACCCTATAGAGTTATATAGTTGCAGGGTAAATGGCCCAAGTTAAACACAACTTTTTTGAAATCGATTGGATATGCGGTCAGATCAAATTTTGAACCTGCATAAAGCTCCGTTGAATGGTGATTCTTTTACACACATCGAACATATCTTCCCTATATTAAATAATTTTCTAACAGTGATGTAAGTGGCATAACAATAAATAGAAATGATGTTTGGCTATTAATGGCCGAATCTCGTTTGGTAATTAAAGGAATATTGAAAAAGACCAATAACTAAATATGCATCATCAGATACAATTTCATATATGAAGTTTGTATCCATGTACATTAATTTGCCATTTGGTGAAATTGCTCTTAATATAAAATTATAATGAAAGTCATCCATAAAGGTTTTAGACATGTATAGAATACACATTCCCATGTAAACCGGTTTGTTAAACACTATATGTGATTTGATTAGTTCTATAGCCACTAAACTTCCATCAAATATTTTATGCCTATGTAAAAATGGGTTCGATATTAGATTTTTATCACTGTAAGGTCCTGCCATTTTTTGACTGTTTTGATATTCCTCTGATTTAAAATGTTTTGGATTGTTATTTCGAAAACGTCATTCTTCATTAATCAGAATAAATTTTTCTCAAAACCTGTTTTAGCTTGCCCTCAGAATTTAGTATATATATATATATATATATCTATATATATATCGTAAAGCCTGTCTACCATTTCTGGTGTAGGCTTGTTAGCCTTTTTTTTTTTCCTTTTTCTTCTTTTTTTTTCTTTCTCTAGGCTTATACGTTCTTGCTTGGCGTCACTACGTCGCAAAACTTTCTCCATTCTTTCCTGTGGTTTGCCATCCTACTAGCTTCACTCATCGTTATTCTTCTTCTTTGTAATATCTTTTCTATTATGTCATGCCAGGTAGATTCAGGTCTTCCCCTTTTTCTTTTCTGCCCAGGTTTAGCTTTCCATACCCTTCTCACTTGTCTTTCCTGTCCCATTCTTTTCAGATGGCCCCACCATCCCAACTGCCTCTTCTCTATGTATTCGTGTATCGCCTCCAGTCCTAGTTCTTTTCATAAGAAAATAATTCTTCATTCCTGATTCTTGCACTCTTTGTCCCTCTCTTTACTCTCCTCAGGTATTTCATTTCTACCGCTTGGACTTTACTTATTTCCTTTTTATCTGTTATGTCCATGTCTCACATCCAAATGCCAGTATTGGTCTTATTATTGTCTTATAGACGTTTATTTTTGTTTTCTTTGTTATTTCATTTTTCCTGACAATCCTATTGCTGATAATGTAAAACACTTTCATTGCTTTTCCTATTCGGCTGTTAATTTCTTCATTCTTGATTCTTTCTCTCTTTGTCACTCCCTTTACTCTCCTCATGTATTTCATTTCTACCGCTTGGACTTTACTTATTTCCTTTCTATCTGTTATCTATGTCTCACATCCAAATGTCAGTATTGGTCTTATTATTGTTTTATAGACGTTTATTTTTGTTTTCCTTGATATTTCTTTTTTCCCCACAATCGTATTGCTGATACTGTAAAACACTTTCATTGATTTTCCTAGTCGGCTGTTAATTTCTTCTTCTTGCTTTCCTGAACTAGTTATTTCTACTCCCAAATATTTCCATTTCGTCACTTGCTCCAATTTTACTTTATCTACCATGATTTTTATCTCATCTTGTTCCCCGATCACCATTATTATTGTTTTCTCTTTACACATCTCCATTCCGTTCTCTCTAAGTGTTTCATTCCACTTATTTATGCTTGTCTGCAACTCTTTTTCGTTAGTTGGTATCACCATTATATGGTCCGTAAATGCTCCAATCTTTACTTCAACTCTCTCCATATAATTCCATCTTTCTTTCACTTTCCTTATTATTTTGTCCATGTAAATATTAAATAATGTTGGATTTAGTCCTCCTCCCTGTCTTAGTCCGTCTTTCGTTTTAAACTTTTTTGATTGTCTGTTTTTGACTATCACGCTATTTGAGTTTTCTTCATATATTTTTTTATTAATCTAATCATTTTCCTGCTTACCTCTTTCTCTGCCAGCATTTTCCACAATCTATCGCTTCCTACTTTATCAAATGCTTTTTTTAAATTTAAAAAACATTTTTTTTCCCCTTTACTTGTTTTTCCCATTATCTGCTTAATCGTAAATATATGGTCTTGAATGCTTCTGCCTTCCCTGAATCCTGACTGTAATTCGTCCATTGTTTTCTCTATTTTAATTTTTATTCTCTCGTTTATCATCATTTCCAGCACTTTCGTCTTCGTATTTAATAGACTAATTCCTCTGTAATTATTACAATCTTTCTTATCTCCTTTCTTAAAGATTGGTACTATAAGTGCATGCTACCATTCTTTAGGTATTATTTGCTCTTTCCCTATTTTGTTATATATGTCCAGCATTATTTGCCTTCCCTCTTCCCCCATATATTTTATCATTTCAGTCGTTATTGTGTCACTTCCTGGTGCTTTTCCATTCTACAGTTGTTTTATGGCCTTTTCCAATTCCTCCATATTAAATTCCTCTTCCTCGTCCTTGCATTCCTTTCTCTCTGTATTGTCTGCCTCTCCTTTCTCGTTCCTCTCTATATTGTCTGACAGCAGCTCTTCAAAGTATTGCGTCCATCTTTCCATTATTTCATCTTCCTACTTTAATATTTTTCCTTCTTTATTATTTATATATGTAGCACTGTTGGTCTTTCCTTTTCTTATTGTTCTTAGTCTACTATAGAATATTTTTTTCCCTCTGCAGCTTCGTTGTCTAATTCATTGCCAAATTCTGCCCATTCATTCCTTTTCGCCTCTATTACTAATAGCTTCACTATTTTTTTTTTCCTCCTTGTAACACTGATACGTTTCTCTACTTTTTTTTTGTAAATATTCCTTCCATTTTTTCTTTTTTAATCTCACTCTTCTCTTGATCTCCTCTGTCCACCATGTGGTTTGTTTTGTTTTCTTATTTCCTTTTATTTTTTCACACCCTTCCGAGCTTATTTGTAGTATATGTTTTTGAATTCCTCCCAACTCTCTTGCAAACTTAATGCCTTCCATTTCTCATTTCTGCTATCGATCATCCTCTTCATTTTTTCTCTATATTGCTTTGCCACCTCTCCGTCTTTTAGTCTATACGCTTTTATTTTCTCATATTCTATCTTATCTTCTTTTGTCTCTCTGCTATCTGATTTTAGTGGCTTCTTTACTTTTGATATAACCATATAATGATCACTTCCCACTTCCAGTCCTCTTGATACTTTTACATCTACTATGTTCTTTCTATTTTCATTTCCTGCTACTACGTAGTCTATTATTGATTTTTCATTTTTGCTGCTTTTAGAATTAAGCATACAAGTCTATATATGTTTGAAGTCATGGTGCTTGGCTAAATTGTAATATTTTATGAATTTTAGTCAAGAACAGTCAGACACATTGGGCTGTATTTAAATTTCGATAATGTATAAGATAATTTTTCTGTGGGTAACTTTATTCAGTAATTTAACAGATTTAGGTGGTCCTTCATGATCTGCACAGAATGGCACATATTTATGTATGTCATGCAATGACATTGGATATGCTAAGTCTACCTCGAGAATAAAACCACTATCGAAATCATCAGGAACATTCATAATATCTATCGCATTTACATTAGTTAGCCAAGCAAAATTATCGCAAGGTAGATACTGAGACATGGCCCATCCATATAGGTTATTGGCATCTAAATAGAATAAATATTTAGATGGTATCGTAACGTCAAAATTCTGCTTATATTTGTTGTTTGCCGCGGGGTATCTATTGGAACACATAGAATTATCCCCTTTTATGCATTTTTCAACAAGTGAAAGTTAATCTATATCTTTGAGAAGCCCAAGTCTACACTGTGTTGTTTTTAACATGCAATCCCAAGCATACCCAGGTAGCGTATGGCAGAAAGCCGGCTCAAAGCCATAAATATTTATACACTTACTTCTAAAGTTTCTGGATTCTGATACGGAGCCGCCATAGGGTTCAGTGGACATCGAACTTTGTCAAGCAGTTTTAAAATGTTGCGGAATATTTTGAAATTATTAAAGTAACTAATATTATTAATAACCCTATAACTAATAAAAAGTCATTAATAATAGTTGTTTGTATTGATCAGGAGTACGTGGTGTAAGTATCTTACCACTCAAAGTAGACATCTGGTATAGTGTTTCACTTGTCACAACACTTTGCCTCAGACAATTGTTTAATCAAATATACTGTCCATGTTTTTAGTTATTTTCATTTTTAAAATTTCTTCAAAGAGTGCAATTCGATAAGTTCTTCCTTTTCTCATGAAACTAGAGAGACGGGCGAGTTGTTCATCATTTCCAATGCAACAGAAATTTGAAAATTTATCAATTTAAATTTTCCACAGCATTTTTTTCATAAAATATTTAGACCAACAAAATATATTTTTACAAAACATACCACCAACACTTTGGACTTAACATCATAATAATTGCTTATTAACAATTTAACTTTACGTTAACAATTGTTAACTTTCCAGCTCTAGAGAAGCATTTCGAATTGAAACGGATAAACACCGACGATGTATACATAAAAGTGTATGCGTCTTGTGTCTTGCAAATAGAATATCGCCCAAGCCACCGATGAGCTTGCATTCTCAGCAAAGGTAATTTTAGTTTTTCTATCTGACTAGCACCTTTTTCCCTTTTTTCAATTTTTCTTTATGTCTCTCTATCACAGTCAAACACATGCATTGCTTAGTAGGTTGCAACCTCACTAATTTATTTACTATTATCTTTATTATACCCTTAAGCCTTGTTCGATTGCCGCTTCATATCTGTTTGTTTTTCACGAGGAAATCGGAGCGAGGATACACGAATAATCTGAAAATATCAATAAGATACATTATCTCTGATTCCAGCGGGGTTTATTTCCCATAGTTTGCAACTGCAGAAACGTCATAAAATGGTTCTAATGAATTTAATTTCATTAGGATTTTATATTTTAATTTAATGTAATTTAATTTAATTTAATGAAAGTTATTTTTTATAGAGTATTAGCGGCCGCAATAACCTAGTCACACTTACCATCACCTTTTCTAGTCTTCTCTGTTAATTTTGTCATTACCTACATTTACTTTGCACCCATAAACACAATCATATATGCCCAAAAAAGCCGATTATTAATTACTTATACTGTTTCCTCATTCCCATTAGATGCTATGAAACGCTTTGTCCCTATTTGATTCAGATACGAACCCACATATAGTCGCACATTTGGAAGAAATTAAGAACTTCCTGTACAAGGGAAATGAGCAGATAGTCGGATGGTATTGTAAATTGACCACGTAAATGCCTGTCACGTGACTGTAAAAGAAAAGAGTGCTCTAGAGGTTTCAATTTAACCACTAATTGATAAAGTGCGCTTTACTTCCAACTATCAATCCGATCAGGATTAATTAGGATACTGATCGATCCGTCCGCCGCTTAATGATTCTGATGAAATATTAATAACGAAATTATCAAAATGATGCTCTGGAAAACAAATCTCAAAAAGACATGCGATATGCATATTATATTATGTTCTTGCAAGTTAAAATATTGATCTATTGTCTTTTGTCTTTGCATTTGTTGAATATGGAAAGCACTGTATTCAGCTTATACTAGCACCCATGACAAAGACAAAATTCCTTTTATGAATTTGGTGTATTACTTGTATTCATAAAATTCAAATCCATTTTCTTATAATAATTAAAAACGCTAAAAGTCTGTACGGCTAGTAACAACCGAGAAACATAAATTTTCGAAGAGGTTTTGACATCTAAAATATGACTTTTTTATGTGAGTTATGTAGACCAGACGCCTGTCTTATTTTTCATCTATTATTATTATTATTATTATTACTATATAATTAATTCTGTATTTTTCAATAGCGGCAATTATGATTGTCAGCAACATATTGTCGCTTGGACTACAGGTTGGTAACAGTAATGAGGTAACAGTAAATGTAATAAACTTAAATTGCAATAAGGTAAATTCCAATTGGCCAATGATGTTCGAAATAAGGGAAACCATTGGTCGATAAATACAATTATCAGAGGAAGAGGTGGTTAGTAGTTTCCGGATAGTAATGATGTACTGATAATCATCTATATATCTTTGGGTTATTAAAATTATATAAAGTAGCTTTATAGTTATTATTCAATAAAAGTGCAGAAAATTACAAGTTATTTTCCCAATTTAACCCGAAAGTTAACTCGACCTGCATACAGATTGTAGCTCTGCCATAAGCACTATCAGCTGCACTACTTGTGCCATAGTGGACTACTATGGGGAGCTAAAAGATTTTATCTTGAAAAAGTGATATTAGTGAACAGAAGTTATAAAATTGCTGCTACTGCTTCTATTGCTGAAGTTACTAAAATTGCTTCGATTTCCTGCTCTTCGTATGATATGATGTAGATCCATAATATTTATTAATACAAAACCGAAATTTTATAATAGATATTTTTTTGCGGAAGGTTAAATTTAAGATAATTTTTATTAGATTCAGCACCTAGTTGAATGGAATTTCTACTCACATTTTTTTATTCACAATATTTATCTAGCGACCTACATTTTACCTTACATATTTGACCCCTGTTCAAATCCAAAACTGAAAGGATATAACTTTTAAATTTTTCAATACTGGATTTACAACAGGAAACTAAAGAAACGGGTAAAATATCACTGCCGCCTATTCTGTCGGTCCAGGCAATTATCTGCCCCGTTTCCAACCATATTGCAATTAAAAGATTCTAGTTCCTCATATCCTACAGCAAGTTGGATATTAGTTGCTCCGGTTTTTGACGTATATACCGTCAGACGATTTGAAAGAACACTGATCGATAAAGAAAGTCGGACAGACTTAGATATTCTTTAAACGGACAGACCTTTTAAAGAATGGACAACAAAGAATGCTATTTTATGGAAGGGAAAACGATTTCAAGTGACTGGTCATATGCGCAATTTAAAACTGTAACACTAAATTGGTTTCGCTAATTAATATATGCAATAAGAGGTTTGATTTTCACAAATATTTTGCAACTTATACATATCTTAATACATTCGTCGGAAAAATGTCTTCTGACCAGAATGAAAATTAGCCGCCCAACAACAGATTGCCTCTTTTCTTGTAGAATAAAGAGAAGATAGTGAGATGATGGGTGGGTGGATTGTGAAGCGAAAGAGAATTCTTCTAAATGATCGTATTAATGGTGCCCCTCTAAAATGAAAGAAGTATTTCGTCGTTTCAATTTTAGTTCCAGAACTTCATAAAAATAATAATAATAACAATAATTGTTTATGTGGTGTGTAAAAAAATAAGACCACAAGGAATGGGCACACAATATAGAAAAATGGGAGGCGTGTTCAGAGAGGATATGGACAATAAATATGAAGGACGATAATGAGAGCATTAAAACGATAATAAGTGTGTATGGACCAAATGAAGACCACAAAAAGGAGAACAAAGAGAAATTTTGGGAAATGTTAACAGAGATGGTAGAAAGGGCAAAAGGCGAAATATACATTGCACGAGATTTTAATAGTAGAGTGGGAAAGGGAAAACCAGAGTAGAATATTGAGCCAGAATGGTAATACAATGCTAAATGATGACGGAAAAAGATTGATAGAATTTTGCCGAATCAACAATATGCTTATAGCAAATACTTATTATAAGCACAAGGAGTTAAACAACTATACTAGAGAGATGAGCAGCAAAACTAAAAAATCAATAATAGACTATGTAGTAGCAGGAAATGAAAATAGAAAGAACATAGTAGATGCAAAAGTATCAAGAGGACCGGAAGTGGGAAGTGATCATTATATGGTTATATCAAAAATAAAGAAACCACTAAAATCAGACAACAGAGAGAGAAAAGAATATGAGATAGAATATGAGAAAATAAAAGCGTATAGGCTAAAAGACGGAGAAGTGGCAAAGCAATATAGAGGAAAAATGAATAGGATGATTGAGAGCAGAAATGAGAAATGGAAAGTATTAAGTTTGGAAGAGAGTTGGCAAGAATTCAAAAAGATGATACTACCAATAAGCCCGGAAGTGTGTGGAAAAATAAAAAGAAATAAGAAAATAAAACAAGTGGCATGGTGGACAGAAGAGATCAAGAGAAGAGTGAGATTAAAAAAGAAAAAATGGAAGGAATATTTACAAAAAAAAAATAGAGAAACGTAGCAGTGTTACAAGGAGGAAAGGAAAATAGTGAAGCAATTAGTATTAGAGGCGAAAAGAAATAAATTGGCAGAATTTGGCAATAAATTAGAACACGAAGCTGCAGAGGGAAAAAAAATATTCTATAGTAGACTAAGAACAATAAGAAAATGAAAGACCAACAGTGCTCCATATATAAATAACAAAGAAGGAAAAATATTAAAGCGGGAAGATGAAATAATGGAAAGATGAAAGCAATACTTTGAAGAGCTGCTGTCAGACAATATAGAGAGGAACGATACAAGAGAAGCAGACAATACAGAGATAAAGGAATGCAAAGACGATGAAGAGGAATTTAATATGAAAGAATTGGAAAAGACCATAAAACAACTGAAGAATGGAAAAGCACCAGGAAGTGACACAATAACGACTGAAATGATAAAATATATGGGGGTAGAGGGAAGGCAGGTAATGCTGGACATATATAACAAAATATGGAAAGAGCAAATAATAGCTAAGGAATGGCAGCAGTCACTGATAGTATCAATCTTTAAAAAAGGAAGTAGGAAAGGTTGTAATAGTTGCAGAGGGATTACTCTATTAAATACAAACATGAAAGTGTTGGAAATGATGATAAACGAGAGAATAAAAATTAATATAGAGAAAACTCTGGACGACTCACAGTCTGGATATCGGGAAGGCAGAAGCATTCAAGACCATATATTTACGATTAAGCAGATAGTTGAAAAAACAAGTAAAAGGAAAAAAAATGTATAATGTGATTTTTAGATTTAAAAAAAGCATTTGATAAAGTAAGAAGAGATAGATTGTGGAAAATGATAGCAGAGAAAGAGATAAGCAGGAAAATGATTAGCTTAATAAAAAAAAATATATGAAAAAAACTCAAATAGCGTGATAGTCAAGAACAAACAGTCAAAAAAATTTAAAACGAAAAGCGGACTAAGGCAGGGAGGAGGACTAAGTCCAACATTATTTAATATTTACATAGACAAAATAATAAGGAAAGCGAAAGAAAGAACTAGAGGACTTGACGTTGAATGGAATTATATGGAGAGAGTTGGAGTAAAGATTCGAGCATTTGCGGATGATATAATTGTGATAGCATCTAACGAAAAAGAGTTGCAGACAAGCATAAATAAATGGAATGAAACACTTAGAGAGAACGGAATGGAGATGTGTAAAGAGAAAACAAAAATAATGGTGATCGGGGAATAATATGAGATAAAAATCATGGTAGATAAAGTAAAATTGGAGCAAGTGACGAAATGGAAATATTTGGTAGTAGAAATAACTAGTTCAGGAAAGCAAGAAGAAAAAATTAACAGCCGAATAGGAAAAGCAATGAAAGTGTTTTACAGTATCAGCAATACGATTGTGGGGAAAAAAACAAATAACAAGAGAAACAAAAATAAACGTCTATAAAACAGTAATAAGACCAATACTGACATTTGGATGTGAGACATGGATAACAGATAAAAAGGAAATAAGTAAAGTTTAAGCGGTAGAAATGAAATACATGAGGAGAGTAAAAAGAGTGACAAAGAGAGAAAGAATCAGGAATGAAGAAATAAGAAAAGAACTGGGAATAGAGGCGATACACGAATACATAGAGAAGATGCAGTTGGGATGGTGGGGCCATCTGAAAAGAATGGGACAAGAAAGACAAGTGAGAAGGGTATGGGAAGCTAGACCTGGGCAGAAAAGAAAAAGGGGAAGACCTGAAACTACCTGGAATGACATAATAGAAAAGATATTACAAAGAAGGAGAATAACGATGAGTGAAGCTAGTAGGACGCCAAACGACAGGAAAGAATGGAGAAAGTTTAGCAACGCAGTGACGTGAAGCAAAAACGAATAAGCCTCGAGAAAGAAAGAAAGAAAAAGAAGAAAAAGGAAAAAAAGGATAAAGACTAACAAGCCTACACCAGAAATGGTAGACAGGCTTTACGAAATATATATACATATATATATAAACAATTGGTTGTTCCTGTTTTTTATACATATTGTTTGAAAAAATCGTATGGTTAAAGAATTTGTGTTAAACATACATTTTTACTCACCAGGTTGCTTAATCTGGTGAGTAATTCAATATTGACTTTTTCTATTCTTTTCTTGTATATACAATTTTTTTTTAAAGAGATTTAAATCATCTCTCTTTAAATCTCTTTAAACTAAATTATATATATATATATATATATATATATATGTATCGTAAAGCCTGTCTACCATTTCTGATGTAGGCTTGTTAATCTTTATCTTTTTTAAACTTTTTTTCTTCTTTCTCTTTCTTTCTCTAGGCTTATACGTTTTCACTTCGCGTCACTGCCTCGCAAAACTTTCTCCATTCTTTCCTGTTGTTTGCCATCCTACTAGCTTCACTCATCGTTATTCTTCTTCTTTGTAATATCTTTTCTATTATGTCATTCCAGGTAGTTTCAGGTCTTCCCCTTTTTCTTTTCTGCCCAGGTCTAGCTTCCCATACCCTTCTCACTTGTCTTTCTTGTCCCATTCTTTTCAGATGGCCCCACCATCCCAACTGCATCTTCTCTATGTATTCGTGTATCGCCTCTATTCCCAGTTCTTTTCTTATTTCTTCATTCCTGATTCTTTCTCTCTTTGTCACTCTTTTTACTCTCCTCATGTATTTCATTTCTACCGCTTGGACTTTACTTATTTCCTTTTTATCTGTTATCCATGTCTCACATCCAAATATCACTATTGGTCTTATTATTGTTTTATAGACGTTTATTTTTGTTTCTCTTGTTATTTGTTTTTTTCCCCACAATCGTATTGCTGATACTGTAAAACACTTTCATTGCTTTTTCTATTCGGCTGTTAATTTTTTCTTCTTGCTTTCCTGAACTAGTTATTTCTACTCCCAAATATTTCCACTTCGACACTTGCTCCAATTTTACCTTATCTACATGATTTTTATTTCATGTTGCTCCTCGATTACCATTACTTTTGTTTTCTCTTTACACATCTCCATTCCGTTCTCTCTAAGTGTTTCATTCCATTTATTTATGCTTGTCTGCAACTCTTTTTCGTTAGATGCTATCACCATTATATCGTCTGCAAATGCTCGAATCTTTACTCCAACTCTCTCCATATAATTCCATTCCACGTCAAGTCCTCTAGTTCTTTCTTTCGCTTTCCTTATTATTTTGTCTATGTAAATATTAAATAATGTTGGACTTACTCCTCCTCCCTGCCTAAGTCCGCTTTTCGTTTTAAATTTTTTTGATTGTCTGTTCTTGACTATCACGCTATTTGAGTTTTTTTCATATATTTTTTTTTATTAAGCTAACCATTTTCCTGCTTATCTCTTTCTCTGCCATCATTTTCCACAATTTATCTCTTCTTACTTTATCAAATGCTTTTTTTAAATCTAAAAATCCCATGTATACATTTTTTTTTCCTTTTACTTGTTTTTTCAACTATCTGCTTAATCGTAAATATATGGTCTTGAATGCTTCTGCCTTGCCTAAATCCTGACTGTGATTCGTCCAGAGTTTTCTCTATATTAATTTTTATTATCTCGTTTATCATCATTTCAAACACTTTCATGTGTGTATTTAATAGAGTAATTCCTTTGTAATTATTAAAATCTTTCTTATCTCCTTGCTTAAAGATTGGTATTATCAGCGCATGCTGCCATTCTTTAGGTATTATTTGCTGTTTTCCTATTTTGTTATATATGTCCAGCATTACCTGCCTTCCCTCTTCTCCCATATATTTTATCATTTCAGTCGTTATTGTGTCACTTCCTGGTGCTTTTCCATTCTTCAGTTATTTTATGGTCTTTTCCAATTCCTCCATATTAAATTCCTCTTCCTCGTCTTTGCATTCCTTTCTCTCTGTATTGTCTGCTTCTCTTGTATCGTTCCTCTCTATATTGTCTGACAGCAGCTCTTCAAAGTATTGCTTTCATCTTTCCATTATTTCATCTTCCTGCTTTAATATTTTTCCTTCTTTTTTATTTATAAAAGTAGCACTCTAGGTCTACTACAGAATTTTTTTTTTCCCTCTGCAGCTTCGTTTTCTAATTTATTGCCGAATTCTGCCCATTCATTTCTTTTCGCCTCTAATACTAATTTCTTCACTATTTTCCTTTCCTCCTTGTAACACTTATAAGTTTCTCTATTTTTTTTTTGTAAATATTCCTTCCATTTTTTCCTTTTTAATCTCACTGTTCTCTTGATCTCTTCGGTCCACCATGCCGTTTGTTTTATTTTCTTATTTCTTTTTATTTTCCCCCACATATCCGAGCTTATTTGTAGTATCATCTTTTTGATTTCCGCCCAACTTACTTCCAAACTTAATGCCTTCCATTTCTCATTTCTGCTCTCGATCATCGTCTTCATTTTTTCTCTATATTGCTTTGCCACCTCTCCGGCTTTTAGCCTATACGCTTTTATTTTCTCATATTCTATCTTATCTTCTTTTCTCCCTCTGTTGTCTGATTTTAGTGGTTTCTTTATTTTTGATATAACCATATAATGATCACTTCCCACTTCCGGCCCTCTTGATACTTTTACATCTACTATGTTCTTTCTATTTTCATTTTTGCTGCTCATCTCTCTAGTATACTTGTGCACATCCTTGTGCTTTTTCGGTCATCCTCTTCAAATTTTCTCTATATTGCTTTGCCACCTCTCCGTATTTTAGCCTATACGCTTTTATTTTCTGAAGAATATAATCATAACAGGTAATAATAATGAGAAATTAAAAATGATTCAAATTAGTAGACAGGAAAAGACTATATATGCTTAACCGAATCTGACTTGGTAAACATAATATTCATCAATACATATCATGTATTGATATGTATTGATGAATATTATGTATATGAATATCAATACCCTTAATTAATAGGCTAAATTTAATTGACTTTATCACATTTTATAATAATTTTATAAAAGCTGATTTTATAGCCGTTTGCATATGGCTAAATATGTTAATTTGGATTTAATACAGATTATAAAATTTATTGAAAAATTTTTCACTCGTATTATCGTTTCAAATAACATCCTGTTAAAGGTCTCGAGCGATTTTATATTTTATATTAAAAATACAGATTATTGTTCGGCACAACCAAAAATTCAATTTATATACTCAACCCAACATAATGGATATCGGTTGGCTTTGTGGTGCATTGGTAAGGTCCTTATACCCCCATAAAAGTTTACAAGTTCGATTCCTATTCACATATAAAAATTTTATTGCATCTATCCTCCTCTCTCTCTCTCTCCTTTTTCCTTTACTACTCTGCTTTACTGCTGCAATCACGAGGTGTGCTTACCACATTGAAGATAGGTGTAAGGACGACTATTATGACTGCGCCTCGACGGCATCTTTATACTTATCCATGTGGTAAGCACGCCCAAGCCTTCACCTTTTTTCAAATTCTTGACAATATCCGATGCTACCGACATCTAGCCACACAACATCAAACATTACATCAAAAGATACTTTGGAAAACACATTGGAACTTGGCGCCACATTCTAAAAATAAATATGACATTTCATTGACGCAAAAAAATATGACACTGATAATTGACACACAATATTCAAAAATATGACAGTGACAATTGACACATAAAGCGCCATCTAACATAAAAATTGAAAAATTAAAATTTACACATAGCACCACCTAGCAGACAACACATGAAACTCAATGACTTCAAAATGAGGCCCTCAAGATTGTAGCGCCCTCTGGTGGCGAAATTTTGAACCAGTGATCTAGTTCTACTGTTGTATATCTACTCCCATTCTTTAAAAGTAAAAACAGGAAACAAAAAAATTCTACTGGCAGGTTATTGATAAATTTCTTGGGATTGTTATGTTATAGTGAGAATTGAAAATAAGGCAAACAGAGGGAACAACAAATTAGAAAGAAGCACTCTAGTTGAAACGTAAAATTAGATTAGTTAATTTAAACCAAATAAATCTAAATAAATAGAATTTGGAGCGAGTAAGTCTGATTAGATTTTAACTTTTTTGAAAGCATTTTGAAGTATTTTCTAAACAATTATGGCAAATTACACTACAGCAGAATGGTGTGATATGCTGATGATTTATAGAGAATCCCGTGGAAATGCAGCTGCTGCAAAAAGTTTATATCGAAAACGATTTCCAGACCGACAAGGTCCTTGTGGACGGGAATTTGTTAATTTAGTGCAATGGGCAAGAGATACTTGTTCATTAATTCGCCAATCCAGTTTACCAGGAAGACAATTAAGTGTTCAGGTCGAAGAAGACCTTTTAAGCATTAATGAAAATGAGCCGTCGGCCAGAGCCCGTGAAATTGCGCTATATATTGAAGTTTCCAATTCTACAGTGTGATGTATATTACTGGAAAATGAGCACTATCCGTTTCACATACACCGTGTCCATTCTTTCAAACCGCAAGATTATTTCAATCGACTACACTTTTGTCAATAGGTGATTAATCAAAATTTAAGGCAATCTGGATTGGCGTCAAAGTATTATTTACGGGCGAAGCATGCTTTACACGACTTGGAGTTTTTAATAGCAGAAATAGCCACATGGCTATTCTGCTACTATATACGTGGAGCGAAGAAAACCCGCATGCCTATCGTCCTAGTAGTTGCCAAAGACAGTTACGAATTAATGTATGGGCTGGAATTGGAAGAAATTTTTCGATCAGTTCCTTCGTTTTACCTTCCCGTTTAACTGGAGGAAGGTATTTGGATTTTTTGCGGAAGAATTTATGGAAACTATTGGATGACGTCACAACCACGTCATGATATGTGGTTTATGCATGACGGAGCTCCACCTCATTTTTAGTCTAATGTTAGATCTTAGTTTTGAAAGAAAAATGGCCAAATGGGTAAATAGACCTATTGCGTGGCCAGCTAGATCTCCTGATTTATATTCCTTAGATTTTTATTTATAAGGCTCTTTTTTTACTTTTTAAATTTTTAATTTACTCTCCTCTGATTGAAATTAGACGAAGAAAATTTAAATTAGAATTAACAAATTAAATGTAAAGAAATCATAGCAAAGTAGATTTTGTATTTTTTTAAATAAAAACTTTAAATTTTCCTATTTTTATTACATACTTTTACAATCTTTCTTTAAACTTTCAAGTGTTTTTAAAAGGTATTCTTATGACTAAATAAACATGTTCAATTTTTCTTATTAGATTTTTCTTATTCTAATTTCAAGACATAAGTAAAAAAATAAAAATAAACAAGTCTGTCCTTCAATCATTTGCTATGTGAACAAGTCATTGAACATTCTTTCCATCGCTTTTTTCATGGCTTTTTCGATAAAGGTTGCCCACCGTTGCCTGGCGCGAGCTGTCGCAGAGTACGGTGGATATCAAACGTTTTCTAGCCTTTTTTAATGTTGTGCAATATTGTGAAATAATTAAAACTGATTTTTCAAAAAAAATGTATTACGAGAAGTTGTTGGTATTGATGTCAGGAGTATGTGGTTTAATTTTCTGACAACCTTTCCCGAACATTATATAATAATTATAGGTGTTGCTAATTATATATAAATGAAACATTAATGAAAATAAAAAAAATGCTATAATATAATATAATAATATATTACAACTGAAATTTATAGCTATTTCAAACTACCACTTCACTACTAGATACCAACACTGCATAGTCGTACATCCATCAAAGCAAGCAGACATCATGATAAATTACAAAATTTAAAATAAATTTCTACCGTACTTCCAAAAAGTAATTAAAAGCCTTTAACAAGAGGATTGGAGAATCAATACAACAAAAACATGCTATTCCCTTAAATTACCATTCGGTACAAATAACAATTATCTTTTTATTTATGTATACGTAGTTACGTTCCCAAGACAGTCCTAACACTCATTCACCCATTAAAACACCAACATGAGCCTAGACATTTTCATTCTCACTTTTATTTTAGTGTTTTTGCAACAAATAATCCTAGAAATCGTACACTTATATTCTCTCTCTGCTCAGCTAATATATCAATCAATAAAGCTAATTCATTAAATCTGAAGCACCGTTTATATGTATGCTAGTCATTTGGTGTAGCTGCCTCGTTTTAAATCAAATAAGAGAGCGGAGCAGCGTGATATTGGGGCGGTATAATGACAATAGAATTTTGACTGCTTTTTTGACATTGGCACTTAAAACAAAAATAATTATCTATTTTATAGCATTACAAGGTACTGTACGAGTTTACTCGCACAGTTATAAGTAGAGTTGCAAGAGCCACTTTACGTACTAGATATTAATTTTGATGTTGCATAATGATACTTATATTTTACTTGTCAAAATAGAAAATAAATCAAAATATTAAGGTGCCAAAAAACCAAAAAGAAACAAAATTAAAAATCTCTTAGAAATATTTAAATATCGAAACACCTATCAATAATATGTCTATAAGCAAGAAATACAAAAAAGATAAATTAAAAAGATAAAAATTCCAATAAAAAATTAGACGGAATTTACTTCCGTTTTTTTCACTTATAATAGACCTATCTCCTATCACCTGACCAAACCGCGCACAGTATGGCGTGCGCATTGCTATAAACAGTGTTTCGGCAGGTGTAAATTTCGTGTATGCTTTGTGGAAATTCGCAATATTTCAACTAGTCCTAATTAAATTAAATGTAATGTAACAGGTAATTTACGAACTAAAACCTTTGTTTATTTACATCTTAACATTTTATCGTGAATAAAAAGAAAATAACAAAAATTGTAAAACGCAAGGAAAAATAAAAAAAAAACGACAAAATCTTCCTAGACGGGCATCTTCACCAGGCTGTACCAAGTCATTGTAATTATCCCATTTTTTACGTAACTTCGTTGCAATATATACTTCCTAATCTGTGATCGACACTTTATATAACCCTTTTTTTACCTCCAATCCTCCTCCAACTCCTCTACTGTACTATACTACGTCTGTTCCCAGATCCAGGAACGACAATAAGCATTACTTTTAACTCCTAAGAGCAGCCGCATGTGCTTGCTATTAGTTCATTATTATTAATCAAAAAAAGGTAATTACAAGGGTTTAGATTTACTTGCCTATACTAATATCATAGCGTAGACTAAAGTCATATTATAGTATAGTAAAAGAGTGAAATCGTACAGTACAGTAGTAAAGAAAATATTTTATTTTACTTTTATAGTATTTTAACTATAAATAGCTATAAAATAAACTAGGAACAATCTCATGTAACAACTCTTAAAGTGTAAATACGGCAAGGGACACAACTTTTGGTCGATCAACACGCTAAAACTATAATTTAATATTTACAACTTAAAATAGTAAACACTAAAGGTTTAGTGTTTACTACAAGGTTTGGTTTGCTTGCCTATACTAATATCATAGCGTAGACTAAAGTCATATTATAGTATAGTAAAACAGTGAAATCGTACAGTAGAGTAGCAAAGAAAATATTCTATTTTCTTTTTATCGTATTTTAACTATAAATAGTTATAAAATAAACTAGGAACAATCTCATGTAACAACTCTTAAAGTGTAAATACGACAAGGGACACAACCTTTGGTCGAACAACGCGCTAAAATTGTAATTTACTATTTACAACTTAAAATAGTAAACACTAAAAAAAAAACGAAACGATTATAAGTCAATACGGCACAATTAAAAACTACAACACAATAAAATCAGATAATAAGTATCGAACTATTGATCCCGCCGCGACTTTACATAACCACAAAAAAGAAATAATGACGTAACCACATACATATATTTGTTGTCTATGGCATATAAAAACTGAAAAGAAAAGGGAAATACCTTAAACATATATCCGTCGCAGCCAGTATCATGCCATACATTCCGCGCGCATGTCTTTGTGTCTCACCTGCTTTCAATGCAAATCACATTTGGTGGTTTTCGTTTCTTGTCTGTTATAAAATAGATACGTCCATTAATATTTGCTTATAGTTGTATGTACTACATACAACTATGCATTTCTTCAATATGCGCATTTACTATGAGAAATTGAAAGCTTTCTTTTAATTTAATGTTTTGTGATGCTGTATTTAGGATGGATCAGACCCGTAATAAAAGTATGAATTACAGTGGTGCAATAGATTGCGAAACAAAGATAGCAACAGCTTACAACTACATATTAACATAACTTATCACTAGAATAAGTAATATTATAATATTGGTATTTACAGATATTACGTTGTTATTTTCTTGCGGATCTCTATAGGTAGGGCAAGAATTTTTTCTAGTGGGGTAATGCACCTATTTGTAACAATTGTGTGTGTTACAACAATTGCGATAACTCCAGCTACAAAACAATGAAAGGAAAAGGTAGGTAGAGATAAGCTGGATTAAGATTCAAGATCTTTTCAACTATTCAGTAGATTCATCTATCCACACATCCATTGAATAATACTGTTGAAAAAAAAACACTGCTGTTCAGTACACGTGACTGAAGTAGTGAATTGTATCGCTGTTCTTTCATTCTTCGTCTTTTTTTATTTTGTTTAAATGAGATTTCAGAGATTAATTTTTTTCCGGATATTCCCAGATAAATGCTAGACAATAGTAATCTACCAGTAGTAATTTAACCAGATAATATATATATGTATCGTAAAGCTTGTCTACCATTTCTAGTGTAGGCTTGTTAGTCTTTATCTTTTTTTCTTTATTTGTCTAGGCTTATACGTTTTCGCTTCGCGTCACTGCGTCGCAAAACTTTCTCCATTCTTTCCTGTTGTTTGCCATCCTGCTAGCTTCACTCATCGTTATTCTTCTTCTTTGCAATATCTATCTTAACCAGATAATACTATATAAAATAGAGTTGGTGGCCTGTGTCTGGTATTTATTTCCCAATTTAGTGTTATGGCGCCATCTCACCGAGCGTGTATTAGTTTCAGACACAGTTCAATAGCTGAACACAGATTGCTGTGCTGCTTTTAGTATTAGTATGTTTCTAATACAGTATGTTATTATTATTATTTAGTTTATTAATGCAGAAATAACCAAAACCAATGCTAATGATGCTAGAATTTTTTCATTTCAATTTCAATTTTTTTTATAATAAAACAAATTAATTACGCATATCTATTTATTTTTACATATTAGCATTATATTTCATTAATCAGTATTATTAGTGTTATTGCTATTATAAATTATTATTGTTATGATTATTTAATATATTAGATAAGGCTAAAATATCCCGTGCGACGTATAAAAAAATACATATGATTATTTACAACAGTTAGAATTATTTAGACTCGTGGAATGAGGAGAAGGAAAGAATTTTAAATATAACCCTTAAAACTATTAGTTATATGAACAGAAATTTTGCGACATTTCCAATTTTGTGTTTTTCTAATTTTGCGCTAAAATTGTTAAATTCATTTATGAAGTGAGAGTGAGATGGAAAATTATGATCAGTGGCAATGATCTTTAAATTATTAATTTATGAAAAAAAAAATGCGGCGTTGTCAATTTCATATTTTTTTTTACGTTGAAATTATGATATTCACCTAGTATTAGTGACAATGCGATAAGAAATTATGAATTTATGGAAAAACAATTGTGCCACGTTGCCTATTTTCTATTTCTCTAATTTTACGTTAAAATTGTGAAATTTACGTATGATTCGTGGCAATCAGTTAAGAAAGTATAATTTTATAGTAAAAAAATTGTGCGACGTTGTCAATTTTCCATTTTTTTAATTTTACGTTAAAATTGCAAAATTAATTATAATCAGTAGCAATGAGATACGAAATTATGAATTTAAAGGAAAAAATGGCGCAACGTTGCCAATTTATTATTTTTGCAATTTTAGGTTAAAATTGTGAAATTCACGTATGGTTTGTGATAATTGGATAAGAATTTATGAACTTATGAACAAAAATTATTAACGTTGATACAAACGTTGCCAATTTTCCGTTTTCTGAATTTTACGTTGAAATAGTGAAATTATGGGTAGTGGTAATTAGAAACTTACCGTGGTAGTTTTCTAGTTACATTAAAATTACAATTAAATTGGTAATTTTGTACCAAGATTTCGTAATTAACAAAATCTCCGATAACGGTAATTTCGGTCTCAATGAAACACTCAATTGTTGTATTATTATTCTATTTTATTGTTTCCACGATATTTCGCCACTATTTGTGGCTTCCTGCAAAGGACTGTGAATTAAATTTTTGAAAACAATACTTAAACTTAATAATGTAAAATAGATATATCAGTGCTGCTAAAATACTTACGTTGATATTAATTAATATCTGGCGCACTAACATCAATTGATTTGAGCAAATATAGTGTGCTGAGCCCAGTATAAGTTGGCTCAGGTTGGTCAAGTATAAGTGTAAATATTCTTATTTACATATAATTACATATTACATTAGATATAATTACATATGTATATTTTTATAATTGTTAATATAGATGCAGGACGTTTTCCTTTATTTCTTTTTGCTACCAATTAAAAAATTACGACAGAATGGTAAAATGGCATATTAGATTGAATGGTAATATGCAAAGTATACTAATTTATTCCGATTATAAACCTAGATATATACAGTATACAAGAATTTTTCTTGGTCAACATTTTACTTATAGAAAATAATGCAAGGCACACAGACACCAGTAAATGAAAGCCATAAATACAATCTTTACCAAAAAGTAAAATTTTCCGTGTTGAGTTTCCAGTTATGTAGTATAATTGAATCGCAAAGTTCTTCATTTTAAATTTATTAAACCGGAAAGCTACAGTAAGCATAGATCCCCTCAGGCTAAAAACTTTTAGAAAAAATCCTCTTTCATTCAATTCTATTGCAGATTTTCCAAACCGATAATTTGCTTATATCTAGACTCCATTTTATTATGCATCAAGTACGCTATCGAAAAATAAATGAATTTCTTTAAAGGCAAAACATGCATTATTTTATTATTTACCTACATTCCGACATGTTAAAAAAAATCTACAAAACAATCTACATTCTTTTCACTCGCAGTCTCGCTGACTGCACCCTACTTCGCAATTCTTACATATTTGGATGCAAAAATACTCCCAATTTTTTTATTTTCACGTCTTATTTTTATGTTCTTCCCTTTAATCGGTGTTGGCTGTCTCATAGGAAATTAAAGTTAAATCCCCTTCCAGGCATAAAAGACGGAGGAAAATTGAGGGGTGAAGTGAGGTGAAACAGTGACAAAAAAAGAGAAAGGTGCAACTCCTAGAGAAGTTAAGTCTTCGGGGACAAATTCAAATCAATGTAAAATGTGTGCTGGTGCTGTTTAAATTCATTTGATTTCAATCAATGTTTTCTATACGATTAGTGAGCGATTTTCTTTCGATTTTTATTCTCCTTTGCGTCTACAAGAATAAAGTTGATATTGATTTGAATTAGTTTCGTGTTTTCCTACGGAATTTTTTTAGTAGTGACTATGAACAGTAAATAGTATAATTTAGATTTATGGCTTTGAAACATATTTAAATGTAATAATAATATATATATATATGTATCGTAAAGCCTGTCTGCCATTTCTGGTGTCGGCTTGTTAGTCTTTATCTTTTTTTTTCCTTTTTTTCTTCTTTTTCTTTCTTTCTCTAGGCTTCTGCGTTTTCGCTTCGCGTCACTGCGTCGCAAAACTTTCTCCATTCTTTCCTGTCGTTTGCCGTCCTACTAGCTTCACTCATCGTTTTTCTCCTCCTTTGTAATATCTTTTCTATTATGTCATTCCAGGTAGTTTCAGGTCTTCCCCTTTTTCTTTTCTGCCCAGGTCTAACTTCCCATACACTTCTCACTTGTCTTTCTTGTCCCATTCTTTTCAGGTAACCCCACCATCCCAACTGCCTCTTCTCTATATATTCGTGTATCGCCTCCATTCCCAGTTCTTTTCTTATTTCTTCATTCCTGATTCTTTCTCTCTTTGTCACTCCCTTTACTCTCCTCATGTATTTCATTTCTACCGCTTGGACTTTACTTATTTCCTTTTTATCTGTTATCCATGTCTCACATTCAAATATCAGTATTGGTCTTATTATTGTTTTATATACGTCTATTTTTGTTTTCCTTGTTATTTCTTTTTTCCCCACAATCGTATTGCTGATACTGTAAAACACTGTATATGTAATAATAATAATAATAAAGGAGAGAGCAGGATCCCGAATATATTTCTTACAGTTTTTGGTATTCTCTTCTAAACTTTTTAATAGAAGGAAAATGTCAAGAGAAAAGAAAAATAAACGTACATTCGGAACACAGAATTTGTCACGTGCTAAAGATTTTTTAACCATTTTCAGTTATACGTATGTATTTACTTTTATTTTTTGTATTTTTTTTTTTGCTTATTTTTTCTGATTTTGTTTTATAGAATAATGCAATAAAGCCTCTTTAAATTGGACCACGTATCTTAACTAATCAGATACGTATAATACAAAACAGTAAGAGAAAAATTTAAGTAATCACGTCGTCAGTCGCCAAAGCACGTCTAGGTGTATTACAATACGACTTGACGAACAGCAGCAATAAGGGTGGACGAGATGGACAACGAATTCGCTGGGGTAATAAAAATGCTCTGCCTCGTCGATCATGGCAGTATGATTCAGTATCAAGCTGAGAAATATGTAAAGAAAAGTAAATAAGAAGACACAAATATGAATTACTCAAACAAAAGTGAGAAGAAAAAGTCCAAGGAGAACAAAGAGAAATTTGTTCAATTGCTTTGTTCAAAGAACAAAGCAATATAGAGAAAAAATGAAGAGGATGATTGAGAGCAGAAATTAGAAATGGAAGGCTTTAAATTTGGAAGAGAGTTGGGAGGAATTCAAAAAGATGATACTACAAATAAGCTCGGAAGTGTGTGGAAAAATAAAAAGAACTAAGAAAATAAAATAAACTGCATGGTGGACAGAAGAGACCAAGAGAAGAGTGAGATTAAAAAAGAAAAAATGGAACGAAAAAAAAAATAGAGAAACATATCAGTGTTACAAGAAGGAAAGGAAAATAGTGAAGCAATTAGTATTAGACGCGAAAAAAAATGAATGGGCAGAATTCGGCAATAAATTAGAAAACGAAGCTGCAGAGGGAAAAAAATATTCTATAGTAGACTAAGAACAATAAGAAAAGGAAAAACAAACAGTGCTCCATATATAAATAACAAAGAAAAAAAAATATTAAAGCAGGAAGATGAAATAATGGAAAGATGGAAGCAATACTTTGAAGAGCTGCTGTCAGACAGTACAGAGAGAAACGATACAAGAGAAGCAGACAATACAGAGAAAAAGGAATGCAAAAACGATGAAGAGGAATTGAGGGAATTGAAAAAAGTCCATAAAACACCTGAAGAAAGGAAAAGCACCAGGAAGTGACACAATAACGACTGAAATGATAATACACATGGAGAAGAGGGAAGGCAGGTAATGCTGGACATATATAACAAAATATGGAAAGAGCAAATAATACCTATAGAATGGTAGCATGCACTGATAGCACCAATCTTTAAGAAAGGAGATAAGGAAGACTTTAATAATTACAGAGGAATTACTCTATTAAATACAAACACGACAGGGTTGGAAATGATGATAAACGAGAGAATAAAAATTAATATAGGGAAAACTCTGGACGAATCACAGTCAGGATTTAGGGAAGGCAGAAGAATTCAAGACCATATATTTACGATTAAGCAGATACTTGAAAAACAAGTAAAAGGAAAAAAAATGTATACATGGGTTTTTTAGATTTAAAAAAAGCATTTGATAAAGTAAGAAGAGATAGATTGTATAAGATAATGGCAGAGAAAGAGATAAGCAGGAAAATTATTAGCTTAATAAAAAAATATAGAGAACGGAATGGAGATGTGTAAAGAGAAAATAAAAATAATGGTGATCGGGGAACAACATGAGATAAAAATCATGGTAGATAAAGTAAAATTGGAGCAAGTGACGAAATGGAAATATTTGGGAGTAGAAATAACTAGTTCAGGAAAGCAAGAAGAAGAAATTAACAGCCGAATAGGAAAAGCAATGAGAGTGTTTTACAGTATCAGCAATACGACCGTGGGGAAAAAAGAAATAACAAGAAAATCAAAAATAAACGTCTATAAAACAATAATAAGACCAATACTGACATTTGGATGTAAGACATGGATAACAGATAAAAAGAAAATAAGTAAAGTTCAAACGGTAGAAATGAAATACATGAGGAGAGTAAAGGGGGACAAAGAGGGTAAGAATCAAGAATGAACAAATAGGAAAAGAATTAGGAATAGAGGCGATACACAAATACATAGAGAAGAGGCTGTTGGGATGATGGGGTCATCTGAAAAAATGGGACAGGAAAGACAAGTGAAAAGGTATGGGAAACTGGACCTGGGCAGAAAAGACAAAGGGGAAGACCTGAAACTACCTGGGATGACATAATAGAAAAGATATTACAAAGAAGAAGAATAACGATGAGTGAAGCTAGTAGGATGGCAAACAACAGGAGATAATGGAGAAAGTTTAGCGACGCAGTGACGTGAAGCAAAAACGAATAAGCCTAGAGAAAGAAAGAAAGAAAAAGAAGAAAAAAAGAAAAAAAGGATAAAGACTAGCAAGCCTACACCAGAAATGGTAGACAGGCTTTACGATATATATACATATATATATATGTATAATATATAGTAAAAATATATACTAAATAATCAACAATATCTAAGACAGCAAAACAATTTATTTAATTTTTACTTCACAAACATTACACTCACCCTTGTAAGTGGATGGTTAATAACGATATTGAATCAGAAAGTATTCGATAGCAAAATAATATGTTTGCATTTAAGTTAATTTGATAGATTTTCACATACTAATTAAACTTCCCCGGTAGTACTTCGAATGTTTGTATAATTCTGTGGATTTCTAGGAATCATGCCTAGACTATTTCATGTATTTCGTTTTTTCCTACCCAGCAGCTTCGGGGTGGTTGAAACCTTAACTCAACGAGAAGGTGTAACTAGTTCACTACCTTGACTAATTCCTAACCCACTGAGTGACATCCTGCTTTTTGCTTCATCTATGCTTTCCATCGAATTACCAGATGAAAGCAAAGTAATAAATTAAAAAGGGTGGTTAGACCCAACTTTTTAACTTACTATCCATTTATTTTAAATACTTCCACGGACTATTCAGTGAAAATTTGTTTATTTTCAATCTCATTTTTTCTTTTAGTAAGACATATTTTTGTCTTTTTCTTGATCTGCCTGATATGTATTTCGTAGTTCAGTACTAAAATTGTTGAGAAGGCGGGGTAATTATATTACCCCGGCCAACTCGTCGTCGATATCGTCCACCCTAAGAATCAGGGTGGAAGAATTAATCTATTTTCCTTTACACATTCGTTGAGTAAACCTGTATTTATGATTTTATATGGGAGAAGTTCAATAGAATTGTTGCAACAAAAATTTTAGGGAAATTTAAATTTTAATGGAAATGCGTCTATCAGTGAGCTTATTATAAATGTCTTTAACGTATAATTTCGACGGGTAAATTTATTAAATAGCTATGTTTTTTTTCATCTAACCATTATTTTGGTTAGATTATATTTTCAAATGCTCTTTTAAAATATCCGATTTTTTTCTCTCCCGATTTTATTAACTACTGTATTAGCAAATAGGAAAATCTATCAATCTGATTTGTCACTGATTGTTAATAGGATACTTGTTGAAAATTTCGGAAATTTTTCTGAAATTTTGATATTCAAAGAAATGATTTTCGCAAATCATCAATGCTTTTTTGCTTTTTTTTTTATTGTACCAAAACTTTAAACTGAACTACTGTAAATTAATTTCGTTGTTAATTTAAATAAATAATTTTTGCATTTTTTTTTTTTTATTGACTTTGCATCTACTAGTAGGCTACTGATTATCCTACATCAGTAGCATAGCAACTTAACATCTTTTGGATCGTGATACCTTCTCAAATGCGCATAATAAATGCGCATATACACATATGCGCGCATATGCGATATAAAAAGCATCCTTTTATATCTATTAAGTTACGTCTATTATCTTTACGTTTATATAGAACAGGTCGATTGTTGTAAGTACCTATGAGTGCAGATCAGTAGCGGGGGTAAACAGGAAAATGAAATTACGGAGCGGGTGAATAAAGCAATGAATGCATATTATAGAATAAATAGAGTAATAGTGGAGAACAAGGAAATCACAAGGAAAACAAAAATAAATGTATACAAGACCATAATAAGACCGATTTTAACATTCGGATGTGAAACGTGGAAAATGGAGCAAAAAGAGATAAGTAGGGTACAAGCTGTGGAAATGAAACTCTTGAGAAGAGTAAAAGGGGTAACGAAAAGAGATAAAATAAAAAGTAGCGCAATAAGAGAAGAGTTGGAGATAGAACCAGTGGTGGAGTTCATCCACAGAAGGCAGTTGGGATGGTGGGAACATCTGGTAAGAATGAGTGAAGAGAGGCAAGTAAGGAGAGTCTGGCAGGCAAGGGAGGGAAGAAGAGCGAAACGGGGAAGACCAGAAATTACATGGGATAAGGGAATTGAAAAAGCAATAAGAGAAAGAGGAATGAGGCTGAATGACGCAAGAAGAATTGCTTGCAACAGGAAGGAGTGGGAAAGATGCATAGGAAGTGAGGAATAGGAGGATAACGAGAAGAGCTCAAGCCGACACCAGTTGATGGTATAAGGCATATAGACATATATATATATATGTCTATATGCCTATATATCTTTACGTTTATTTAGTGGCCAGTATTTTAGTCTGATATTTGCAGAACTATTTAAGAACCAGCAAGCTCTAGTGTATTATGTTCGATTTGCTAAAGAATGGAGTGATGTGATTTTTAAACAGCCATAATGCTGGAAACTTTTTTGCCGCCGTCAACTGGGATCGACCTCATACCCATACTAAGCTTTTTGCATCTACAAATCGACTAACTTTTTGTAAATGTGTCTCTGTAATGTGTGAGCTTTCGTGATTGAGTGCCCGTAAAATGTGTGTCCCGTGATGTTGTGTAACTTTGACGGTACAAGTTCCAGTCTCTACTAATTCTGTTGCCCATATTGATCTTTTTTAACTTTCTGCATTAGGTTTATTCTTATAAAGCAAAAGATGTATGTCAGTTTTGGCATCCAAATATGCTGAACCCATTGCAGCTTGGAGACTGACGAATATTTGTGGAAAAAATTTTTTCCACTCCTCTGTAAACTTATTGTAATGATTATATAGAAGCCGTAGAGTGACAATTGGTATTATTTTTCTGCCTTCATCCAATACAATTTCCGGAATTGGAGAAGGGTTGGTGATGCTGAATATCATATATTTTGAGTAATCTTGACCTTTAAAATCATAAGTGTGAGCTTAAAATATTAGTCGACATGAGACCTCGAGAAAGAATATCTGCTAGATTGTCGGTAATGGGTACGTAGTTTTATTTGTAATTTTATGTGATCATTTGTATTACTGAAATGCGATTGAAGACGAAAGTCGCAAATATAGCGGGGGCTATTTTTAGCAAAGTGAAAACACTATCTGAGTCTGCCCAGTAAGGTATTAGATCTATCGTGTTTAATCTAATCGTGTAATTATAATCGAAACAGCTCGACTTTTTGAGGTTAAGGGTTGTATGCGCATTGGAGGTTAGAGGTAAATCAATCTAAAATAGATACATGCTGCATACCCTCGTCTACTTGCGTCACAGAATTTGTATAGCTCCACGTTAATGAAATTGGCATCCTGCAAAACATATCTGGATATGGTTAGTTAAGTAAGTTGCGACCGATCATTGAAGGAAGTTTTCCACTGGTGAATCCGTTTCAACGGCGGATTTGTCATTCCATTCTAGCTTAGGTTTCCATAATTTATGCATTATTAATTTAACGGTAACCATTACAACTCAGCCAATCCCAATGGGCTGAACAGTAGAGCTATTTCTGATAATGCTTTTCGTTTGGTTGTTGTTTTATTTGTCTTAGTTTCTGGCGAAGTTATAGTAAATGTGTCAAGTGTTGGATCTCATAATATGTCTAATAATTTGTGTGCAATTTCCTGACTTATAGGAGTCGACCTCATTTACTGCGTTGAGTTTCTGAACCATGGGCGTGCAATTTGTAGACTGTTAATGTAGCTTGAGGTAAGCCTTCTCACATAGATCCACTAATGATAGAGAGAAAAAATTTCTACATGTGAGTCATGCCCTGTCAGAATGCCGCCTACATAGCATTCCGTTGAAACGAGAGTCAGCTGCCATCGGACACTGATAAGACTGAGTTACTGCAAGCATGTACAAAAAACGAGTAGTCCAAAATTTAGGGTTGTTGGTGCCGTATTTTACTATGAGAAACTCAATGTATTGAGGATCTGGGGATGGATTGTACTTCCCGAGCATATCCTGTGGATATGTTACTGTACACTATGTGTGTAGCGATACTGCTTTGTTAGATTGTTAAACTATTCCAAAAATGCCATAAGCTATAACATTTTCCGTTTCAGGAATTCCAAGTTGCTGCATGCAGAAATCTTATCCGCTGCATGAGAGATGTAGTATATGATGTAGATGAGTATAGAGATGGAGCTTCCATGGTCCAGAATGACCATGGCTTGATGTTAATGTCGAATTACTTCATACCTAATATTCTAAAATTAAAGTTTATAGAAGCTAACACACATGTGGCTAGCAGGTATTGTGCGACCTGGGGGAGATACCCATCGCAGAAGATGTTTCCTTTTTGTTGTTGTTTTTACTTTGGGCGATTGTTGTTATTGTTACTTTTGATAACGATACAACGTTAACGTTTTGTAGTGGATAAATAATGGTTTATTGAATTAAAGTAAATATAGTTTATTATTATTTTTTATAAATATTGGCATGCTGCCGTAATTATTGTTAGTTTATTTTTTATATTGGCGACTTAGTGGCGCCCAGAAAAGATGGGTGTTTTTGTTAAATTGTTTACCGGTAAATTGTTATTGTATACGGGCTAATACATACAGAATAAGTATAGATATTATTAAGGAATATTACCTAAGGGCATTGGGACTGTAAAAATGAAAACAACTTACGGTAAATAAAATGTAATTTTATAAAAAAAGTCGTTTTCAATCTAGAGTTTTGTAGCCAGCACCACACTGTGGTATAGTAAATTGTTATTGTAAATCTCCAACCATGGCTGTTGATTTTCATAAACAATTTTCTTAAACAGTCGAATTCTCGAAACCTGGTGCTCGAGTTCTCGAGCTCCCGTTCCTTTGGCCAATCGAGTTTCCGAACGGCTACTCTGTTCCCTGGTGATCGAGTTCTCGAGATCCAGTTCCTTTGGCTAATAGAGTAATTGAACGGCTCCATATCCACCTGGTGATTGAAGTCTCGAAATCCAGTTGCTTTCGCCAATCGAAGCATTTACATTTACAGTTACATTTACTTTTATTTTCTAAGAAAATATATATTTTAAATTTACAGTATAGTATATTTAATTTCTTTAAATAAAGGAATAGAAAAGAAAGGTAAAAGTAAAAGTTATATACGATTGTTTAACCCCAATGTCTTTATCGATTTATTTAATTTTTGCGTGAGTATTTCTTTTGTTAGAACACTATTTATAATTTAGAATATACGTTATATTCTTGATTCAGCTGGCTTTTCTTTCCTACTTATTTTTTCTGAACCTTAGAAAAACCCTATCCACTGCCTAAAGGCTGCTGGGGAAGAAAGTGGGAAGAAAGGCTTTTTCTTCCCACTTTCCGTTAGGAGTTGTGAGGCGCCGTAAAGCAAACTAAAAGCCAAAGGGTGGCGCCCGAACAGATATCTTTAATTATTAAATTATAATAATTAACATCGACAGAAAACGAAAAAGCGCTACATGGTAATGATTTTATATTATAATTATTCTTGATATCTGCTCGGAACACCACCATTTGATTTTTATTTTAGATTACAGCGCCTCACCGCTCTAGTGGTGATTCCTTTAGACAGTGGAGATGTCTCTTTTAAAATTGTCAGAATATAAATAGGAAAAAAAAGCCAGCCAAATCGAAAATATAACGTATGGTAATAAATGGTTTTCAACAAAAAGAAACATTTTCGGCGTAAACAATTTATTTACTTATACCCTTTACTTTACCTTTTTCTTTTCTGCTTCTATTTAACACTTGAAAATAAAAACTAAATATATTATTCTGTAGATTAAAATAGGCTTTTTCTAGAAAATAAAAGTAAAGCAAACATCCATTTACGAATATTGGCGACTAAAACTATCGAGTTGTATAACCATAGGCGACTAATAACAATAAATAAATCTATAAATAATTCTTATGACAGCAGATTAGACACCTATACAGATAAACAGAGCTATAATGTAAAAAAGCTGAAAACTATAAAAAATTAATTAAATCTTAATTAATTACCGTCAGCCATGGGCTTTTGATTGTTGTTTAGGCAGTGAAAAGGAGGCCACTGGAAAACTCGATTAGCGAAAGGAGCTGGATTTCGAGATCTCGATCACAATATGGATAAGAAACTGGTCAAGAACTCGATAGGCTAAAATAAGTGGATCTCTAAAACTCGATCACCAAGAGGATAGATAAGCGTTCGAGAATGGATTGGTGCAAGAAGTAGGATCTCGCGAACTCTATCATCAGGTGCATCGAGAGCCAGTCGAGATCTCGATTGTCAAAGGGAACTGGATCTTGAGAACTAGATCACCAAGTAGATAAGTAAGCATTCGGGCACTGGACTGGCGAACAGGGCAAAGTCTGGTTAAGCAAAGCGTTGCCTCCGTGTAACAGCAGAAAGTTTGAGCAGACTTTGAATACCTTTTCAGGTAAGCTGACCACCCTGTTGGTTGCAATGAAGTCGTTTTTCTTCTTACTTCTACTATACCTTTTAAATCCAGCTCTTTGGAAATCACCATAGTCAGTTAGCCAGTTAGCCAGTACCGCACATGGTGTGGTGCTGGCGGCAAAGCCCTATTTTGCAAACAACATCATTTATAAAAATATATTATATTTTCCATATAATGTTTTCATCTTTAAAGTTCAAATACCCTTGAAGCGCTATTTCGTTTTCTGTTCGATGTTAATTATTAAAATATTATAATTAATGCTGTCTGTTCGGGCGCCACCCTTTGATCATTAGTTTGCCTTACGGCACCTCACCACTCCAAAGGGAAATTGGGGGGAAAGCTTTTACGAGTAGTCTTTAGACAGTGGAGATAGTTTTTCTAACGTGTATAGAAAATGAGTAGGAATGAAAAGCCAGCTGAATCAAAAATATAAAGTATATTCTAAATTATAAGTAGTGTTCTAACAAAAGAAATACTCTCGCAAAAATTAAATAAATCAATCAATATATTCGGCATTAAACAATCGTATATACCTTTTACTCTTACCTTTACTTTTTATACCTATATTTAAAGAAATTAAATACACTATATTGTAAATTTAAAATATATCTCTTTCCTAGAAATTGAAAGTAAATGCAATGATTAAACCTTATAGCTAATAATAATTAAAACAGTCTTACGGCAGCATGTACCACACCGCTATAGGATGAAAAATACTAAAAATAAATTAAATGATTAAATAATTCAGTCAATTATCGTCAGTCGTGGGCCTCTGCTGGACACATATGTAGGAAAAGGAAGCCGTTCGAGAGCTCGAATGGCCAAAGGATCTAGATCTCGGGAACTCGATTACCAGGAAGAAAGAATAGCTGTTCGAGAAATCGATTGGCCAAAGGTAAGGGTTATGGCCAGCAAAGCGTTTCCGCCCTGTAACGGCAGGCAGTATGAGCAGAGTTTAAATCCCTCTACGGGTGAGCGGATTACTCTACTGCTTCTAGCGAATTTGTTTTAATGTTTCCTCTACCCCACCATTTTTAGATGGGTATCTTGAAGTCACGAAACAACTTGGCCATCTCGGCCAAATCGGACCCTTTTTATACCAAAAAATTGTTTATAAAAATCAAGGGCCAGGGTGTGGGATGTACAATAACACTTTCTTATACCTTAGTGTGGTGCACTCACGCAAAAATTAAATAAACCGATAAATACATTGGGGTTAAACAATCGTATATAACTTTTACTTTTACCTTTCTTTTCTATTCCTTTATTTAAAGCAATTAAATATACTATACTCTAAATTTAAAATATATATTTTCATAGAAAATAAAAGTAAATGCAACTGTAAATGTAACTGTAAATGTAAATGCTTCGATTGGCGAAAGCAACTGGATTTCGAGACTTCAATCACCAGGTGGATATGGAGCCGTTCAATTACTCTATTAGCCAAAGGAACTGGATCTCGAGAATTCGATCACCAGGGAACAGAGTAGCCGTTCGGAAACTCGATTGGCCAAAGGAGCGGGAGCTCGAGAACTCGAGCACCAAGGGAAAAGGATAACCGTTCGAGAATTCGACTGTTTAAGAAAATTGTTTATGAAAATCAACAGCCATGGTTGGAGATTTACAATAACAATTTACTATACCACAGTGTGGTGCTGGCTACAAAACTCTAGATTAAAAACGACTTTGTTTATAAAATTACATTTTATTTACCATAAGTTGTTCTCACTTTTACAGTCCCAATGCCCTAAAGCAATATGCCTTAATAATACCTGCACTTTTTCTGTTAGTATTAGTTCGTATACAATAACAATTTACCGGTAAACTATTTAACAAAAACATCCTTTTATTCTGGACACCGCTAAGTCGCCAGTATAAAAAATAAACTAACAATAGTTATGGCGGCATACCAATATTTACAATACAATATAATATACAATACTTTCTTAAATTAAATAAACCTTTACTTATCTACTACAGAACGTGAACGTCGTATCCTTATCAACGAAACAATAATAACAATTGCCAAAAGTAAAAACAACAACAAAAAGAAAACATCTTTAGCGACGGGTATCTCCCCCAGGTATCACAAAGTATATTTTTTTATTCGAAACCCATTTTTCTCATAACTTGGTTACACCCTATTAGAAAAAACAAGGTAATATTCCGTAATAATGAACAATAACTGTAGTGTATAAGTAATAGCGATGCCTATTCTATTCTTATTCTACTAGCGCTGAACAAACAATCAATTCCTTATCAGTATTCAATTTCCAAACACCTTTCATTATGAGCACCAGTCTATAGAAATATAATAAAATATCATTTAGTAATCACGGCTGCATATCAGCCAATATTATGTATTAATTTTTTATATTGGATAGTATAAGTTAACTTATACTATACTTACCTTTTTATTGGATCTTTTATTTTGTTATACTTTTTTTTATTTTTCTTCACTCTGACAGCCGTTATTGCAAAAGACATTAATATCGAAACGGCGGTTAGAGGGAAGAAAAATAAAAAGAAATTATAAAAGCATAGAAAATTCGATAAAAACCTAAGTAAAATTCAACCAATATTTAAATTAAATTACTAAATACAATTTATAAAATAAATCCTTATTAACTTAGCTCATAAAGTTAACATGTTATAAATAACAAAACTCAAGAGAAAAAATCAGCGAAATTAAAATAAAAAATAAACGTTTTCTGAGTGAGTGCACGTTCAAATACGTTTAGCAAATCGCTTGTCTTTCAATAGCAATAAAGTTAAGGAACATCGTACTAAAAGTTTTTTTTTTCAAGAACAACAGAATTAAAGGAATTCGTACTAAAGTTCTTTTTCAGGAGTAACAGAGTTAAGAGAAAGTTAACAGTTAAAAGTGTCACAACAGTTGGTAGTTTCCAAGGGCTAATGACACTGGAACGATAACGGCTATTCAGACAATTTTACTGACCAGCGCGATGATAACTGACACCAATAATGCCCAACGAACGTGAGTTCGAAGCACAGTTATTAGTCGTGATACACTTGTAGTTTTTTGGTACATTTTTGTCTTCTTGGTACGGAAGTACAAGGAATATTTTGGTACCTTTGCATGAATATCGAGAAATTTGGAATATTTTCAACATTTTTGTCTGCTTTAGAAAAATCTTCTATTTTTTTTAAATATTTAACTTGTAGTCCTGAGTTTACTGTTTTTTTTTTATATCTGGCACCGGTGTATTTTAATGAGATGGCAAATTGCGTCGAATTGGTCAAATATTCATATATTCATTACTGATAATATTCATTATGTAACGATGTTTACTTATAAAAATAATAACCGCCACTAGTACACCGCAGAATAATCTCAATGACGTGTATTATTAATAAGTCAAATTGTCTGTAGCTGTCTTGACGGACACAGATTCTGCAGAATCATTGCGAATATTCTAGGTTGTACATTTAATATAAAAAGTCCTCAATTTTCGCTTTGGAGATCAGTTTATTTATTGTTTAGATAGTCGTCGTATAAATAAATATTTGTAAAAGAATCCGCTGGGTAAATCTGTATATAAATATTCTTTGTAAGCTTTATTAGTTATATTTGTTCAAATTGTATTGCTCAAATAGTGTTCCTGAATTGTGTTAATTGTTTTGTTTTTCTTTCAAAATTTTTTTTTTGCTTTTAAATAAATAAATAATATTTCCTTTTATTCAAAGTGCAATAATTATTTTTAAACGCATTCGAGCTCACAAGACCAGAATGTTACAATATTATTAGCTAAGAAATAATTATAATGTTAAAAAAATTAAATTTGATAAATTTTTTTGACAAATCGGCCACTTTAAATTCCACATTTTAATTACATTCAAGACCGTGCGGGTGAGGTGAGATGCAGCGAGAGATGTACTCCTTTTCTTTAGGTTATTGGTTTTTACTGCCTGTTTTGGGACAGTTTAGCATCTTACTCGTAGAAAAATAATATAAATAAATTACCCTTCAAATTTCACTTTGGACTTCACTGTTAGTTTCTATTCCTCTAATCTTTTTCAGTTTTTTTGTATTCAATGGTTTATGCAGTTCTGATGGTGCAGTTTAGGTCCCTGGCGATATCAAATTGCAGATTTTATAGGGGAAGGTCGGCTATATTGTACCAGTTTTTGAATATTAACCTATAAACCGTTAACCAGTAGCTTATGCACATATAAATCTATAAGTTATTAAAATATAACATTTTCTCTAAATAAATAGCCATTATCAGTACTCTAGGACAAAAAAATCTATGAAAAAACACCAGGTTTTAAAAAGCATAAAATCCGTACAATTCGTTATTTCCCTCCTTAATAAGGTTCTTTATTTTGAACTACTAAAAACCATAAGAAAACTTCAATTTTTTAAAAATTGCTAAACTTAGTCAAAATGATTCATATCTTATAAGTATGTTGAATATTCCATATATAATATATATAGATTCACTAATATATCTATCTATAGGTATATATCTCTAATACCTTTACGTCCCATTCTGTAATATAAATAGAAAATGACTCCAAATCTGTTTAAATTGTCTTGGCCAATTGAGGTAACCTATCACTTTTACAAATTAGGAAACTACTAACTTTCTTAATATATTCAGAGTAACTTTAAAAAAAGAAGGTTAATCTAATCGTAAGTAAATGATAAATAATAGTGAACAATCGATAATTCTACAAAAAATAAACCAAGACTAAATACCTTAACGTAATCGTCTAAGACCTTATGAAAAAAATTAAAAAAACCTACATCAAATTGTTATTTATGAATTAAATTTAAAAATAACGATTTGTTTGCTAAACAAAGCGTCCAACTTTTATGTCATTTTACTACTAATTGATTAAAGTTCAGCATTCAACAACCTGATAGATCCAGTGAATTAAGGTTTTCGAAATAGCGACGTGGTACAATTTAGGAAGCGGTACAATATGCCATACTATCCCTTCTAACAGTAAATTAAATATATTGTATTAGTAGTTTTATGAGAAATATACACTAATTTATTTAAATTTTTAAATTATATTATTTATGTTATGATTCGAATGAATGTGGTGCATTTCAATCGAATTTGGTACATTAATTTTGTCTCTGCTGGCAACTCTGGTTCGAAGGCCTAACCAATAACTAGAGCACCTTTCTGGTACTCTGACGTGCAAACAAATCCCCGCTAAAACGGGTGAAAGTAGGTAGCCCCTTTGACGCTCAAACCATATATACAACAAAGCAGCAGCGTAACTTTGCGGCATAAGACACGGCTTCGGGTTAGCTTCACGAAGCCGAATGTAAAGTAAAATTACGCGTACCGTTGAATACACCAGCACTTTAAACTTTTTCAACGTGGTTATGTTGAACAACGTTTACTAATAATATTTAAAATGAGGGCTTATGTTTCCCTCGAAGAAACACTTCTTCAAAATAATTATGATGAACAACTTAAGTTCATAGGAAGTAACCTTTGTAACGAAATTAAAGTTCGTAATATATCGACAAAGTACATAAATACGTAGACAATACGTAAATAAATCAGTAAGTACTGCAAAATATAATTGTGATTAGAAATTATGATGGATAGCTAAATAAAGAGAGATGGCAGGAGCTAAATGGTTTCGTTAACTAACTATTTGAATTCGAAAATAGAAAGTTTGCTTAGAATAATTAGAATAATTTAGCACTTTGAAAAGCTTTCCAAAATAAATTAATCGCAAAGGCACCGATTCGAACTTGATAATTATTTAGTGGCTGTTCATCCCTTTTTACTCCTTCTTCTCCTCGTATCGTTTCTTTTCACGCTCCATCATTCTGTTGCTCGTATAGGTACCTGTTTTACGACAGTTGTAAAATTAAATCAATGTACATACATATATATGTATATATACATATATATATATACAAAGTCCATGAATATTATGAATTGCATAATTTACTAAACGAAAAGTATGTTTTCCACTCATCATTGTTTTATTATCGCCGAATATACCAAATAAATGAGATAATGGTACTCGCATAAAGAATTCCTCTTTTGCACATGTTGATAATTAATTTGGGAAGTTCCAACTTCCTGTAATTAAATGTTTTGCATCGTCTTCAGTATTACATAAGTATCGGCAATTAAGACTTACTATTCCCGGATATTTTACATGCTCCAATTCTACACCATTCAATTCATACGTTACTGAGTTTAATAAAAATGGTCCTGCATTATTAACTAGACACACAGTTTCATCTTCTTTTGTACTTTTCAATTTTCCTTTAATTACCAAAGCAGATTCGGCCATTAATAGCCAAATATCATTTCTATTTATTGTTATTTCAATTACATCACTGTTAGATAATGACTTAATATAGGGAAGATATGTTCGATATTCCATATGTGTTATAGAATCGCCATTCAATGGGGGTTTATACAGGTTTAAAATTTGATTTGACGGCATATCTAATTGATTTAAAAAAAGTTGTGTTTAACTTTGATAATTTACCCCCCAACTTTCTAGCTGAACGGTGTTTTTTAACTGAATGTGTTTACTTGTTAATACTCCTTTTATACGATTTATTAACATTCTTATTACTATCACTATTAATTATTAAAACCATCTTTTTTTAATTCTAACCGAATGATAATTTCTTCCCCTCGAAAATTTACAAGATTAAAATTCTGATCTAGTATTTTTAGTGAAATGGTAGATATCTCTTTTCCTACTACTGGAAAATAAACCAAATTTCTTGGAATTTCGTCTATAGAAAATCCAGGATTGGACGTGATGGGAAATTCGTATAACGTATGTGACGGTTTGTTGTTATAGTATGCACCACTTGTTATACTTCAAGTCAAGCCGACATTAACTTAAAGCATATTTTTAATGAATATGTCTCACCAGATATATCGTACAATTATTCTAAAAACATGTGTCAACAATGTTGGAATAGTAATAAATCGAAGCCATTAGTAATTGTAAAAGAATTCTAATTAGATGATGGTCGATATCGATGTGGTTTTGATGTATATACAGTTCGCGAAAGGTTGTCAGAAAATTAAACCACATATTCCTGACATTAATACAAACAACTTTTCTTAATAACTTTTTTTCGAAAAATCAGCTTTAATTATATAACAATATTGCGCAACATTTAACAACGGCTGGAAAACATTTGATATCCGCTGTATTTTGCGGCGGCTCGCTCCAGGCAACGGTAGACAACCGTTATCGAAACAGCCATCAGCGACGTGATGGAAAAAACATTGAATGACTTGTCCACATAGCAAATGATTGACATTAGAATTAAATAAGTTTAATAAGAAAAATTGAACATGTTTATTTAGTTATAAGAGTACCTTATAAAAACACTTCAAAATTTAAAAAATTTTGGTAATAATTATGTAATGTAAAATTAAAGTAAGAAAAATTTAATGTTTTTCATTTAAAAAAATACAAAATCAATTTTGAACTTTATTTCTTTACATTTAATTTTTGAAGTCTAATTTCAATTTTCTTGGTCTAATTTATAATTATATAATTAATAAGTCTAATACAGAGGCGAGTATGTACTATGTTTTATTTCATAATACTTTCTATCAAATTTTTTTTAAAGCCAACAAAAACTATTTGACTTTACTCAAGTCTAGTTTAAAAAAAATGTGTTTCGTGCACTGTCGATGCTACTAAATTGGATAGCAAGTTATCAATTACACAAACAGTACTGTAATGTTACCTTTATTAGGGTAATGCAGATTAAGGTATTACCTACATACCACTAATTATTTGGTGTAATTACTGCAGCAAATTAGTAATGAACTTCAACTTACCGAACAAGGTGGTATGGGTTACCACCCCGCTGCCACCCGCAATTAATCAACCATCATTACATAAACAATTGTCCACAATACTAGACGATGAATACTATGTTAAACAACACAAATTACATGCAACTTTACACTACAACTACCAATTCACTAGAAATTTATTAGTTATTCGCAGATTGTGTTCAATGTGACCACCATTTTCTTCAATCGCATGCTGAGCCCGATTTATAAAAGATTCGCGTACTCTTGGGCATTGTGCTGCAGCTTTTTAACGAATTATTCTTGCAACTTCAAAAATTCGTTCATGAAGTTAATCTTCAGTGTCAAAGGACTCTTTGTACACCAGATATTTCATGTAGCTCCATAGATAAATATCTACGAAATTTAAATTAGGGTACCAAACTGGCCACGCAATAGGTGCTCTACGGCTTATCCAAATATTTGGATAATTTTCATTAAAAAACGCTCTAAAATTAGAGTAAAAATGAGGTGGAACTCCGTCATTTATAAACCACATATCATGATGTAATTGTGCTGGAACATCATTCAATAGTTCCCATAAATTGTTCCTCAAAAGAATCCAAATACCTCTCTCTAGTTAAACGGGAAGGTATAACGAAGCGACCAATCAAATAATTTCCTACAATGCCAGCTAATAAATTCATTCGTAACTGTCTTTGAAGACTACTAGGACGAAAGGCATGCGAGTTTTTTTCGCTCCAGATGTGGCTATTTCTGCTATTAAAAACTCCAAATCGTGTAAAGCAACTTCCGGCGCAAATGCAGACTGCCTTCAATTCTGACTAATCACCCATTGACAAAATTATAGCCAATTTAAATAATCTGGCGGTTCCAAAGATTGGACACGTTTTATGTGATACGGATAACGTCCATTTTCCCATAATACATGCCACACTGTCGAATTGGAAACTTCGACATGTCGCGCAATTCCGCGAGTACTGGCCCACGGCTCATTTTCAATCATACTTAAAATGTCTTCATTTGCTTGAACACTTAATTGCCTTCCTGGTAAGCTGGATTAGGGAATTAATGAACCAGTATCTCTTGTCCTTTGCACTAAATTAAAAAATGTCCGTTCGCAAGGATTTTGTTTCTCTGGAAATCGTTCTCAATATAATCTTTTTGCAGCAGCTGCATTTCCACGGGTTTCTCCATAAATCATCAGCATATCGCACCATTTTGCCGTAGTATAATTTGCCATAATTGTTTTGAAAATATTTAAAAACACTTTCAAAAAAAGGTAAAATCTAATCAAGGTTACTCAGCCCAAACTCAAGATTTAACTAATCTAATTTTACATTTCCACCAGAGTGTTTCTTTCTAATTTGTTTTCCTGTCTTTCTTGCTTATTTTCAATTCTGACTTTAACATAACAATCCCAAGAAATTTATCAGCTAGTAGATTTTTTTCATTATTCCTGTTTTTATTTTTACAGAATGACTAAAGCGAAGTTAATACAATTTTATTAAACAAGTTGACATTGCTGAATACAGCATAGTAACAAAACCTGGTGCCAAGTGCAAAATTGTTGAACTGTTTCATGTCACATGTTTTTTATTAGCTGACAGTTACTGTTGTACCTATGATACAATGTACTATTTGATTTCGAAATTAAATTAGTATATTCTATTCGTAAGGTTTATTAAAATATAAAAATTTTTTTTTTCATGGATATATTTTTTTATTCTAATTAAATCTTAATTTTCACTAAACTTCATACTTAAAACAAACGCATTATCTTCAATTATTGCTGTAAAAATTAGGTCAACATTTAAAAAAAACCATAGTTGTTTTTTTTTTTAAGAGTAAACATACGCTAGCATAATCGGCGACTCGAGTTGCCGACTAGCTAGCAAGACAGTGACGTTGATTATTATAAAATTATTATAAAAAAATTATGATTTTTTTTCGTTTTGTTAGAAAAAGAAATTAAATTATGCTATTAGGCTGAAATTTTATCTTAGGGAATATTTCACAATAAGATTAATTAACACTAATTTTTCAATGCTTAATATGGCATATTAAATAATGAATTAGTCTAATAACTAAGAAAGCTAATTCTTCAATGCCCTTTAAACTGTCTGTGCCCACTGTCTCCCACATCAAAGAGAGAAATTTTATACGACGTGTGATATTGAACTCTTTAATCTGTTCAATGTTTATTATACTTTTCAAGACAAAGTATTGCGTAGGTCAGTTACACTGCAGTTCACGAACGTTTTTGAGGAAATCAGAAAATGCTGGTTATCTCGGCAACTATTGAAGATAGACTCTCCTTGTTTAGACATTTTCCGTTCAGTTTTTCATCCCCTATCCACTATTGAAATTAAAAATACTAGTGGCGAAGCACCCTGCATAAAGGCTCATGAATAATTTTACTTTCAAAAAACAGTTATTTTTTTAATCATGAAGCTAAATAATTCGAAAAATGCAAGCAAAAGAAAAATTTTAGAATTAGCTAGTTTCGAAGAAAATATTTAGCGTTAAAATTGGGACGTTCTAATGAATATGGTACATTGAACAGAATTTTTACACTTGTTGGCGATCAGGCAAAAAAATTAGCAGCTGATAATGTGGTTGTTAAAATTAAAACGCCTGAAGTAAATGGCAAGGAAATGAAAAATGTGGATAAAAATGGAAAAAAGAAATATCTGAAGTAGATCAAATTGAAAAGATAGATGAGGAGAGCGAAGAGGAAGAGGATGATGCAGAATTAGAAAGCGATGTTACAATTACTAATGCAGATGCATCTCAATTGGATGAATATCCCCAAGTATCCCAAGAATCTATAAAGGACTATTTTCAGAATCCTCCTAATAGTGGCGTTACACATTCTCCAAGATATAACAAGATATAATTAATTAATATTAATATAATATTAATACATAAATTATTATATTGTATAATAAAGATATAAAATTTAAATAAACAGCCAATAAGAGGATCTTTCTATAGTTATGAATTGCAGAAGACAAAGCAACCAGATATCTATTTAAGTGAAAAAGTGTTAAAGAAAAAAAGCAACATGATATGTGTAAAATGGTTTGGTTTTGATAATTCTATCCCGCTCTTGGGGCGAGCCCTGGCAGTACCTGAAGGTATGCTGAAGGAAAAGCCTCAGTTAGCTGCCCTGCTCTGAGCTTCCACGTAGCGTGCCTCGGATACTGGGCGCCGCACCAGTTGATATGATTTCCGCTATTTCAGCTGGTGTGGCGATCAGGCTAATAAAGAGTAAATGACATATCGGCTAGCTAGCTGGCTGAGGGCCAAAAATGAGAAGTGGAATGGTAAGCACACTAAATAAGGACCCCTAGGTCGAAGAGCTGGGGTACTTCTGTGTCGTGATGGAAGGTTTCCATCCTGTACGTATAGTTAAAATTAAGTGTGGTGGAGGGTGTGATGTTATTATGTTATGTCCTTTCTTTTGTTGCAGGTGTGAGGATGGCGCTGCAGATGAGTTCCATCTGGTGCTTTGAGGTATGGTGGAAGAGCGGTCGGCTGGTTGGTCGAGCAGTTGGGATTATGCTGTTTTTTGCGATTGCGTTTTATGGCAGGTGAGTTTATTAATATTTGTTATTTTTATTTAGGCTCTCTGGGTGGTGGCTCACGCCTGGTGAGCGTGGAATAAAAAAGTGTGGCTATTCTGGGGAGTGGAAGCCCCTGGTTTTATTGCAATATGCTAATGCTATGTCGAAATTAAAAATGAAAATAGCCCAGGTGTAAAATCGTTTTTATTTTCTTTTATCCACTTTAATATATCCACGCATTCTAAAATTCCTTAAGCGAAATGTCTTTTAAGTGCCGGTCAAATCGATAAACATCTGTTTATAGATTTGTCATGAATCAAAACCTTTATTGTTATTAAATACAAGATTTTCTACAATAAAGAATGATATGATAAAGAATGAAGAATGATAAAGAATGACGCAAAAATTTTTTCTTCACACTCTCGCTTTCAGTTAATCATATTTCCATCCTCTTCTTAGTCGCTGCTGTTACATGCCGCAACAAAACTATTACATTCGCAACTTGTACGAAGTACTGCAGCCATAGCATACCACATTGTATGTGGCACTGTAACCATGATGCACGGCGTACCAAAATTTTATTTACCCTGGTGATATTGTTGTAGATAGCCACTACCCGCAATATCGACTAGTCAAATTAGTCAAATTGTCTAGAACTATCTTGAAGAACATGGATTATCGTACACCGATAATATATACACCGTTTAAGTCGGTAGGGTGGTAGAGCTATAGACTAATTAGAATCATTCAGAATATTCTATTTATTGTCACACCATTGTATAAACATGTGTTAAAATTCTCATTAAATATTACGATATTTTACGACACGATGTTAAGATACCGAAAGGAAACACCCGAATTCGGTTCTGCGGCGGATTTAAAATATTTGAATATGATATATAAATATATTATAGATGATTATATCATATACAGGGTGTTTCGCCACTAGTATTTTTAATTTCAATGGTGGATAGGAGATGAAAAACTGAACGACTGAAATGACTAAACAAGGTATATCTTCTTTTTTTAAATTGAAGTTCCATTTTTCTCAAAGAGACGTTATTTTGTATAATTATTATTATAAAATACTATCAAATCTATGTTTCAAAAAATTATATAATATATATTTAAATATAAACATATAAAAATCATAATATAACACGTGTTTCGGTATAAACCATCATCAGATATTATCATAAAAATATAATTATGAAAAGAAATATTTATGAAAATAGTTCAAATTGACAATTCAGAAAATTATGGCAATATATGAATTAAATGACTTTTGCGAACCAGCCTGAAATTGAAAATTAAGGTCTATCTTCAATAGTTTCCCAGAAAATCAGCAATTTCTGATTTTTTCAAAAAAGTTTGTAAACCGATGTGTAACTGGGCAATACTGGGTCTTGAAAAGCAGAATAAACATTGAACTGATTAGCCAGTTCAATGTCACACGTAGTATAAAATTTCTCTCTTTCCTATGGGAGACAGTGGTTTTAAGAATTTAGACGAATTTTTACAGATTTTCAATCATTTATTATTAAAATTTGGTCATTAATTAATGTTGGTGCTTGGAATTAATTTGGAATTGGACCCAGATCATTTTAGGCACGATTGAAGGATTGCCTTTCTTAGTTATTATACTAATTTATTATTTAATATGGCATTCTAAGCATTGAAAATTAGTGGTAATTAATATTATTACGGAACATTCCCTAAGATAAAATTTCAGTATAGTGACATAATTTAATTTCTTTTTCTAACGAAACAAATAATAAATCATAATTGCGAATACTTTACCCAAACCGAAACACAGCTATTGTGTTACCAAGAGAGAACTTTTGGCTTTCATTAAGGTTGTAGAACATTTTTATATGTAGTTATCTGGGAAGAAATTCTTGTTGAGAAGGGACCCTGTTTGACTCGGCAAGACGTAGAGAAGTTGTGATAAAATTGTACACCTGTAGTTAGGAAAAGGCCCTCAAAGGCGACCCACGGCTGCTATGCGAGAATAAAATGTCAGCAGTCCATTTGAACGGCTTGCTATCGATGTAGCGGAACCTTTTCTAGAAGCCGATAAAAGCAATAAGTCCATAGTCATGGTGATGGACTACTCCAACAAGTGGGTCAAGCTTATGCGTTAGCAGATCAAATAGCGTCTAATGTTGCTAATGTTCTTGTAAAATAATAGATATGTCGATTTAGAGTACCTATGGAACTACATTCTGATCAAGGTAGAAACTTCAAATCAGAAGTTTGATTCGAAAAATTAATTAAGAATCAGTTTGAATTTGATTCGAAAAATCGTAAAAAATGTTTTTTTAGTTATTCTATCTGGAAAATCTGAAACATTCGAAAGACAAGAACTGCTTTACATCAGTCGATGTTATACAGTCAGATGGCATGGTCAGACAATCAATCGTTATTTACTTGAAAATTATCTGACGATGGGAGAGACTGGAAACATTACCTCTGCCTGTTTTTGTTAGCTTACCGATCCGCTATAAATATGACAACAGGAGAAATTCAAGCTAAGCTCGTGATGGGCCGAAAATTACGTCTGCCTTGTGATTTGAAGTTTGGATGTGGACCTGGAGAAGACTTCGTAAGTGACCTACTCTAGACTAAGCACCTTCAGTAGATAAATGCGACATATCTGGTGATTAATTTCACTGTTTTGTTAATCTCTTTTATATGAATATTAACAGTAGAGAAGGGAATTAAAAAATATTAGAGATAAAAACTTTATTTCCTTAATAAGTCTTTTTTCCATAGTGTACAGTAATAGTATAAATTAAATACATTTTCTGACGCGCAGTTCATGTACAGTATACATGTTTATTGCAATGATTGCTTTTGAAATCTTAGTTCATGTTCTACAACCTCGGTCCGTTGGGGTCTTCTGTAGTTCTATTTCTACTACTAGTAGTTCTATTTGAACTACTGACATAGTCGAATTTGTACGAATATTTAGGAATATACCGAGTTAAAAAATTTTTTGAGAATAATAATAGCCTAAGAACTTAGGCAAAAGAATTAAGGGAAATTGTACATATACTTATCTAAATCTTGTCCAACAAAATTTGGAATAATTATTGGATAATAATATGAGTAAATTTCCCTGAAGATAAGCTGATTCGACACGCCACCGAAATTAATATTAATAAATTGAAATGTGGAAAGGAAGGGGAGTAACTAAAAATCCAAGGAGAAATGTGCACGCCAATGACTAGGTAGGTAAGTAAGGATATAGAAAATGTTATAAAAACTAAATTCTCACAAATAATGAAAAAGTGAAACATGAACACGGAAGTACACAGAAACTGTAACTTGTGTTTAATGTAAATATTAATTTTTATATATTTTATTCTTCTTTACCTCTAAAGAGTCATACAGAAAGTTTACTTTACTGTGTGTGTGTTAGTAAACACATGCAATACAACATTTTGTAAAACATTTTTGGGTACACCTTATAGAGAAATCTGATTTGAAATGGCTATTTAATTTGGTAGTAAGTCCGTTTTAATAGGTTGTGAGTTCAGTCTTAAAGAGAATTCTAATTGATGACGCAATACAAATAACTAACAATAACTAATCCTATTTATATTTACAATACAAAGTTTTTTGTATTGTACACGTGCGGAAATTTGTACAACCCACACACAGGATAATGCACTCGACTACGTCTCATGCGTGTATTTTTCTTGTTCGTGAGTTATACACTATTTTCTGCACTTATTAGATAAATGACTATTTCCGGCCGATTTAAATGGATACAATATTCTGTCTCAAAAAACGTATTTTTTAATTTCTTTGTACATATGTAAGTAGATATACAACAACAGAACTAGAACACGGGTTCCAAATTTCGCCACCAGAGGGCGCCACAATTTCGGGTCCCCATTTTTATGTCATTCAGTTTCATGTGTTGTCCGCTAGGTGGCACTGGGTGTAATTTTTCATTTTTCAATTTATATGTTAGATGGCGCTTTATGTTTCAATTGTCATCGTCATATTTTTGCAATTTGTGTGTCAATTATCAGTGTCATATTTTTTTGTCAATGAAATGTCATATTTATTTTTGGAATCTGGCGCCAAGTTTCAATGTGTTTTCCAAGGTATCTTTTGATGTAATGTTTGAAGTTTGATGTTGTGTGGATAGATGTCGGTAGCAGCGGATATTGTCAAGAATTTGAAAAAAGGTGAAAACTTGTGCGGCGTGCTTACCACATGGATAAGTATAAAAATGCCGTCGGAGCGCAGTCATAACCTGTTATTACTGCCTACGTTCTTACACCTATCCATAATGTGGTAAAGCACACCTCGTGATAGCAACAGTAAATCAGAAGAGGAAAGGAAAAGGAGAGGGAAAGAGAGAGAAAGAAACAGATGATAGAGAAGATCTTTAAAATAAAATTTTTAGATGTGAATACGAACCTATAAACTTTTATGGGGGTATAAGGATGTTACCACTGCACCACAGAGCCAAAAGACACCCATCATGTTGGATTGAGTATATAGATTGAATTTTGGGTTGTACCAAATAATAATCTGTATTCTTAATATAAAATATAAAATCGCCCGAGATCTTTGACAGTATGTTATTTGAAAGGATTATAAGGGTGAAAATTTTTTCTATAAATGTTATAATCTGTATTAAATCTAAATTAAAATATTTAGCCATATGCAAAGGGCTATAAAATCAACTTTTATAAAATTATTATAAAATGTGATAAAGTCAATTAAATTTAGCCTATTAATTAAGGGAACCACGTGATATGTATTGATGAATATTATGTTAACCAAATCAGATTCTGTTAAGCATATATTCTTTTCCTGCCTAGTAATTTGAATTGTTTTTAATTCCTCATTATTTTTTCCTGTTATGACTATATTCTTACAACCAATAAAATGTAAATAGTCTAATTCCATTGTACTAAAATATATATGACGAATCCACTATATATTTAAAGTCAGTGTTTCCAATTCAAATTGTTCCAATTCGAGAACATTATTTAATTTTACAAAAGCCCTAATCTTTAGCCGAAGATCAATCATTCGTTATTGTATTTAATAATAATAAAGGTTTTGCTTCATGACAAACCTACAAACAGATGTTTATCAATTTGATCAGCACTTAAAACACATATCTCTTAAGGAATTTTAGAATGCGTGGAATGATAATCTGTATCTTTAATATAAAATCACCCCAACTACTTGGGGTGTATTTTAGTTGTATTAAAGGATTATAAAGATGAAAAATGTTTCTAGAAATGTTATAATCTCTATTGTATATTTAGCAAAACATAAAATCAGACCGATTTTCTTTTAAAGATTTAAAGGATTTCTTATTAAAGGGATTATGATTTTTGCTGGTTGTGGTGGTACCTGCATCAGGTATTTAAGCCGTATGCTCATTGTTCTGGCTTCGGCTAATAGTGATGGCTCTTGCCAGAACAAGAGAAATAGATAGGTGCTGACTCAATTGGAATTCACCAACAAAAAAAAACCAAATTTGAACTATGTACATTTATTTACAACACTGGTTGAGATTATTTACAATGATTGAAATAATACAACTTTGATGTAAATACAAAACAACCACCTCAGATTCATGTAGTGAGAGCAAGTCTTTTGCCGTGAATATAAACTTTACAGTGCTAATCTTGTTCCCGATCAGTAGATTTCATTTACTGTCGCGATAGAGTGAGCTAGTGATTTATTTTATCACTTGAGGACATGTAAGTAACTTTACTGTCGCGAGAGAGTTAGAATTATACTTGTCGACACGTAAGTAACTTTACTGTCGCGAGAGAGAGAGAGCTTATGCTTGAGACACGTGAGTGATTATTTGTGAGATATGATTCTTGAGATACACTTGTGTAGAAACACTTTAAATTAGTCACTGTAATATTGTATACTGTCTTCTTGCATGTTCCATTCCCATATACATAATAAAGAGGACGCACTGAGCACTGAACCACCATTAAACGTATATTGATGGGCCCTCTCTCAAGCGTGAATTTAATCGAAGTGGCGATTGGAAAATTCATATAATTAATAAATTTGAACAATTTTCGATGCAAGTTTGATAAGAACAGAATGTGGAAATCTTATTCTATAATACATATTACTACTGAACAAAAATATCAATCAATAAAAAAGATACAATCAACATCATATAAAAATTAGTAGAGTTAATCGTTCAGAAACGATAAAAAAGTGCATAGTAATTAACGTAAATATTGTATACAAACAAAAATTGTGTGAAAAGTAAATACATATTTAAATCTACGTAACAAAAAAAATTATTAGTAATTACAGAACCAAAACAACATATAGCAGCGAAATTTAAATCGCCGGCAAAACAAGTACCATATGTAGTAAAAACGGATTTCTTTGGCTACTCCTCTGACGTCACGTTAATAAGCAGTAAACTGTATTTTCGAATGCCTTAGTGTTATGTGCTGGTAAAAATATGTGATTTTATGTGCCGTGTACTATAAAGCAGATTTATTGTTTCTTTGCAAATTTCCAATGTATGCAGATTTACTCACGTAGTGTATATGAAAAGTAAAAAACTTGAACCGTTATGTTGTTGTTAATAGTTTGCAGTTTGTTTGAGTTCATAATTGAATGGTATTATTTATATGGATCAAGAGCATTGGTTATATTTAGTCGTTGTATGTTAATTTATTCATTTGAAAACTAGAATTATCATATGGATAAATGGTCAAAAATTGGCCCACATAAATCGTAGATAGAGCAGCAACATGATTTTACGTGTGTTACATATCTATTTCAATTGTTAACAGACAATTCATTGTTAAAAATGAGTTAGAATAATCAATGTAGTTGACTCTGCATGATGGCAGACGCGGGGTGGAGCTTACGATTAGAAACGGGTTGTGCGGCAGAGGAGAGGTAACGAGCATAAAAAGACGACAATACCAGCGAGCGAGCGCAGTAGCTGGTCCTGCGTTTGTCGACATCACATCATCACCTAGACGACGGTTACAAACCAATCTGTTCTTTTCAGAACAAATTGAACATTGTTTCGGAAACAAAATGAGCAATGGGGCTAAAATTAACATCGTTCATTTTCAAGACCACAATAGAAAAATAGAAATAGAAGATTTGGATAGAAATTCTATTGTTCTGTTTTAAACCAAAGAAGAGATATTAGTGTTGTAAACAAATCGTTCTTTTTCAAGAACAAATTCTGGAAAATCGTACTAAAGTAAATCGTTCTTTTTCAAGAACCAAATGTAGAAAATCAAACAGAAAGTAAATCGTTCTTTTTCAAGAACCAAATGTAGAAAATCAAACAGAAAGTAAATCGTTCTTTTTCAAGAACAAAATGTAGAAAATCATACTAAAAGTAAATCGTTCTTTTTCAAGAACCAAATTTAGAAAATCATACTGAAATACTAAATGTTCTTTTTCAAGAACAAAATGTAGAAAATCATACTAAAAGTAAATCGTTCTTTTTCAAGAACCAAATGTAGAAAATCATACTGAAAGTAAATCGTTCTTTTTCAAGAACCAAATTTAGAAAATCATACTGAAATACTAAATGTTCTTTTTCAAGAACCCAAAGAAAAAAAAGAAAATCGTGTTAATGTAGCAGTACTTAGTAGTAGTGTGACGTCACGTCGAAAACAGCTCGTTTCTAAGTGAAATACGACCCGCATTTTGTTGTGACGTCGCGTCATTGTTATTATTTTTAAAGAATTCCATAAATTCTCTTGTTGTTTTACAACACTCATAGTAATGTTAAAGTATTCATTTCAGCTACATAATTCTGAATTTGTACTTTAGTGTTTGTTAAAGGGTTAAGAAAAAAAATTTAAATGTCAGTAACTATATTATTATCTTATTCTTCTTATCTTTTAGCTCATACTTATATATATATATATATATTTAGATGGATTTAGACGCTTTGAATAATTCTGCTAAATACGTTCGAAAAGAGTTAGTAATCATCTTTATCACTTTAAATATTAAATAACAGGTGTCTAGAATCTTAGCAAACTACCTTCAGTCTAGACGTGTTGTTCCTGATTGTTTATCAGCTTTTTAATAATTAAGATTTTCTATCTTGTCGCGATTATTAAATACATCCATCTGAACCTTATCTAATGTTTTAATTATATCTTCAATCGTGTTATTAGATTCAGCTCTACGGCTATCAAATAATGCCGATAATTCTATAATTTTTGCCTCAAAAGTATTGATTAAATCATTAATTTCTATTAGATATATCTATTAATCGCTATCTATTATTTTCTTCACTTTTAGCCACATCTTGCTGTAGCATTAAATACAAATTCATTATTGGTCCACATGAACCATTCACATATTTTTTATTAGTAACGTCATCATCTTGAGTGGGTAAATTAACGTTACATATTTTTATACCTCCAATATCTAAATCACCATTATATGTGAATGAAAATAATGATGAGGAAGTAGGCGAGGAGAAATCTGATAATGTGAATATTTATCGGACGAACGTCCAAACTTATCTATACTCATCACCGTTGTTTAACTAAATAATAATACTTACGCATGGAAATATATTAATATACTTAATATAATAAGTATAATTATAATATAATTATATATTACATATATGTATATATATTATAATATATAATATACTTATAACGTTTGCTTCTTTTAATTCTTCAATAATTGACGCAATCTCATTACTATGAGAAGAATTACCTGCTTGTTGCGATGCGAATAGCAATTGTAATCTATCAACTAGTTCAATAACACGATCCCAATAAACATATTCTATTGGATTGGAATTATAGACCATATTCTAGTTTCCACCTTGCTTTATCCACAATGGACGAATAATACGTCGACACTTCTGATTCCTGACTCCAACTATTCTGCCTTGAGAAGAGTAACTGCATTCAGTAATTTAACAGATTTAGAACCTGGTGGTCTTTCATGATCTACACAGAACGGCGGATCTTCATGTTTGTCATGCAGCGACATTGAATATTCTAAGTCTTCCCCGAGAATATAACAACTATCGGAATCATCAGGAACATTCATAATATTTATCTCATTTATATTATATATATATTATATCATATTTAGCCAAGCAAAATTATCGTAAGGTAGATACTGAGACATGGCCCAACCATATAGGTTACTGGCATCTAAATACAATAAATATTTAGGTGGCTTGGTAATGTCAAAATTCTTCATATATTTGTTGTTTGCCGCGGAGTATCTATTAGAACACATAGAAATTCCTCCTGTTAGATCTTTTTCTATTAATAAAAGTTTATCTATCTCTTTGACAAGCCTAAGTTTACACTTTGTTATTTTCAACATGCAATCCCAAGGATACCCAGGTAGCGTATGGTAGAAAACCGGCTATAAACCATAAATATTTATACACTTACTTCTCAAGTTTTCAAATACATCAGCCAGCAAGAGAACATCTGTTTTCAAGTATAAATCACTATATTCGCCTAAACTAGTAGTATTGAATCTTTTCCAAATTACTTTTGCATGATCAAAATCACTTATATGTGATTTATTCAGTTTATTATAAAATAATTCTTTAGCTGGTAGTTCCGTTTCATTTAGTTTACTTAAATTATCTACATAATCATAGCAAAAAACACATTTCCTAGATAGCAGCTTAAAAGATTCTGCACCTAAATTACAGAATTCATGTTTTAGAATATTTAATTCATTTATTTGTAGGGTGGATACCAATTCAGACAGTAAAGTGTTTAAAAACCTGTAAGAATCTATGAAACAATATCGAACAGAACTATTAGTATAATGCTGAGTACATGAAATGTATTTTTCTTTATTTATTGGTAATAAAGAAATGGTTAACAGTTTACATATTTCTTTAACTAGGAAATGACTATCATAATTTGAAAGGTTATGGCAAATTATTGGTACTACAAATATTTTTTTCAAATTTAAGTTACAGGCTGCATGATCTGGACCACGTATATGGTCATTATAATGATTGTGACCTTTGGTAATTTTATCATTAATTAAAAACGGTTTCTCACAAATGTGACAATCTTTTGCTGCTTCAACATCTAGTCCACTATATATAAACACAGATGATTTAATCTTTCGTGCGACCTTGTTTGTTAATAACTCTAACTGATTTTAATTGTTCGCATAAAATGAGATGATTGTTTAGTTTTTCCTGCGTTAGAAAATAATTAAAGCACCTACCGCAAACAAAAATTTTACGTTTATTAATCTGTTCTGACATGAGCCTAGACATATTTTTTATAAGGCAATAGTGATACTTAAGTTCCTCATCTTCCGTGTCATCGGCTAACGGAGAGTAATCATTTATTTTAAGATAATATTTATTTTGTATGTACAATAAATTCACAAGTTTTTCTAATTTGGTGTCCGTTATTCTGCAAGGTACTGTTATATAATTTTTTTGTTTTACTCTAACTTTTGTATGTAACTCTAACACATAAACATTTACTGAAATGTTATTAAGTTTTTCAAATATACTTATTTGACCTAATGAAATTGGTAATTGAAAGCCATCTGTTTTTAATACAATTAAATAATGTGGATACGATGAAATTCTATCTGAATGAATAGTAGCAGGATAAAGTCCTGCAATAATGCTCCAATAAAAACATGAATTATCATAATTTTTTATATTCAGACACGCCTTTTTATTAGAAATTTTTTTAGGTAATTTAATATAGGATGAAGCAGCAAGACCGAATTCATATTTATTTATATTAATTTGTAAAATAACTATTGCCTTCAAGACCCAACCACTACCACGTTCTTGAAATTCACCAATTTTATGTAGTATTTTGTCAATGACGTTATTCTGAAACCAGTTTACTAAATCCGTGCCACTATCAATTTTTCCATTTCTGGTATAAAAATGCTTATATTCCAAAATTTCTATACTTTCTTTGATGGTGATATATTGAGCGCATAAACAGGTGTTTACTTTAAGTACGTTCATTGATTTTAATACATTATTTATACGTCTCTTAAGAAGTTCAAATTAATTTTTTAAAAATTCTGGGGCATCTGTGTGTCTTAGGTTATAAATGATGCCTGTTCGAATACTGTTGTTGAATGCAGATTTTAGATCGTCCCAAATTATTCTATCACTTCTCTTAGAAGCTCCCAAATTACCACCAGTGTGAGTCTGATAATTATTATTTTTTAACATAAGACAAAATCCTCTTAAATGATATAAATTTGTATAAAGCTTAATACAAATACTTACAAGTTGCTTCTCACGCATGATTTCATGATGTCTCGGATACTTTTGTTGATTTTTCTGATCCATATGCTTCTTTCTAGACTGAAACTTTCTTGTTACGAAAGTACAGCTTTTGAAAGTATATATACTACATCACTGTTGAAATTAATTGCCCTTTCCATGATCACTATATGCACACTTATACAATTGAAAACAAGACTAGTAACTTAATAGTATTACAAGCTACCAGAAATTTAATTCTTTATAGTAGAATACTATAACATTACTATGAGCATACGGCTTAAATACCTGATGCAGGTACCACCACCACCAGCAAAAATTATAGTCCCTTTAATAAGAAATCCTTAAAATCTTTAAAAGAAATTCGGTCTGATTTTATATTTTGCTAAATATACAATACAGATTATAACATTTCTAGAAACATTTTTCATCCTTATAATCCTTTAATACAACTAACATCCTGTTAAAAAGTTGGGGTGATTTTATATTAAAAATACAGATTATTATTCACCGCTTTATAAAATTCCTTAAAAGAAATGTGTTTTAAGTGCTGATCAAATTGATAAACATCTGTTTGTAGGTTTGTCATGAAGCAAAACCTTTATTATTATTAAATACAATAAAGAATGGTTGATGTTCGGCTAAAGATTAGGCCTTTTGTAAAATTAAATAATGCCCTCTTATTTTGAAGCGTTTGATTAGGAAACACTAATATGTATTGGTTATACGAGATTTTCTACAATAACTGAATGATTGATGGTCGACTAAACATTAAACCTTTTATTAAATTGAATATTGTCCTCGAATTGGATGAACTTGAATTGGAAACAGTGATTTTAAATATGTAGTGGATTCGTCATATATATTTTAGTACAATGGAATTAGACTATTTACGTTTTATTTGTTGTAAGAATATCATCATAACAGGTAATAATATTGAGGAACTAAAAATGATTCAAATTACCAGACATGAAAAGACTATATGCTTAACAGAGTCTGATTTGGTAAACATAATATTCATCGATACATATCATGTAGTTCCCTTATTTAATAAGCTAAATTTAATTGACTTTGTTTTCACATTTTATAGTAATTTTATAAAAGCTGATTTTACAGCCATTTGCATTTGGCTACATATGTGAATTTAGATTTAATACAGACTATAACATTTATAGAAAAATTTTTCACTCTTATAATCCTTTCAAATAACATCCTGTTAAAAATCTCGGGCGATTTTATATTTTATATTAAAAATACAGATTATTGTTCGGCACAACCCAAAATTCAATTTATATACTCAACCCAACATAATGGATGCAGGTTGGCTCTGTGGTGCAGTGGTAACGTCCTTACACCCCCATAAAAGTTTATAAATTCGATTCCTATTCACATCTAAAAATTTTATTTTAAAGATCCTATCTATCATCTCTCTCTCTCTCTCTCTCTCCCTTTCCTTTTCCTTTACTCCTCTGATTTACTTCTGCAATTACGAGGTGTGCTTACCACATTAAGGATAGGTGTAAGGACGCCCATTATGACTGCGCCCCGACGGCATTTTTATACTTATCCATGTGGTAAGCACGCAAAAAGCCTTCACCTTTTTTCGAATTCTTGACAATGTCCGATGCTACCGAGATCTATCCACACAACATCAAACTTCAAACATTACATGAAAAGGTATCTTGGAGACACATTGAAACTTGGCGCCACATTCCGAAAATAAATATGACATTTCATTGACAAAAGGATATGACACTGATAATTGACACAAATTGCAAAAATATGACGATGACAATTGAAACATAAAGCGCCATCTAACATAAAAATTGAAAAATGAAAATTTACACACAGCGACACCTAGCGGACAACACACGAAACTGAACGACATAAAAATGGGAACCCCGAAATTGTGGCGCCCTCTGGTGGCGAAATTTTGAACCCGTGTTCTAGTTCTGTTGTTGTATATCTACTTACATATGTACAAAGAAATTAAAAAATACGTTTTTTGAGACAGAATACTGTATCCATTTAAATCGCTCGGAAATAGTTATTTATCTAATATGTGCAGAAAATAGTGTATTTACGTACACTTTTCTTCTCTTGACCGCCAATATGAACTTAAAGTTTGCGAAATCGAAATATTGAACAATTGAAGTCGTCCAGTTTTGGTAAGCTTAAAATAATGTGTGTCTAATAAGGAACCTATATTATTATAACAGATAAAAGAAAAAGAACTAAAAGTAAGTAAATAATTAACATAAACAAATTTAAAATTAATTCTCTTTATTCATCTAATTTAGTGGTTACACGGATTTTGTATAGGATATTTTTTTCACATTAGCATTAAATGTAGCATAGCAAGAGTCTACATAATAAATAAATAATTGATATAGTATAGTTATATTATATAACATAAACTATACTATAACATAACTATACTATAGTTATATAATATAAAATAGAAAACAAAGCTTTTAATTAAAAAAAGTTTTTTAATAAAAATAATTCAAAATCTATGTTGAAGTTTAATTCTTTCCAAGTATTTTTCGTGTATTAATAAATACACGAAAAAATTTATTTATTTATTAGTAGTCAAAATTTGATTGTCGGACAAGAAATTTATTTAATTTATTATATTTTCAACAAAACTTAATTAATATAAACTATTTCTTAACTAGAGTTAGGTAGAATTAAATGGTAACAACCAAAATGGTTGTTACCATTTTTATTCAATATTGATTTCCCACCTTCCATCGACGATCGATTATGGGTTATTTCCGATTATATCCTGAACCGTCCGAATTATTCGGCAAGTTAATGAACTCATTGGGGGCTCATTATGATTTGAAACATCCTGCCTTAACTTCAGTAATCCATTGTGGGAATTTCTATTCAGCAATATAATCAATTCTAAAAATGCTTAATTTATACAATATTATAATAATGGTAATTAAACTAAATGTATAATAATAATAATGCTAAGCATTTTGTAATTAATCAGAATAGAACTAAGAATAAATGTTGTATGAACATATTCATAATTCACGTCACACTATCTAATTAGCAACATCGACATGCCGCGTAATTTCCCGGTTACTGGCAGACGGCTGATTAGCCATTCCGTAGCTAGGTATGCACACATACACCCACACACACACACAACTCAAAAAAATATTTCCGAAAGGGATTTCCGTATCTTTGTCTTGCTCATGTACATAGTATTTCAACACTTTGTCTCTCTCATTCGCTGTGGAATTAAATGGTTTGCACCATTATTACCATTCCGTTGCTTCTGCTAGTAGATCTTTTCTTTCTAATTATCTTTTTTCTCTTTCTTTATTATTTACAGCTCTTACTATGACATGGACCCTTTTAATTCCAAAAAGTAATCACTGATAATTCGCTAGTGCAACGTTTTTATGTTTGCTGTGTTTTTAAAGAATGACTAATGCAAGTCAAGCTAACGCAATGTTATTAAATAAGTGGATATTGCTGCATACAGCACAGTAACACATTTATGATAAACGAAAAATGTCACGTAGTTTTTGTTAGCTGATATGCTGACAAAATGCTGATAATTGAGTACTTATTACTTACATTACGATACGAGGTATAATTTTATTTCGAAATTAAGTGATTTATGAAAGGCCAAAAATTCTTTTATTAATGGAGACGTTGTCTTCACGGAATTCAAATAAAAATTATTAGAAATATATTTAAACTTAATATTCAACACAAAAATTAGTAATAATAAAAATAATTACTTCTAATTTATTGCTAAAATGATACCACCGCTTCTAAAAGGAGAAGCGAAACTTTTCTTTTCTGAATAACGATAACATTTTGTATTGGAAATTATTGTTATTATTATTGTTTGTATCACAGCCAAATAGCGAGCAACCAGCGTCGTCGCAACTATTCCTTTATTTCGTTGAAAACCGAAATTAAATTACATTATTAAATCGAAATTTTGTTTTATGAAATGTTAAATGTTTAGTATTAATAGTTACTACTCGTTTTCAATGCTTAATCTAACAGATTAAAACAATAGTTGAATAACTTAAAATTAATCGTTCAATCATGTCAAAAATTTTGTAAATCAACGATTGCCTTTAATAATGAATTTAATTCCGCAAATAAAAATTTATTTATGACCAAATTTTAATATTAAAAGCTTGAAAATAGGTATTTGAAATTTGGACTTTAAAATTCCCCTAAATTATTAAAACGCCGCTTCTGTCTCTTACAGGAAATAGAGAAATTTTATACTACTTGTGACATTGAATTCGTTAATGAGTTCAATGTTTATTCTACTTTTCAAGACCCAGTCTTGGGTATGTCAGTTACTTTGCGGTTCACGAACGTTTTTGAAGCATTCAGAAAACGCTGATTATCCCTGGGTCTATTGAAGATAGACAACCCCTTGTTTAGAAATTTTTCGTTTAGTTTTTAATCCCCTATCCACCATTGATATTAAAAATAGGAGTGGCGACACACCCTGTACAGCTACAATTGAAATTGAAGAGTAACTGTTAATGAAAAGCCACAGGGTGCCGACCAAGTATAAATTCAAACAAATGCCAAAATAATGTTTCTAGTCAATCAATTAATACTTTGAAAAATGATTACTTTTAGAATCAATTAATACTTCCTGTCAGCTGATTAATTTCCTTATTACACCTCACACAAAAATATTGACATAAAATTAATATATAATCTACAAAGCTACATACGTTGCGTATTTCGCCGACGCCCATGAGAATATAATGAATGAACGCTTATTGTCATTCGTATATATAATTGCTGTTACAACAAATATTTAAATTGGTTTCTTCTATCAGTTTTTTTGTATCTTCTATACTATCGATAGTACAGTTTTATCAGAAAAGACTGATAAACAAATTATTATCGGTAACTGGGTTTGATGTGAATACACAGAGAAGATAAAGCTTTGTTTCCTTTTCTTATTTGGTTTGTTTTCTACTCTTAAAAAATTCTCGATATATATACATTTCATTTCTAAATATTGATATCAGTTTAGTCTTTATTTACAACGTCAGCGTCAATACTAATTTGAATAATTAGACTCTAAGATCTAAGATCTAGACTCTAGATCTCTAGACTAATTAACACGCCTCTCTCAGAAGTAAGATGTAATGCTTTATATACAAATACACGAAAAAGCAGTAAATATAAAACACATATATCAAAAATATGCGTGTTGATTAGTCTATCAAATTCGCTCCATTAGCGATGACCCTGGGATGCTATAATTGGACCCTTTCATGAAATTCAATATTAACGACTTAAAATAAACGATAAAAAGTTATTTTATCCCATGAAATAAAAAAAATGTATCTTCTAATTTCAGTAAATAGCTTTTGAAATTCCGCCCGTTTTCAAGAGGCAATTTTACATAGGAATATGTTAGAAGTGTACATAGTGTAGTGGCCGCGGCCGTTATGAAAAGGTAGTTGTATGTGACGTGATCGTTCAAGGTTGTATTATACTACATGTCACGATACTATGAAAATAATACGAAAAGCAACATATTTGGTATTTCAAATATAACTCTATAGTATCACACAGTACATATCTACGTATTGTGTAAATGTAGTTTTCCCACGACCTCTTACGAAAGTAACATATGACGGTCCCGGTTGTATGGAAAATGGCCTATATCAATAAACTGTGCGATAAATTCAAACTGAAAATGCACCCAGGCGCACGTGCCAAAACCAATGTGCGTTTACTTTTCGAAATGGCTTTTATATAGCAACTATTTAATAGAAACAATAATTTTATATCACAAATAAATAACTCAATAAGAATAGTTTATCAATTATTTATTTATTATTTATAGACTCTTTTACTATGCTAAATTTAATGCAAATGTAAAAAAATATCCTATAAAAAGCGTGTAACAATCGAATTGGGTTTATATAGAAACTTAATTTTGAATTTCTTTATGCTAATTGCTGACCTTTAGTTCTTGTTCTTTTATTTGTTTCAATACTAGATGTTATTTGTTACAAACACATTGACTTTTATTATTGTATATTTATCGAAAAGTAAAGACTGCAATGGTTTAATATTTCGATTTTGCTATTGTAATGGTTATTGAAAAAAAAAAAAACGTTAACTGACTATATTCAACTATTTATTTTACTGTAAGTTATAACTATTAATACTAACTATAATATTAAATGCACTGGACTGAACTCTTTTAGATTTGATTATACTATTCTTATTGTTCTTCTTCAGTCCTAACATGGAGTATTTATATGATGTGCAACAATTGATTAGTTATATCAGTCGAGCGAAGTACAAAAGAGTAAATTGGTGTATTTCTACATTACTTATATAATTATAACAGATAGGTATATAAGCTATAAACTATGATAGGTATACAATTAATAATATTACAATTGAAAATATAAACATGATTATTAGTTACATATCACTAGTACCTTGGACACAGGATAAGATACTAACAAAGAATGAACATTTTATAATAGCATTAATTAGTTTCCAAGTCCATTACACAAATTCTAAATTGATTACATTGGCGGTCGTGAGAAAAATAGTTTACGTAACATGTGGGGAAATGTGTATAATCCACTCACAGTATAACGCACTCGACTACAACTCGTCCGTGTATTTTTCTTGTTCGTGAGTTATACACTATTTTCCGCACTTGTTATGTAAATAACTATTATATAATCTACATACGGTGAATGCAATTTAAATTTTTCGAAAATATGTTATCCGTTAATTTCTCATATTCAAATCCACAAAATCTAGAGAATATAGGTAAACATTTTCCACCACATAAAATTTGTTATTCTAAATATATTGCTGTTGGGACTGACTGGTAAATTTAAAATTGTTATCTTCGAAATTCATGTTTAATTTACTAAATATTCCTCCTGCCTTCCATCTCCCCTTTACACACATTCGTCTGCCGCTACCAACATATACCCCCACATTCTAAAAATCCATAATCGATTGTCTCAATTATAAATCGGATTTACGCGTTTACATATACAAACATATGCGATTGTGCATATATATATGATATTGTGCAATGCAAAAGGAATTTAGGTTTGAATGGTAGGAATAAATATTGCAGATGACACGAAAGGAAGGGATATAGAAAGAAGAGAAAAACGTCAAGCGGGAAGCTTAAGAATGTGTAGAAGATATAAGTGCATTTCTTACATTTCGTTAAAACACTTTTCAATTATCTAGCTATTCAATGTTGCCAATGTTTCTAGTAGTAGTAGCTGAAAAAGTAATAGTTTTGTTACTAATCAGATTTTTTACGTTCTTGATACTTATAAATCACAGTACCAATTATTTTCACGATTGCCGTTTTTCAAGTTTTTACCAATACAATCAGCAACACTTCAGTACTCCAAGGAGTCTTGCAATTTGAAAACACAGCTTTGAATGGTAACTTTCTAAAATAGTTGACCTTTGAGAAACTTGGACGAATTTAAAAGGCAATTTTGGTAGCAATGGGGACAAGCAAAACTCTTGCCCGTTTTGCGTAAGTGTTTGAGAAATCTGCAGCCGAATGTGTCAGGGGCAAGTGTCTCATGAAATTAGTTAAGTTGCTTAATGTATGCTGACAGTGGTAGTTAGCTAGTAGAGTAGTTAGCTACTACTCTACCAACTACTCAGTTAATGTAATGCTGCGTTGAATATCTGATTGTGTCCAATGTAACCAACTATTACTTTGTGTAAGATGCCAATGTAGTCATTTATAAATTGCAACAAGCTGCTTCTTGCACACAAACGAAAGGGGGAATAGGAACTAGTGGAACGCAAATAATCATTGAAATTTCTTAATACAAAAAATCATTCGATTTTTGTTTATGGTGGTGGTAATTTAGCATTAAATTGTCATTGAGAAGACAGGCACACACTCGCATAGCAACACACAAACATAGCAAGTATCTGTAGGAAATCACGTATGGAATGAAATTAGTGCCATATACGCGTTTTGCATTAATGCGCTCGACATTAGTGACTCGGTTTCCAATTCATTAGAGAATAATACGTTGACTAAAGGATAGGCAGGTAAAATTTCTCCTGGTTCTCATGTACATAAATTGTGCGTTGTGGAAAAGAATCGCCAGTAAATCTTATAAGAATATATTATGCCTATAAGTTTAGCATTAATTTAGTAAAAATTAGATTGTTCACATTTTTAAGCTCTGCTTCTCTATAGCATATTAATCGCCATTTGTAGAAAAGCGAATTATTTTTGTTGCTAGGATAAAATATTTGATCTGCTATTTTCAAGGAATTTTGTCTAAAACAGCCGTGATTATCCATGGATAAGCCATAATCCACTTTTCAGAAGTTAGCGGTACTATTATTATATACTATTACACAGTACTATAACTATACTATTACACTAGTATTAACGCTAGTGTTATAGATTGACAGTCAGCACAGGTAAACTCGGATTTGGTATGATACGCATTGTGAATTTTTAAAAAGTAGTTTTTTGGAACTTTCCTGACCTCCAAAAAATCAAATCTCTTTCACTTAGTATTTTATTGACACATAAATAATATGCGTATTTTAGAATGTTTGCACTGATCAGAATCGGATTTATGAAATTAGAAGCAAGTATATTAGATTCTTAATTAGTCCTAGTTTAGATTAGCTAGGTTGTAGTAATTCATTGCGTTTACACAAGTTTACTGTTTTTTGCTTATTAAATATATAAAGAAAATGCCAATGACATGGCAACTTTTAATTTTTTTTTGCTAAGTTAATATAAAAATTAATTCCAGATATTTAGCGTTTTCATCCATTAACCTACATTTGATCGTAGTAGGTTTCAAAGGGTACTGGCAAAAGTAGTCAACTGCTGCTGTTTTTCCAGATATACACATATATATATATATAACGTATATTTTTTATACCTTGATATTCTAATAGATTTATTGTACATTTTGACATGATAATGACCAATTTAATAACTGCTATTTAAGAAAAACGAATTTGGAGCAGCAGTAGTTGTAGTAATGACATTGCATGTAAATTTATTTATCACGTAATACATTAAAAAATGCAGCTCTGATTTTGTCACAAATAATGTTCACTAATTAAAATCCAGAGCAAGTTAAGCGGAAAAATCCTACTTGGCCTTTCTAAATCCTAGAATTCCCTCATTGATATTTTCATTTTGTCTTTTTGTTTTGCAAAAATACTAATAATTATCCCAATATTAGGGTAAAAATAATAAATGAAAATACACAGATGCAAATGGATCTATATTATTTCACTAAACTCATTTCTTTTATAGTATAATAATAATAACTATTATTATTATTATTATTCCTAGTTTTGTAGAAAAGCGATTTCTTTAAATTATAATCCACTTTTTATAGTCCGTCTAAACTTGCGACAAAACTAACATATGACATAAATAACGATGGTTATACGAGCTAAACATTTTAAAATGTCTTTTTCAACTAGCATAGCGACATTGCTTTATTTTACTATTTCCCTAATTTCAGATTCAATAGAAATGTGATTTAATATGACTTTAGTCATATTTGTCTACTAATAGTACTCTCGAGTGTCGAAAATAGCTGATAGAAAAATATGTATTTTTTCAGAATTTTTCTATCAGCTATTCTTGGATAAAGCGCCGAGGGCACTCGGCTAAACATAAATAGAATTAACTCTATTCTGCATGCATAGATACCATAAAGTCTAGGGTATAGCCGATACGTACATATTATGCATACGCATATGTCAGACGTTATCGACTCCTGACGTTCGTTATCCTACACATCTACTATCTAATGGCAAGCTACACCCGATTTATGTTATGCTGGAAGATAAAATATGTAACATGCAATTAAAACTGGGATCCAAAAATTAATTAAATGTAATTAAAAATTGATTTGATTTTTCTCATTTCTCTTTTTTAAAAAACAAAGTTTTCCAAAGAGACAATAACAAAAACAATACAAAATTTACCATCTATTTCAACACACTATTACAATTTTTAATTTCAAATGGGTAAAAGTGGGTACTCTTCATAGTAGCAAGAGAATAGAAGAGATGAAGACAACGAATAAATATGATATCCAATGTACGGGTTTCGATTTAATTTGGCTCAAGTCAATAACAATATTAATACACCACACACAACATACGAGTACATACATAAATCAAACAAAGTAGTGGTAGTTAGGAGCAGGTTCATGAAGAAATGTTTAAATGCTAAATTTCAATGTAGAAATTTATTGTTATTGAACGAATTGAATGAAAAGAATAGGAGAAAACCGGAAAAAAGAGAACGAATATTGGACTAAAGGAATAGAAGATTATGCTCGGTTTTAATTTATAGTACTGCAGTTGACCGGGAATGTTCGATTTTTGGAATTTTAATTTTTCAAATATAAAGTTAGCCCATTGCATATAAGTACGCTGTAAACAGTTATTTTTAGAGTTTCTGAACAGCAAGTCAACAATGGCATAACATTTTCTATATTTGTTCGAACTTTCGGAAGGAATATTCTCTTTTCTCGTACAATGTTCTATTCTGAATACTAGAAAATTGATAAACATAAAGTTTCAACTACAAAATTCGACACAACAATGGGAAGAAGAACTGTAAATATTCCTAGCATACAAACTCATTCAGTTTACAGGCCCACATATGTTAAAATAGTACCAATTTTTATATAGTACCAAGTTTTATGGAGCGTATAAGGAAAAAACCAATTGTCTGGAAGAAGAACTGCTAGTTCTAGAACTAGCTACCTGAAGCTAACTTTATGAATATGAGATGTAGCTCAAAGCCATCAGCGCCTCATCATGCAGCTCAGCAAGTAATAAAATCGTTCTGTATGCACTAAGAAGCAATGTGCAAAACCTCACGAAAAACTTGTTAGCTCGGGGGAGGGGAAATCAATGATTACCATTTGTCTATATATTCTAAATTCAAAAACAAATTTATTAAAATATATTGGAAAACCATTATCTACTAGTTACAATTAAATTTAAAACTAATTGTAAAACAACGTTCACATAACAAATTAAATACAAATATTGGAAAGTCAACCAACCGATCAGAAATATATTTTGGATTAAACTGAAACGAATAAAAAGCTTATGATGGATGGATGCATATTAGATTCACCTTTTTAAAAATTATATAATAAATTGGTAGTATTTGAACCACTTTGATTAGTTCCTCATCAAATAAATACAGATATAATGAAAAAGAACCAAAAGACAGGAACGAAAACGAAATATAGTGATTAGTACATTACAACATGTAACGTGCTAATGTACTCTACTAATAAGGCAAAATAAATGGATGTTAAAAACAATTTGTGATCCAAAAAAGTGATTACTAGAGTTGCTATGATAGTATAATTTTTTTCCCAGAAATCTAAATGTTCATCCAACTACTACAGAGCATGCATGTTCATCGACAAAAAAATGGACATCTCTGGACCTGGTTGTTCCAGACCGATGGGGTCAGAACGAGCACCTTTCACATTCACAGATAATGATAACTAATAATCAGTTCAGAGACTACTTGGAAATGTGTTCCTATCGTCCTTATGACGATGATTTTATACCAACCATAAACTGTCGCCGTTTGGTCCAAAAATGAAGCTGCTGAACGTCAGGGGAATTTATGTGATATGAAATCGAGTGAATTATGGGGCATATCACGAAAACTAAAACACTGTATACTTAACTCGACGAACGGGAGCTTATTTTTGTTTCGAATTTATTTCGCGACAAGTAAAATGGAATATATTCGTATTTCCTGAAAATCAAGCAACTGAATTGAAAAATTAGCAATTGTACTCATTTGGATCTGGACCATTTTGACTATAGCAATAGAAATTTTCAAATAGAGAAATTTAGTAAGGCAAGTTTGATACTAATGGCTATAGAAAGTGGCAAATATGGTTCTAATAAACACTGGGAAAAATGCTACAAGGCAAGCTGGAAAAATAGTTTAAAAAAAACTGGAAAAATCGTTCATAGCGTCGTTGGGGCAATGCCTTTTACATATATTGTTTTGCAATTAACAACTAGGTGAGTGAAAAGTGGCATATAACAAGAAATGGTTCCAGAGAAAAATCGGTTTGGAAAACAAATCTTGCGTATGGAAAAAAATTTTGATTGGGAACGGATCCTGATTGGTTGGTTTTTGCACAAGATGAATTGGCGTCACAATTCAATGGTATGTATGATCAATAATAACGTTGATCATAACAGCAATACTTCAATGGTGCCAACATAGTACATTTATCGATTGGCAGCAATGAAGTTTAGAAATAATCAAAACAATATATTAAATTTAAAAGGTAGCTTTAAATAAAACGTGTATCTTACTATTATTATTATTATAATATGATGTACTATGTACATCACTCTCCTATACAACAATGGTTGAATAACAAATTAAACAAGAATCTTAATTTTTTCCTCATTCAATATTACTTCACGTAGTACTACAGTACTTTATTGCTTAATTTAAATTTATATTATAGTATAGAATTACTAAATTCAGAATGGTCTTGCGTAATAAAATAAATAATAAAATTAATAAAATAATTTCAATTTCACGTAAGTTGTTGTTAGCTGATACCTAACGTCAATTAACTGTAATGTTAAGTACATAAAGTCAAAAATAATCTAGATCAACAACTGCATTTAATAATCCATTTAATTCCAGAAATAAAAGTTTAATATTGAAAGTTCGAAAGTCTTCAAAAAGTGAAACTTTAAAATTCGCATAAATTATTAAAACGTTGCAACTGTCTCAAAAGAAACGAAAAATTCAGACTACGTATAGACTATGTTTTAACTTTTTATTTTTTAGTTTTAAAGACCCGGTATTGTGTAGGCCAGTTGCAGTGCGTTTCGCGAACAGTTTTGAAGATTCTGGGTATCTCAGGAAGTAGTGAGGCCCTTCATAACCACCAGATATAACAATTAACAATTTTCAGTTTGTTTTTAGTGACCTATACTTGGTGTAAATTTCTTACAAGTGTTGTTTAACACCCTATATAATCAATTTTCGATCGATCAATTTTAAACAGTCGGACTCTAATAATTTCTTTACTATAGCGTCACACCCATGAGTCCGTCTAAATTTTTTTGGTAATTTTATTGTTTTTATTTAATTTTGTAGTTTACGAGAAAACAATATCAACCAATTGTATTATCAATCGAGAAAGAATAACTCATTTTTACTATGTATTAATGTAATACCTATAATACGTCAATGCAATAAGTTGTTGTTTGAGTACCACCTGTACAATATAGAACTTGTAGTAATAAAATTGCATTCGTTTTTATGTTTGGCATTCTATATGTTCTTCTATATTTTCCCTGGTACATGTCTTACACATAGAGTGTGTGAAGTATCTCGTGAATAGTTTAATTACTTGTGGTACACATCGAATCAGAGGTGAGCTAGCAGCTTCATTAGTTGAGCGGGGTACCATTTTCTGCAAACCGCCAAGTCCTAATGGGATGTAGGCCAAGGTAAAAAAATAAAAACATGGGTCAGTGCTATGATTCATTCCTATGCTGTTAGATTGAATTTGTCATTCTCACTTTTGCATGTTATTGACTACATTTTCGTTCATCTCATTTTTTTGGCTTGAAGTACTACAGATCTTATTTAGGCGTTAGGAAGGTGTATTAACGAATCTAGCGAATTTGCTCAATTTAACTTTGAACCCACATTAACTTTAACCGTTAAATTACGGTAAACCGGCTCGAGCCGTCGTGGAGTACAATAGATAGCAAACTATTTCTAGTAGTTTTTAAAAGTTTTTGAGTTGATTTGTCGAAAAAAGTTGCTACAAAAGTTGTTTGTATCGATGACGGGAGTACGTGGTGTAAGTACTCTACAACTCAAAGTTACCCCGCTGTATAAGCTGCTACTTCATCTGACTATAAAACTTGTACGCCTTATTAAATAATTAAATAAACCAAAAAATAAATAAAACTATTTCGAAGAAATGCTTTTTAGACAAAGGATAACATAAAATATTAATCCATATGAAATTTTTTCATTCTGTTTAGTGTCACAAAATAGTATTTTTTCAGTACGACTATAAACATTGATGTACGAAGTGCTCAAAATAAGAAACAGAAAAATTAAAATACCACCAAATATTAGCTTCGTTCACATAAATACAGACCGGCGAAAAAAAGAAAAGGTAAATAAATCTGAAAAGATTTCCACGAGACTATGCAAAAGACTACCTATCTTTATTTGCCTGTCCCCTTCCTCTCTTCTGTGCCACCCCCACTATCATGATGAATAATTGCCTTTCCCAAATTGAAGTCAGTTTTTGTTCTCTTAAGCCGAGTAATTAGAGACTTTTGTCTTTGCTCTTAGAGCTGCGTTGATTTTCATTTTTAGTTTTCCGTCTGCCTAAAGTTGCCATCATAGTTGGTAATCTTGCAAAAAATTATTTAGAACATAGTCCCACTGTGAAGCTTCATTAAAAGTCCTATAGGCATAACATTCGAAAAATTCCGTTCGTATTATAAGGGCTTTAAGTAACCATTCAATTCTGATATGTAATTTAATTAAACGGATGTAACATTATATCGATGTTGTCCTGAATTTTTATGGCTTCGTTTTTTCAATTTACGATGTATGTTAAAGCCAAGTGGTTATTTTGTTATTTAACCTGTTCTTTTCATTCAGATTATTTTCGACTTAATTATTTTTTTCTACCGTGATTCAACTTTCTAATAGAAAAGTCTTAGTTATTATTATTAGATATGGCTGAATCAGAGATTATTTTTTGTTTGAACTGACTGTGAAATTAATTAAAAGATAAATTGAGAAAGTAATTTTAAGTAAATAAATCAGTCCGTTCTGTTTCAAGCATCTTAAGTTGTTAAAGACTGGAGAAGATTATTTCAAAAATTAATTAGAAAAGTTTGTTTTTAATAATAAAATATAAGGCAGACAGTAGTAATTGTAGGACTGAATCAGTGGGGTTTAAGATTGTAGTATTAAATAATATAATAAAGCGAAATAAGAAGAAAATGTTAGTAGAAGGGAAAGATTTCCTGAAATCCTTATTTTTGATCTTATTCCTTAAAGAGAATTTTCAATTTACGACTTGAATGCATTAATACACAATTAATAGACTAGAATTTTAATTGACAATTATTTGGATTACTTTTGTGGAAATATGAAATAAGAATATACTCTTTTAACACTATATTGTCGGATTTATGTATTTCTTTATTTTTTCTGTACACATGTATATAATAATCTATATTTCATAATAACCATAACGTTCGTAGAAATTAATTTCAGGTGATCGTAACCTACCTAAGATTTGCGATGTGGATTTTCTATGAGTACATTTATATACTTGTATATAGTACTCGTATAGTGTATGCGAGTATATGTATATATATAAATATATATTATTATTATAATAATAAATATGTATCTATTATTGATTTCGCTTGGTATGAAAAGTGGAAAGTAGTAGATCACAAGGCGAGCGGGGAAGCTTGCCTTTACACTCGGAAGTGTAGTATAGTATTAGGAGGTGCAAGCGCCTAGGAATACTAGGCTAACCTCGAGGCTGATATGGCAAGCTGACACAGCAAGGCTTCTATGCTATTTTATTCAAAATCGCATACTTTAATTTTTAAACAAATAAAATGAACAAATAATAATTAAATTTTTAATAGGACTGGCTAATGGCAATATTTATTATATTATTTTATTTATACAAAAATTACCCAGGAGCAAGTATGTATTTCCTTTTATGTCGGATACAATTTATTTATATATATTTTTATTAATTAATTCTAACGAAACAAAATAAATTATCGAACTAAAAAGTTGTTTTGGAGTGAACAACACTTACTCTACTTAGATCACCCCGCCTGCATAGATTTGAAGAAAAAACATGCGAGTTTCTAGATAATCTTTGGAGAAATAAATACAGTCGCCATTATTATCCCCGCTTTAGCGGGAAAGTATATTACTTGCCTCTTTTTAATCCTCTTATTGTTCATTGCAAGAAAACAGCATTTACTTTAGATATTCCGGCAATCGCTAATAGGTATGTCAGGCTTAGCTCCTATCAATCGCACAATCACAGACTGTCTGAATACTTTTAGCGTAATTTCCGTATTGATTTGATAGATGATATATGGTAACTAGAAAAATATTTATAATATACCAGAATATTCGGTACCGCTACTTTTTCGACTTTCAATCTGTTTCGTAGAGTGATTTTAGCATGCCCATTTTATCAACAAAGCCCATATTCGGATTGTAATTTATGCTACTCTCGGGCACATAATATTTTCCTCTGTACCATCATTTTTTTTCTCTTATAGCAGTATCATGCTTGTCAGAATAGTGATAATTACTGAGAAACAGTACTCCTTATTTATCGTTTCATTTTGAAAAAGTAACACCGACTTTACTAATGGTGCATTCGGATTTCAATCTTCTTGTTCTGTGACAGCTCGAACTATCTTCGAGCTGCTCGTTAAAAAGGCGACCTAACACGGAGCAAATCCACTCGGAAGCGATTTTGAATTGCCCGAATGCAGAGTACTTTGCAGCCATTTGTATTATGTATTTTTTGCTTATTGACATTGTCATGATACCATTAAAAAATCATATAACAGTATTATAACCTTTATGGCATATAATACAGGAACTTTATTTGACACTTGACAATCAATTTCGGCAAGATCATATTTAGCACCCAATAAAATTTCAGGGTCACTAAGCAGAGCGACGAATGAGACATTCGAGATATCCGAACGCAAATTCTGGCCTGCCAGCAGATAAGGAAGTATCCCGAACCCACGAAATTTACGACTCGGAGACGGTGCAAGATAAGCGAACGTAACAAATTGCCTTGCCCCGTGAAAGCTCGAGCTGAGTACACAAAAATGCTGTAGTTCGAATGTACTATAAATTTCCAATCAGACTGTCCCCTATCAAATTCACCGTCTTCTTTAATATCTTTCGGTATTCATTTCATGTTTTTTTTTAAAGTACCACATGCACAAATATAATTTTCTTTGAGGTAATTTGACAATTTAGGGGGGGTAAAAAATTCACAGTACTTATGATTACCTGTGCGTCTAAGTCCTTCGTTAAATCCGTAACAACTCTAGCTCCTACATTAGTTTCAGCTATATCGAGCTTTAATAGTCTAAATTTGCAATTTGGAAACATAACCAGAACCGTTTGTTTCTATTCAAACTGTCAAGCCCAGTTTTGTTAGTTTTTCAGGCATATACTGATGTATAGTACTTCTCCCTATCAATTGAGTACTTCTCCCTATCAATTGGATCATGCATTCATTGATAGCTTAATTCATGGATAGCTTATAAGAGAAAAGAAAGCTTTTCGATAGATTTCCTAATAATGGTCTAACTTTGTATAATTTAATGAAATTTGCTTTATTTCGTTTGGGATGCCATCAGTTGTAATTGAGATGAAGATTTCGCAAAATCCATATAAATCGGCATGTAAGAGTTTATAAAATTGTCACCGGTCCCTCTTAGAGAACCCATAGTCTCGCACGCTTGTAGTGTTTAATGCCCATTAGTATATTTATTCATAGGAGAAACCTTTATTTCATCTATATTGGTAGGCTTCACATTCTATTATTTTCGTCATTATTCTGAACGCTGGTAGAATTATCTGAAAAACAATGTGATTTAATTATGAAAAGGATGCAAAAATACCTCCGTTGATCAATGAATTTCTTCTGGCATATTTGGACCGCATTATTCTGATAATATTTCCCGATTTTGCAAACAAAATCTACACACAAAAGTTTCCCTTTTCAGTATTTTATGCTATAGCGCCTAGAATATGCAAAATAAGAATATTTTATATTTACCCAAATTATAATTGGTCAGAACGGCTTGAAAAAAAATTAATTTTCAATGCTTCAATCATTCCTTGCGTGATCATTCTTTGTGGGATCTCCTATAATCACATTCAAACTTATTCTAGATTTTACTAACTCATCGTCACCAGATGTAATATCCATATCTTCGATGTTAAAAATATCTTCCTGCAATTCGCGGATATCATGTCGAAAATCATCATCCGACTAAGGTGCAAGAATAATTGCACCTTATTGGTTTAGGCAACCAATAAGATTAATTGGTTGCATAATTTCCATTAATGTTGGAAACGATACTTCGTCCTCGATGTGTACAGAATAATATAAAATATACAGAATAGTTTTCAATTACAAAATAATGTTAATCTAATAACTTAAATACTACATTTTTGTAATCAACTAACTATTTACATGTATTATCATTGGCGAGATAAATAAATAATATACAATTACTAGAATTGCATATATCGATTTTGTGTTTATCTATCGGCGCTTCGAACGCAATCCCAACTACGGTGAGACAAAGATAAATAATCTGAAAAGGGAGACAAATCTATCGCTGTCATTTATAGGGTTGAAATTAGATGCAATAAACATTGCAAAGATTATTAGCGATATTGTTAAATGTAAAACATTTAATGGTTTATTTTCGCTATAGGTAAAACTGAATTAATATCCTGTCTGTTGTCCATATCCTGTCGAGTAAGTATCTCATTGATTTATACCCATTAACCCTTTTTTGGACGATAGGCCGCTAATCTATTAATGGTACAACACGTGGCTTGTATAAATTAGTCTTTTCCCCAAAAGGAATTGAAGAATCTAGGTGAATTATTATTTATTAATTATATTAAGTTATTTATTTTATCATGTATACTGATGAGAAAAGTTCTATTATACTTAAATTTGACAATACTTTTGAGTTCTATGAGAATAATTAAAAACTGAATGTAGGGTAACGAACATGAGGAAGGTTACACAAAATGGCTGTGCGAATTTTCGAGCGAAAAATAAAAACACCTTTACTTGTGATGAGCCTTAAACGACGAGTGTTCAACAAGTTTCACGTTGACCCGACAAACTTTTCTTTGGTACAGAAGCGCCTCTAGTGATATATATCATCTTCAGTATGAGCCAATAAGGAACAGAGGAGCGAAGATCGGCTCTACTGGTTTCGGTAGAGCATATTATTACGAAATAAATTACACAATATTACAATATAACATCGTAATTGAGAAACGAATATAGAATAGACAAGAGAATTTGACATGGAAGCCCTAAATACATATGAATTTTTTAGCATCTAATAAACGGAGAAATAAAAGAGAACCCTTCATACACAGTATGTTGAGTAGTGGTTAGTGCGGACAGATATAACTAAAGCGGCCATCATAGCCTCATCCCAAATCTGGGAGCTTAGCAGTCTACATTTAAAGTGGCGAGATTTCTGGACGTTTCTCGTTTAGTTCCGGTAGACGCTTGAAAATCCAAAACTTGAGATATCCCATCGGGTCCTGGGAAAGTTCGAGCTACGTTCCCGATAAGCCAGGAATGGAAAGGATTGAATGATATTCTAACTAACGCCATGTCTCTGGTCTTAGGGCAGATGGAAGGTTCGTGCTATCGTGGTTTACGAGTTAACTGGTTAAGGTATTCACTCGCCTTATCTTCCAGAAACCGTGGATGACGTTCATGATTGCCTCCACGCGCTGTTCTCGTGTGGCTACGGGGAACGCCGGCTATAGATCGGGAAACTTAGTCAATGGCTCTCCGGTGAGCAGATGAGAAAGAGTGATGGAGCAGTTATTATCAGTGAACGATAGCGGAATCAGTGGACAGGGGCTCAAAATGCTCTCGATTTCGCCTAATAACGTTTGCAATTCACCCACGGTCAGCGGTGCACTTTGATATGGTTGAGTAAGTTGTTCCTTCACGGATAACCCCTGCTTGCCATATACCCCCCCATATAAGAAGGGCATACGGTGGAATGAACTCCCAAGTTGTGCAATGGTCGGCAATGTATAGAGCGAAGTGGAAGACGCTGAGAGTATCGTGCATTGCTTGCCGTTGTTGAGCTAGAGCATTTCTACATCCTCCAAAATTGCGTCCGTTGTCGCTAATAATCATATTACACCGGCCGCACCGTGTTATAAATCTGCGGGGAACTGAAACTAGTGCTTCTACAGCGAGCTCCATTACTACTTGACAACTTACGAGATGAATAGTCGTCGTGGCCATACACACAAATACAGCGATATATCCCTTGAGTGAGACGTTTTCTCGAATGGCCGAAGGGGCATCAGATATCAATTCGGAACAACGAATTTGTGCATATGATATGCGCCTTGGATGGAACCCCTAGCTCAGTATCTTTTGCTTATATTCGCCGTTGCCGCAGCATCAACATATCGATGATGAGACAACAGCATGTTTTAGATCGCTGCGGCACCGCCCCGCCGTTATTCTTTCGGACCGAACAAACTCACTATGCTAGCATAATGAACCACTGCTAAGTTCACACCCTAAGCATAACTGCACTCCATTAGCAGAGAACGATGTTCGGTTCTGTCAAAGTTCACAGTGATCCTCACTCGATCAATCACCACAGGTGTTAAATCCCTGATTAATCTAACTAGCTTGATGCTATTAAGCTGTACTTTTAGCGATCACTTCCCACTCTATCTCAAATGTCCCGTAATTTGTTGTTGCACCCCCTGCTGAAAACAACCCAACCTTCTTCCCTTTATCAACTACAAGCAGAATCTGCCTCTGCTTGTAGGCAGATAATAATTTACTTTATTCCCAGCCGGTTCATGGAAACCGTTGACGAGCCCCGCCACTAGGAGGCGGTGGGTGGAAAATCTGTGTCCCCTCGCAGCTCGCCCGAAGGGGCATTAAATCAATATCGGACAACAAACGTGCATATGATATGCGCCTAGGATGGATACCCCTAGCACAGTACTCATTTGCTTATATTTGTCGTTACCGCAGCCCTAACATATCGATGATAAAGCATCAACACGTTTTATATTGCTGCGGCTCCGCCCAACTAAAAGGCATACGGACTCTACAGACCAAACTATGCTAGCACTACGAACCACTACTAAGTTCACACCCTAACCATCACCGCACTCCATTAGCGAAGAACGATATTTGGTTCTATCAAAGATTATAGTGATCCTCACTCGATTAACTACCACAGGTGTTAAATCCATGATTTTAACTAACTAGCTTTTTGCTGTTAAGCTGTACTTTTCCAACAATCACTCTCTGTTCATCCCATTGTCCCGCTTTTCGTTGCTGCACCCCCTGATGCAAACAACGTTCCCTTGGTGATTGAGGACTCGATTACCTAGAGAAAAAGAGTAGCTGTTTGAGAACTCGACTGGCTACGGAACCGGATCTCGGAAACTCGATCACCAGGAGAAAAGAGTAGCCGTTTGAGCAATCGATCACCAGGGGAAAAGAGTAGACGATCGAGACCTCGACCTGCCAAAAGAACTGGATCTCGAGAACTCGATAACTAGGGGAAAAAAGTAATCGTTCGAGAGCTCCATTGGCTAAGGAACTGGATCGCGAGAACCCGATCACCAAAGGAATAGAGTAGCCGTTCGAGAATTCAATTGGCCAAGGAACTGGATCTCGAGAACTCGATCACCAGGGGGAAAAAGTAGCTGTTATAAAACTCGATTGGCCAAACAAGTGGATCCTGAGGCCTCGATCACGAGATGAAAAGCGTAGCCGTTCAAGAACTCGATTTGCCAAATGTAAGGGTTAGGTCAAACAAAGCGGTTCTGCCCTGTAACGGCAGGAAGCATGAGCAGAGTTTAAATCCCTCTTCAGGTGAAGAAGATGCTGCTCCACTCTCTGAGCAGGGGTGAAGCACTCTGCTGCTTTTAATGAAATTCTTTTAATGTTTCCTGTACCCCACCATTTCAGTTAGGTATCTTGAAGCCACGAAACAACTTGGCCAGCTTGGCCGAATCGGGCCCTTTTTATAGCCAAAATTATTTATTAAAATCAAGCACCAGAATGGGAGACTTACAATAACAATATCCTATACCGTAGTGTGGTGCTGGTTGCAAAACCCTATGTTGAGAAAAACTTTATTAATAAAAATACATTTTATTTACTCTAAGTTGTTTGATATATTTTTGTGGTGTTGCCTGTTTGATATTTTAACCCGCCCCCATTTTTCAAGTAAAAATCGACGCCACTGTCCTACTACTGTTGCGCAGTTTTCTGTTAGATGTTTGTCATTTATTATATACTTTATTAAGTATTTCGACTTTATAAACTTATGACTGCCTGTTACGCTTACCCTTTGATCTCATTACAGCGTTGTCAAACATAGCAGATAGTAGAATAACCTTCCAGAACGCAACACTCACAACACATTTAAATCCGATATTTAGTCTTTCATATGTACGTAAATGTAAAATGTAAAATTTTATATGTATGACGAGCAAACAGTGGTTTTGTTGCTCTCATATCACTTAATACACTCAAATTAGTGTACTTCGGAATCATTTAAGATTATTTATCTTAATTTATCTTATTTTATCAGAATTAAGTTCTTACAGTACAGATTCTAATTATTTCAATACTTGTTATTTCAATTTCAATATTATTATATTATATAAAATAATAATTTTTTTTTTCAATTAGTTCAAACTTTGGTTTCACGAAAATTGACTGATCATATAAGTATTTAGTAATGCTAATTTTTTTAAAAAATTGTATTGAAGTATACCATTTTTTTGGAAAACAATCAATGACCATCAATAAATATGCTTACATGTACATATACAATAAACTGATTATGTAATGGTACATATTTTTGGCGTTACTAGACATATGCGACCGTACTATGAACTTTATACGGCACATGCTATTATAACAGATTTACACGAGCCGTGAACGCATTAAGGAAGCAATTCGTATACGCAATTACAGTAACAAACGAAATGCAGATATATTAGAAATACCTTTTGTATTGGTTGCTATAAAACTACTAGTAGTGTTACCGAATTAGAATTTTTGGCTAATAGAAATACGCGTATTGAATGAAATATTATCTATTCTACATCATATTATTTAATTAAGTACTTTGCAATGTTCCATCACGGCACCTCGTTTATTTTAAATAGAGCACCTCGCATATTATTACTTTTATAGCTCCTTGGTTATAATTGTGATATAAGTTAATGAAAAGATAACGAGTCACTGGTAAAACTAGTTGCCGTAAATATTTTTGAACATAGTTTTGATAATTGTAATCAACTATTGTTGTGAAGGTAATATTGTTAATAATCAATACTGTTTTAATAATCAACCAAACTACATTTGAATACAGATCTACCGAATTTAAAAATGAAATCATATTTCCGGCGTTTTTCTCAATTAGACAACCAAAAAACAAACAGCCATAAGCGCATGTGTCTACAATTTTCGTAATAATACCATCTCAAATAGCTGAATAGCCGCGTCTTCCTCCTCTTCGTTCTCTATATAGCAAAATTTTTTGAGTCAGATAGTTTCAACAGGCTTCGCATTTTAAGCGCGGCAATATTCTGGAATAGAACGTTACACGCATTCATTTCATCCATTCCTTCATTCATTCCAGTTGCGATCAGACGGGCCGGGCAAGCAAAGGAACACCTACCACATCCAGCAAAATCGCTTTCCAAAAAGTTGTTACGCGATTGTTACTTTTTTTCTACAAATATAAAATATATAGTAAACGAATTAAATGACTAACTTCTTTTTTTTTGAATAAATTTTTAAAACATTTTTAAAACTTTAGTTTTAACCAAAAACTAGGTTTTTGGCTGTGAATTTTTGCATTTAACGGGCTTAAAGGATATGACAAGAAAATTATTGTGATAGTGTAAATTATTTTAGTATTATTTTATAGAAAATATGAAGATTTTAATAGTAATTTCCGTGTGCGGTAAGTTTACGAAATTGTACAGATGTTATTACTTATAATATATTAAATATTGATGCTAATTAGCCGTTCTAAGTAAAAAAGAAATGGTATTGTAAAGTTTCAGTTTAATGTTTCTTAAAAGTTGAACCTACAATTCAACCGACCAAAAGATAAAAAAAATCACAATATTTCCATATTATGGCCCCAATTAACCCCCACTTTTGGTTGTTTTTTTTGCTTTTCTTTCTAAAACACGTCAAATTTCCATTTGAATAAATAATAATCAAATCATGCAATGTTAAACATTTTAACAGCCACCTCCAAAATACCTGACCTCAAATTTCTGAACATTGTCCATATAAGAGTCTAGATTGATTGATAAAAAAAGATCTTTGGTTTAATCGACCTGGCATACAATCTATTTTAATTCCACCATAAAAAAAATGCCACCATAAGACCTGGGATTTATTTTGCTAAAGGAAAACATAAAAAAACCAGACCACGTAATATGACTAATATGAATGTGTAACCTAAAAACTTTGAGTCTTCATTCCCTGAGATTATTATTTGCTGTATCTGTGAATGTAATTAAAACGCTCTTATGGCTGGTTTAAATTAATTACATATGTATGTACTTAAGGAAAATTAGTGACCTATTTCTTAGATTTACTTCAAGGTTTATTTTTCTGTTATTATGAATGGAAACATGATATAGCACTATTCAGATTTCCATTATCTGGTAACGGCAAAGTAATGAATACGTACCGTAGTGTAGAAGATAGGTGAAACTGACAGAAAGAAAGAGAGAGCCAGAGACAGAAAAGAGAGGGCAAATACATAAATTAAAGCTACAATATTTCACAATTCAAAATAGCACCAATAAATAAATTGTATCAAATTAATGCCATGAAAAATCCGTATGTACATATTTAGCATAATAATGGAAATAATTACAAGTCATTTTATTTTTTCTCATTGAAATTTCAATATCAATAATACATTACTACCAATTTTTATCTTTCTCTATCGATTCATCAATGCTCTAAACTCAACACAATTAATTGAAATATAATTTTCAAAGTTTCTGAATGAGTACATACTTACACGTCGATTGCAATCAGTTAAAGATTTAATTGCAGACTATTTGTTAAGCATCAATTATATACCATGTAATTTATTCGTAAGATCATAAAGTATAATAATATATATTATATATATAGCATATATATGCTTATAAAGTATTTCATTTAGAATTATTTTTCAATTTTCTATATCTAAAACATAAAAGTTGTAGATGCATTAAAGTTAAAGGAAAAAGAAGCAAAAAAAGAAAAAATAAACGATTTACATTCTTTAGAAAAATTCAAGCCTCTTCTGGTTCATTTGGTTAAATTTCCACACAGAAATAAGAACGAGAAAAGGACAGAAAGGAATAGGCATAAACCTAAACTAACTTCGTTATATTCGTACCAATAAAGTGTGAATCTCTCGCAGGTTTTAAATTTTATTCAAAATGTCGTTGGCCTTCGCTTTTCTTTCTTTTTCTTTTTTCTTTCATTTCGTATGTACGTTTTTCCTGTGGTTTTTTTTTTTCTTTTTGCTAGATTGAATTTATTCCAACAATTTTCAAAACAAGAAATAGAAGAATAGAAGTTTATATGTTATTATTTCGAAATCGAGCTGCCGCTGCTTCCGTTTCTTTTACTGCCATTTGTCATTGGTTTTCCCCTTTTTCAAAATTTAATAAGTATAAAGACAGAAACAAAGCTCATTGTCTTTTTCAGTTATAATAAGTACAATTTCCTACTTTATTTTTGGTTGACAATTTTGTGTTCTACTTACTGTCGACGACGAGATGAGAAAATGGATTTAGTCAGATGAAATTTTAAAATACAGCGTGACATAGCAACATAGTAAGAAATAATCACGGAATCCAGGCTTCAACAAAAGAGTTTTTTGGAAAAATCTATTATAATCATCTAAAAAAATTATGCCGTATTTAAATATTTTAAAAAATGTTGATTAAGGTCTGCAAAACTTGTAAACAGCATATGATGCCGCTTATTTGATGCTGTTTAATTTGGTGCTTGACTTGGTTGTAGCTCCATGCACGCTTCAATTATAATATAATGCGGAGTACTTGAGTTTAAATTGCTCATAAATTTTTAAAATTATAAAAATCTTAAACATTTTTATTAAATTAATTTTAATGGTAACTATACTATTCATTTTTATTAAAACAAATTGCAATTTCTTGGTTAATCGAATTCAATATTTACTTATTTAATCTGAGATGCCCGTATCTTGTTAGGCATGATACTTAATTTAATAAAATAGTTACTTCGATTTGTCTCCCACAAAATAATAATCAATTGAAATAAATCTTAATATATCGAATGACACACTCTATTATATAACTATAGATGAATTCTTGTCAATAAACCTAAATAGCACATTATTCTGATTTTAATAACTTTGATTTTGAAAGAAAGGAACTTATCGTCACCAACAATAGCTACTTTATTAACACTTATTTTAAAGAAAACAAATTAAATTTTGAATACTAAGCTTAGCCTATCACAAGTAGATTTAATAAGCACTACTCAAGTAGCTCGTAGCTGGATAATCCTGGCCTCTTACGAATGCATCTATTATAAATGATACCTAACAATTTCATTATTCTCCAGTATATGTAGCTCATACAACTACATATAATACGACGTGCAAATACAGTCTCTATAAAGTGTTGCATATAAAAACAATTGTACAATGGCAGTTATTCCTAAAACTATTATAAGGGGGTCCTCTTCATTAAGCATGTTTGATTAATTTTTGAAAGGGCCACGCTCTTTGTTTAGATTTCTAACGGCTACTTGCAGTCAACCTGCATAAATTCGATTGGGATCGAATTTATGATGATGCGTCATAAATTCGATAATACTACGTAGTGGTACGATTAGGGTGGACGAGATCGACAACGGTCTCGCTGGGGTAATAAAACTACGTCGTTTTCTCAATCATGGCAGAACGATTGAGTATCAAGCTGGGAAATATGTAAAGGGAAGTAAATAAAAAGACAGAAATATGAATTCCTGAAACCAAAAGTGCGAAGAAAAATTCTCATAATTAAGGCTGTGTTAGCGTTATTAATTGCCTTATTGGTCAGCACCGCCTCCAATTATTTATTCGATTTTAGGACGAAGTTTCTTTATGGCTGCCACCATATGCGACGGGAAAAAGATATACGTACTTAATTTTGTTAATTATGGCCCTGTCAACATACGTTTAAATAATGATTGCGTACTTAGATTGATTGTACTAAATATCAAACATAAAATAAAAGAACGAGAACCGAAGCGTGAACACATACTGAATAAAAATAGTTCATTAATATTTCTAAACTGTTGTTGGTTTGTAGACAATTGAATAACCATTGATAACTATTGATCTGTATTATTATTTTTTCTCTTGTTGAATTTTAGAATGCAATTTGAGAAGAAGAAATTTTCTCCCACTCAAGGCGTTAGTGAATATGTTCACATATTGATGTGTTTTATATATGAAATGCAATAGTTTGATAGTTGACACTGAGCAGTTTAGTGATATTTCTAAAACCACAGAAATTTACCAAAAAAAGACGCTTTATTTAAAGCAATAAATTCTGACCATCTGGCAAAAGTTTTTAACGAGACATATGGTAAAATAAGCGTGAGGGATTAGTAAATATGGGTTGACATTTAGATGATATCTTTTTTTTACTTTTTCAGTATCTTAGTTAATTGAATGTAGATGTTTTTTATTCGATTGCTTGATAAATGACAAAATAGAAATGTTTTCCTTGAAATTCCATCACCTACACAATATATGTGGCATTGATTGTTAACATATAGATATCATGTCAATCAAAAAAATTTCTTTCGATCGGGCGAGAAAAAAGGACAAGTTATGTGACAGAGGATTCACATACAGGGTGAATGGTCCGATAATATTCTGATTTTAACATAGGCACATAATCACACAAAAACTATTAACGAGGTTGTCGTTCAATAATGAACCAGTATACTAATACGAAGTATGTAGTGTACTTCAAAATAATAACAAAAAAAAATCAACTGACGTTATACCCTGTATCATCATAGTTCCTGCTAACATGCATTAAATTTCTGGTCGGTTTTTACAAGTCGATTGCGCCACATCTTCAGTATATTGCTGACTTGTCAGTATATTTGAGTACTTCAGTATACTTATTATTAATTTCAGAAGAGAGCTTAACAAAAATTCTCAAAAGGATTGGCAATTAAGATTTACATAGATTTATAGCAAATTTAGTCATTTTAGTGAACCTTCGTAAGTGAATTTTGCTGTGAGTATTATAATAAATGTAGTAGTTGAACTTATAATAAAGATTTTTAGAAAGTAGTCGAAATTTTCCGTGTCTCTGGAATCCATATTTAGAATCCTATAAAAACAATTCAATGAAAAACTTGGAGACAAATTATACAAGAAACAATATATCTGATAGTATGTACTATGTATTTATTAACTAGCTTGCTATCACTAAACTTGACCGAATTCTACCCATAACGTAGAGTTTTAGTATGTGGAAGTAGCTTCTACTTTAGATATTGCAATATTAATAATATATTAAAAAAATATTATACGAAATACTAAATATTGATTTATATTTGCATGTTTTGCCACGGCGCTTTTCCTTCATTGTTAAAATAATGGAAGAGTTTCTAGCGAATTTCAGTACCTGAAGTATAAGATAATGCCGTATGGCTGGTTGGTGACACACGTAGGGAATTATTCCTTAAATTCGAATTCTCAGATTTTTTTGATAGTAAATAATTATGGAGAATACAAGTAGCCTTCATAACTTTGTTTCTGCACTGAAACGCTTTTTTAAAAACGAACCACTTTCGAGTGTTTCGTGTTTAAAACGTTTTTAGTTCGAGTCCCGAATGTGGCTTCTTCAATATTTCTTGCTCGCGACAATCTGTAATTAAAGATGTCGCATTAAATTGGGCTTTAGTGGAAAAGCTTCGCCTGCTATAAATACGAATGGAACCGGCTTTTCTCGTTCGTGGAGTGGCTGAGGTTTTCGCAGATTTCAATTATCTGATTTTACACGCCTCCCAAAATCGCTATTTTTTAAAATCCCTGCATCGGTGATTCTCTCCATTGAGCCAACATCCATCATTAATGTTTTCTTGACTGGCATCTGCTATACACATTAACACTATGGAGAATCTATGTTTGTAATGGTAATAAGAAAATCCAGAATGAGGAGGCGCTCTGATATGAACATGCTTTTCACCAATATCCCCCGAGCAGTTTTTAAATTTGGACTTTTGATAAAAACCGGCGGCAACATCTTGCCAATCATTTTCTGATAGTTCCGCCATTACCAAAGGCAGTAATTTTTGCCACAGTATACTTTAGGGATAATTTTGCCTACAATATTATCGCTTATGCGAAAAACCTAGAGACTGTGGAATTAATTTATTTTAATTTTCCTGCTTTAGTTTGTTTCCTTAAGATTTTTAATTTAGTATGTTTTTTAAAAATTTAAATTTCATTAATTTTGTCAAGGGTATATAGTGGAAAATATTAAAATTTAAAATATACAGATAACATATTTACTTACTTGAGACATACGTCAAGCCGTTCTTTTGTAGGAATCGCTTTTTTCCAAATGTCGTTTACTCATTTATTAATGGAGCGATCATACCATGCAACTCTTCAAAGTTACTTCTACTCACTCACTCTGTATATTTGCTCAAACATTTCATCATCTACTTGCACAAACAATGTTTCGAATTCACCGTGGTGGTGAAATTTTAGATGGTTGCTTCGGTAATACCTACATCTACGACGTGCGGTTAAGTAGTAAGCAGCAATTAAAGTTACCTCTAAATTGGCTCTTCATTTTTATAATGGATAAAAATTTTCTACTTAACACATCAGACATTTCTGCAATAAAATGACAGTTAACAATTAAATATTTCAATTAGTCATCTATGTTTTCACTTGCGACTGAACCCCTTAAAATTAAATTTTCTATATAAAACTAGGTACACTAAAACACACAATATGAGCTAGTATAAATAATATCAGTACAATGTCAAGAAAAAAAAACACTACCTAGTAATATAATAAAAGCAAAATATAATATAAACGAAAATTATAAACGGAATAAAATGGAAGAACAAAATTCGATTGACGAAATTTAATAAGAGAATGAATTTAATCTATAGATAAATGAAATAACGAAATCCGAGTCATTCAAGCAATAGATACAAATGTATTCTGAAAAATCTGGAAATGCTTCTTATGTTTTTACTCATAATTCCCACGCTGATAAATCCCGATCTTTTATTTTATATTTACTTTCATTTTTAGACCAATAAAATAGACAAATAATAATTCAAATTTTTAATAGGACTGGCTAGTGGCAATATTTATTATATTATTTTAATTATACAAAAATTACACAGGAGCAAGCATGTATTTTTTTTGGTTTGTTACAATTTATTTATATATATTTTTATTAATTAATTCTAACCAAAGAAAATAAATTATCGAACTAAGAAGTTGTTTAGTTTGGTTACTTTTGTTAGTAAGTTAGGTAAAATCTATTGTTTTAAATATTATATTTTCTAAATAATGTTTTTTGTCTTTTAAAATTACTTACCTATTAGCTTTTTTTTTAATTTAATTTCTTTCTTATACTAGTAATTGGTTATTTTATTGTTTATTTTTCTATTCACTACGGAAAGAGTGAAAGATACTCTATCTACTAAAGATAACTATACTAAGTTAAATCACCCCACATACATAAACTTGAAAACAATATACATGCCAGTTTCTATGTAACGTTTGAAGAAATAAATACAGCTGCCATTATTTTCCCAGCCTTAGCGGGGAAGTATATTACTTGCCTCTTCTTCCTCTTAAGTAACGAATAGCTTATTTTCAAACTTTTTAAATGTCAATAATAATTGCATTACATATGCGATTTAAAAAAAAAAAAATTATTTAATTTTTACTTCATAAACATTAAACTAACCTTTGTAAGTGTAAGGATAATAATGATACCGAATTAAAAAGTACCCGATAGTAAAAAATAACTTTTTAAGTCATTGCTTGAGGAAAATACTCCTTACTAACGAAATAAGCAGTTTAAGAATGTCGCTAAATTGGGCTAACAATCTTCGTCGTACATGTGCCACGCAAACATAGAAGATTAGAAACGAAAACAGAAGGAAATGAAAATAAAGAAAATATTGGTTTTTCCATATAAATGGTATAAATATTTTTCCTTCTTCCTTCTTTTTTTCTTTCTTCGGCGACTACACAAACTGTTACAAGATTGCAAACACTAAATAACTTTATATGTTGTAAGTGAAGACGGAAGAGACAAATCGATAGACAAAATAAGAGCTTCGGATATTTTGCTCATCACACTATACATGTACTACTGCTCTGTAGAAGTGTAGTGTGCAGATTATAAGAATATTTTTGGAAAAGAAGCTTGCTTGCCTAAAGTCATGGGAAGGAAGAAGAAAATTGTTTTAATAATGAGAAGTCCAAAGAGGTTGGAATATGTTAACAGAAATTGCGCAAAAAAACGTAGAGATGGTGAAATTATTTGTTTCTCTACATTACTACACCGACAAATGTTACTTTACGTTGAAAAAAAAACGATTCCGCCTCGTAGAAGAAACGATAATAATAATAAAACGTATACCAACAAAAAATCCCGAAAGCTTAACTTTTTGATTTTGATACACCTACATGTCACGCTGGCAAATGAGCTCCTCGCGATGATGTCAATAACTAAAGTACATAATATAATGTTCCATTATCAGAATCACCAGCAGCAATTTCTAAAGAAAGACAAAAATATAATAATTTTATAGGTAATTTTCTAGCTCGATTACTGGCTAGGATATATGTCTTATTATGTTATATACCTCCAAACGGATGTAACTTTATATTACTTATCCTGAGCAAATACTACTCCATTGCTTAAGGAGACTTAGCTTGTAAAGGATTATTAAAAGCTTTTATTATTTTATTTTATTATTAAAAGGAAAAATTAAAACCATATCGAGTGCAGGTATGATAAATCATTATGATATTGATTATATATATATATATATATATATCATGATGATTGACCCACAATCCCCAGTCGAATCACTCAATCAGTAGGTGGATCAATAAATTATATTCACTCAAATTTATTCTTACCAAAACTTTAATATCGAACAATTTTATATTCTTTGAGTTTACATTTAAATCCTCTGAATCTTGCTTTTTCGGCCTCACACAATACTTCGTTTTCAATCTAACGAACTTTTCTTAAAGTGTTCACTATTCGAGCTATCCAATATTTGAAAATTAAACCTTAAGGGGATTTTCACTATATAGATTGAAAGCAAAGAAAAGTTAATTCTTGTAAATATTTGGCAATGATTCTACAAGTGGATATTACTTAGGTATGTGGATTTACTTTTTCTACATTTTCATGAAAGAAAATTAATATTTTTCTGTTTTGGAAAATTTGATTTGAAAATCAATTTTTCATTTCTTTAAATTTCAGAACCAAATTTCTTTGTATTATTTATTTGAGCAACAGCAGCGGCACTAAACCATTCTAATTATTCCAAGTTTTATTTACCACTTGTTGCTAGAACATATTTGCTTTCACTCCCTTTCTTCAATTAGGGATGCAAATAGTCTAGTCCTGTGCAGTTTTGAAATATCCCTGAAAATTGCCGAAATTGCAACGCCTGTCAAACTTTTTAATTGAACTAATACATTTATTTATTTACCATTTAGCATTTAATTACCACTATATAGGGGTTACATTTAATTATCATCTATTAATTTACCAGTTTGTATATAATTTCCATTACTGATGCACTTTTAATTTTTATTGCAGACGTCAATTAAAAGTAATTAGATAAATAATAGTAATAAGTAATAATATCTATTTGTTATGTTATATATTTACATTATTCTGAGGATTAAATATAAACTCAAAGAATGTAAAATTGTTCGATATTAAAGTATATTTATTTATTATGTATATATAATACTATATTATAGTATAGTATAGTGATACTAGTATAGTAAATACTACATATATCGGCGGCTTTAATTCAATCTCTATATGACTGAAATGATTAGTTCAAAATAGCTAGCATATATTGCGAGAGAATCCCTACGAAATTCAATTCGCAAAAAAAAATATATTCGGAACCGTTTGACACCCGTTCCAATCACGAATTCAATCTACACAAGCACAAAATGTTGTCTTCTTTTTTTTTTTTTTGGTCATTAAGAACCGATCAGAAATTCTGAAGGCTGTCCGATATCCTTAAGGGGTGCTGTAGTCACAATTTGTGTAGATACCGATATTTACATTCTAATTCCGTTACTGCTGCTTAAACGAATCATGCTAGCCGGTATCTCTTGCAGTTTTTTTCTCATATATTGAACTAATTTCATGTATCAATTTTTTGATATTGGATTGTATATATTAATTTTACTTATCTTTAAAGAGTGAAGAAAATAAAAAGAAATTACATCTGGATAGAAAATCCAAAAAAATATATGTAAAATTGAACTAATTTCTATTAGTATTCTAATTCTATTATTAGTAAAAAGGAAACAGGATTGACGTTTTTCTATCAATATCTTTCTTATATCTGTAGGTTTTCTTACTACTCAAATATCACCTAATCTAACTGAATATATTTGAATGAAGATTGAATGTAATCCACCACGAATTTTATTATCAACTGATACAACACTAGAGCTTTATCTTTTTCTTCTGGTGTAGTGTATGTTTGTTGATATCGACCAAGCAATCAATTTGATTAAGCAAAAAATTGGATGGTACTTGTTTCTCACTTGCTGTTCCACTTTTATTCCAATTTTTGTTTTTTTCTTTGCTTATTTTATATTTCTATTTTATTTTCTTTTGCTCACTAGAAATTCGAACGTGCAAGCACTTGAACAACGAACTATAAATTATATACCTGTATGGACAGCAGTGGTGGATTTTCGGAAGTGGGGAAGGTAGCAGTAGTAGAGACTAAAAATGTCAATGCAATATAAAATACGTCACACTTCTACACATTTCAAGTGTAAGGAATTAGTGAGAAAAGAATTGGATTGTCCATTGGCTATACATGGAAAAAAAAATTTAGTTTGGATTTACCATAAAGACTCTCTTTTTAGTGTGACCAACATTTACTCTCACTATAAAAGCACACTTTTGAGTGCTTATAAAATTAAGCTACATAATTACTGCTAATTAATACTTCCATAACCGCAAATAAACAATTTTTCGCGACAACGCAATTTGATCAATTAAATCACATTCGGGCGTCTCAGTTCCAACCAGTTCTCGTAAAAGCATAGCTGGTGTAATCACGCTACTATCGCCAGGATCGTTAGATAGATAAGTAATAGGGCGTGAATTGACTACAGCCTCACAATCGCATAAAATGATCGACAGTTGCTCATAATTCAATGAGTCTCGACCTAATACTTTCTTTAAAAGTTGTTTCATTACTCCTATTAAACGTTCCCAAAAACCGCCCCACCACGCAGCTGAGCAGGGCTAAAATATCAGGAAATGCGTTCAACGGCCGCAGACTTTTGAACTATCGACCAATCTTATTTCAAAAATGCATTATTTTCCCCCACAAAATTAGTACTATTATCCGTATAAATATACTTCGGATCGCCACGTCTAGCGATAAAACGACGAGGTGTCTGCAAAAAACTGGAAGTTGATAAAGACATAGTCAGTTCCGAGTGACCTGCATGATGTACAGCACAAGTAAATAAACAAATCAAGACCTTCTCGCCACCTTTCATATGTAAAGGCTCGGTAAAATCAATGCCCACTACCGCAAACACTGCAGCATTACGAACATGGTTTACGGGTGATAGCGGAGACTGTGCATTAAACGATTTCTCATTGTGTCTCTTGCAAATCACACTAGTTTCGATAATTGAACGGATTATTCTTCCACCAAGGATCCATAACTGCTCTTGTAAAATACTTAATAATTCTTGCACTCCAACATGACAATACTTGATGTGCATATCAAATATCAATCGGGATACTACAACATCTTTTCCAGGTAAAATAATCCGATAGATTTGGAATGAAGATGGAAGATCCGCAAGATTTATTGCTGTCGGAATATATCGCCAAGACCCGATGCGTCAAAGAACGAATCTCTTTGACTCTGTTGCCCACAAACGATGCCCATTCTTCCGACCCTTTCATCCGCCATAGAACTGTAGCAGAATCGTTCTAAAATACTGTCTCAACATTGCAATCTACATTCTGTTTAAGTGAACAGAATAATCTACCACCTATAGTAGCCGCTAATAATTCCAATCTTGGCATTGTCGTCTTCTTAATTCGACTAACTCGTGTTTTTACTGCTAGTAAGTGAACTTTTACTTCCTTACTCGTCACCACGACATCATCAGATACGTTTTTCCATAAGAATCGCAAAAGATCTCGATCTTTTTCATTGATGCTAATCTGCGAAAACATTGTTAACAATCTGCCTAATTCATTAGCCATTCTAGTAAAAACCGTTCACATTGAACTACGACATTTTTTCTTTTGATCCATTTTGACTAAATCCCGTTAGTCACATTCGAAGAGAATAAAAGATATAATGAAAAATGATTCAAAATTCAAAATTTACTTTTAAGCCATTCAAAATACTGCAGACGTTAATCAAACGCGGAGATACAACACCTCGATAGCATTAAAAACCAATATAAAATAATCAAACGTTCCAAGAATAGAAGCCCAGAAAATATTATCAATAACTTACATCCATCTGTCCTGTCACGGTCGCCAGAAAATGTTGCGTCACTAAAGAATCTACCCGATCACCTGAAGAAAACACAATGGCTAGCTAATCAGACAAATTTAAATTCAAGTTCCATTTTTTCTCAAAGAGACGTTATTTTGTATAATTATTATTATAAAATTTGCTCCAATCTACGTCTCAAAAAGTTATATAATATATGTTTAATCAATATACATATAAACAAATCATAATATAACACGTGTTTCAGTATAAGCCATCCTCAGATGACAAGAATATAATTATAAAAAGAAATATTTATGAAAAGTAATTCAAATTGACAATTAAGAAAATTATGGCAATATATGAAATTTAATGACTTTAACGAACCAGTTTAAAATTTTTAATTATTGAAATTCAAGTTATTGAAAATTAAATAGGTTTCAAAATTAGAAATTATATTAACGCAATTATAGTAGGTATCTTTTTTGAATTTAGTAATCTCTAATTTTTCCAGCAAATCTAGTTTTATACTTTTTTTACATTGATGTAACAAATGCACATCATCAAGAATAGAAAATGTATGATTGTTCGTAAAAATATGATGAGCAAAGATCGTACTATTATCTAACGATAAATTTTGATTAACAATTTTTTTATATTTGTTAATATAATATTGATGTTCTTTCAATCTCTTTTCAATTTTTCTGCCAGTTTGTCCTACATAAATACTCATATATATATTATATAACTTTTTGAGACGTAGATTGGAAAAAATTTTATAATAATAATAATCAGAAAAACTCTAATGATAATAACTAAGTAACGAAAGCTATCGAAAATCGAAAAAAAAATATATCGAAAGAATACATGAAACGCAACTCTCATAAAAATTTGTATTTAGAAAAACAAGACATAAAAAATGATATAATACCCGTACAAAATACAGTGCCGAATACCAAACAATACATACATACGAGTGAATCAGAAACTCTCATCAGCATGTTTGTTATTGAACTACAATATGAAATAAAAACTTCCGTTTAATTATTATCGGTACATTTGCGATATATAGAATAATCTAGTAATTTTTAGCTGGGCCTAATAGTACTTTTCTTCTCATAACACTTGTTATGCTTTCACCAACCGGAATAGACTCTAATGCGTCAGCTGTTATATATATATATATAGCAAACATAGTGTTGAATAAATTTTACAACCTTCGTTGAAAAAAAACAAAAAAGGGAAAAAGCGGAGAACTTTTGGAAAAATAAAATAAATTTCGTCATCATTCTTCATGTGCAATAAAATTTTCCACAAAGTACATTTTTTTAAAGTGAAAAGTTCCAATGGAAAATTGTAAAATGGTCTTTGCGTCCTTCTGGTATTTTTAAGTGACAATATAAAATTAAATGTCCACACAATTTATGATGTTTCATACGATGGAAATGAACATCATATGAGAGGCAGGGTTGCTAACTAACTTTGGAGGCAAATTTTTCGATGAGTGAGTAAAACAGTCTTATTACAACGAGAGTAATTTCTTTTCATAACACTTGTTATGCTTTTACTAACCGGAATAGACTCTAAGGCGTTAGCCAGAGAAATTGAACATGGTTCCGGTACGAAACTGCCAGATAAATTAAGGAGTTTAAATTTACACACATTAATATCGAGAAAACACGTAAAATGGAAGTTGCACCGGTAATTAAACCAACATAGAGAAACAAACCTAGAGAATCAGCAATGAAATTAATATGCAGAGAAATCTTGCAACTAAATCCTAACACATTAATAGGGTATGTAATTTTACCGACCCACAGAAGTCAATCGACCAAAAAAGTCAATAGACGTGAACCCCGGCGGCGCTCATTGGCGGCTGAAAGCCTCGAGGGACGCCCATCCGGCGAAAAAATCTATATTAGGGGTAAACGTTAATTTGAGCGTATTCACTAGACCAATTAATATTCCTACTATTTGTAAGGAAATATTTGAGCATGAGACGGATATATAATTAACAAAACGCTAAAGTGAAAACTACGAATTTATGGTGGCGACATAGGAACCATTAAGTACTGGCTAACGATGTTCTTGCCCGGACTTGTAAGTAACACATGAACTTCTGAAGAATGAGTTATTTAAACTAAGTTAACAAAAGAAAACATAAGAGTAGATGAAGAAAAGTGACTTCTTACAAATATAATGTGTCATAAAAATTAAGCTTTAGTAAAGTTTACACCGTCCACATATAAGTATATAATCCATTTTCTATCGATGAATTTTAATTAGTCAGACTCTGATAATTTATATACTAATGTGTCATACCTATGTGACCGCCTAACATTCTTGGTGACTTAATTGTATTTTGATTGTTTTGTACTTTACGAGGGAACAATCTGGACCCATTGTATTGTCAATCTAAAGATTGACTTATTTTTATTATGCAATAATATAATATGTTAATATAATAAGTTGTTGAGTACCAGAGGCATAATATAGAACTTATCGCGCTACAATTGCCTCCTTGTCTTTGTTTTATCATTCTGTATGTTAATCTATATTTCGCCTGGTATATGTCTTATAAATGCAGTATGGGAAGTATTTCATCGGTAGATTACTTACTATTGGTTTACATCGAATCAGAGGTAAGCGGACAGTTTAATTAGTTGAGTGGATAACTACTTTCCGCCAAAAGCCAAGTCCTGATTGGATGTAGGCCAAAGTAATAAAATAGAGAAAATGAATGAATCATAACGGTTACCGTTATGATTCATTCCTATACTGGTAGAATAAATTTGCCGTTTTCACTATTGTTTGTTATTGTTTGAATTTCCGTCGAATGCATTCATTTGATTATGAAGTACTACAGTTCTTGTTCCTGAAAGGGAGTCGTATTAATCAGTCTAGCAAATTCATTCAAATTAACCTTGACCATAGATGACTATCGGTAAACCCAAGCACGCAGCGAATCTGCCTTCCAAATGTTGTCCACGGGACAGCTTAGAGCGCAATAGTAATTTTATGCTAACGAAGTGAGGTAAGAATAGTTACATACCAGTCGAATGCATACGCTCAAAGCAATATAAGAAAGAAGGAGACAAGGAGAGAGCGAGAGAGAGAAAGAGAAGAGGAAATAGAAAGATGAGAAAGAAAAGAAATACTTTAATAATTATTCTTTATTCCTTGTTGGTAACTGCAGTTGTAGTTACATTTTAATTCAATTTCATAGAATGCGAATATCCCACCATATACAGTTGGAGACAAGATTGTAATTAGAAGATTTATTAGCATCCGTCTCTCTCCGCGGAGAGATGGTTTATATACCATTCCTAATTTCTTTAATATTGTGTAAAACGCTATATCGGCAACTAAGAAATTGATTGAATTCTATTTCGCATTACTTCCCATTTCTTATCATGACGAATAAGTAGGAGTAGGAACATCTAGGAAGAAAGACGCCTTCCGGCCACCATATCAAAATTTTCAAAAATTGCGTATCTTTTTTTTTAATGGCTCATAATATTCGCCCTCGCTAAGTATCAGCATCATAATTGCCCAATAGAGAAGCGAGCATCATCTATTATTTGCCTATACAAAAAAAATAAGTACTAATTACGAATGCATTGTAATTTATTTTTTATAAGTGAGTAACAACTGGATAGTTCTGTTTACTTATTAAGTATATTTAAATTAGAAATCATTCGACACATTTGTTTAATCTGGATGGGTTTGTACTTTTTTCGCACTATGCATAACTTTGCTTGGAATAGTTTTAGCTCCTTCTTATTTTCCAGCCCTGAGTATGAATATTTTAATATTAACATACGTAAATAAGCAAATTGTGGTCGTCTAATAAGTTTGGTGTTCGATTTTATGTGCGTATCTCTGTTTTCTAGTCCTGAAATGTGCTTTGGAGGATCAAAGAGTTTATTTTAACAATGTGGGAAAATGATAGGTAGAAGGAAATTAGCGGTCGTCTATTAATTATCGAAAATAAACAGAAAAAAAAAGAAAAAACAGATTTTCCGAAAACGTAAATTATCATTATTGAATAATGATGAGTAAAATGCAAGTGGTAAAATTGGAACATTGTTTAAAATTTGACGTTTCAAATAAAATTATCTTGATCTCCATTAAATATTGCTATTTGCAACTGAAGGTGAATAGTTCGGTTCAGTTTGTTATATGAGTGTGAATAATAAGAGATACTAAATGAAGCAGTGATAAGACTTCATTGATTTTGAGAAAAACAGAAATTACTAATTTTTTCAGATATGTATATAACTGATACTGCTATTTATGTGAATACATAAAGCTAAAAAAATCGAATATGACATGCTGTACGAAACTTTCTAAAAGGTCAAAGTTCTCAAAACGATTTTAGCAATGTGATCTACTCTAGATTGTTTAGATTCTAGATTTTCTGTCATCAGAAAATTAAAAAGAATTTTCAATCTAGAAATCGAATGACCAATTGAAAAAATACGGATATGAAATTCCCGTGTTTTTGTATAACAGTCAATAAAACCAATAGATAAAATCGAAGCTGAAAAATTTGTTTTCAATATTTTGAGAAAAATTTATTGAGCTATAAAAATCATTCAATTGAGGGCATGAAAATGCTAAAAGCAAATTTTAGGAGACTAATTAATGCAACTAAAAACCAAATAAGTACAAGTCTAGAACTAAACGTGGCAAAAGAAAATGCTGCATCTAAATCCGTACCAAACAAAGCTACACTACAAGAAAATGTTGAATTAATTCTAACTAAAGCCAATGCCAATTTCCAGGAAATTAATGGGAAACTAAAGAACAACGTTGAAGCGAATAAATACGCAATTAAAGAGAAAATACAAAGGTTATAGGAAAGGAAATGCTTGGAATAAGTGGAGATGATGAAGATTGAATGAAGATGATGATGACGTTAATAACATATTGATTTTTTCCATGATTAGAAGAAAAAAATGTGTTCTTTTTTGGGATGTAGCAGGAGAAATAATAAACGGATGATGATATAATCTCCAGAGGTTTCCAGTGGTTTCCACTCTAATCTTCTAAGGTTTTTTTAAATCAGATTGCTAATTGTTACCATTGTACAAAAGCAATTGTTACTCAACATCTTTTTTTTTCTTAAACCAATTTACTACAATAAACGCAAATGGTTTAAATACTTAATTAGGGCTTCTATTAAATTTAGTACCCACATAACGGAAACGAGAAGCCAAATGCGAAGATTATTACAACAGTGTTAGGTCCGAAATAAATACAGGATGTTCCAGAAGTAAATCCGTTTCTCAGAACGTTTCTAATAATGAAGATTTTGACGTTGCCCCTTAATATTAAAAGACCGTGAAGCAGAAATTTAGTTATCGTTGGAAGCCAAAGTAAAATTCGAGTTAAAATTGAACAATGTATTATTAATGTTTTCCATCAGAAAAGACGACCTAATGTAAACTAACAACGGTTAATATTCCCAATTACATTCCGCATTTTCTGAATACTTCTCTTAGCGTTTACAAAAGAAGTGTTCCTCCCTACAATCATTTGGCTCTCAGAAATAGATGTATATATGTGTTTTTTTTTTCTACATAAAAGAAATATTCATTTGTAGGTCTCTGTCTCATAGACCTAATGATCTTAATCAAAACTAGTGAATAGTACTTAAATAAAATTTATTACGAATTGACGAAAATAAACTTATATTGTCGAATGCTTATGAAATGTTAATCAAATTATTACCCAAATCTATCAAGACAGAAAGCGCGTGTAGACCCCCTCGTATCTACTTTGAATAATTCGTTAATTTTTTTATGCGTGATCGTATATTTGAACGTAAATACACTTTCCTGTGTTTCCAGAGAGAATACTCGTAATGCAGAAAATAAAGATTGATATCAAAAATAGGGATAAAGAGGGGCAGAAGAGGAGGAGAATGATGAGAATGTAGGCGACGATAGTGTTTTTTTTATTATAGAATTTTTTTTGCCCCTGATCATGCGTCCGATTAATAAAAAAATTTTTATATTTTCCATCACGACACTTATTTACTTTACAAATTTTTACCAAGCGATTTATAAATTACTACAAATTTTTCAATACGTGTTTCCACGATTATATTATTCATGCAGAAAGTAATTAAAAGTATAGACAAAATAATATTGCACGAAGGTTTCAGCTGTCAACAAAAAAATAAAATATAACCTAATATTTAAAAACTTAATCAGAAATTATTGCATATTAATTTTGAAAAATATAGAGAGCTGTTCTACGTAGTAGAATAAACAATATAATAACAATATATAGTATTGTTACTAATATATTGGAACAATATATTTATATTACGTTCAAATTCTCGCACTCTGGTGGCATTTATTAGATACTCGCCCTCAAAATTTTAATAATGATACATACATGCCATTTTGAACACTTTAAATTGATTTATTTAAATCGGACTTTTTCAACAAATTCTTGTTGGTAACAGACACAAGACGCATAAATCTGTTCGTTGAAATTAATTTAAGTAACTTTATAATCAAAATTAAACCTTAAGAAAGGTAAAGGGCCGTTTACGCTGTCAAGCATTTTGCACAAAATTTGCACTGTATTGTATTAATGTACCATGTAGTATGTACTTTTCGTTTATACACTCAAAACAGGTTTAGCAAAATTTACGGATATTATTAGAAATGCCAACAAATATAGATAGACAAGTAGCATTATATGTCACGAAAGCGATAAATATGCATAAAAAAATTATTTTCTCGACCCAACAAAAAATTGGAACAGAATCAGTGTAGCTTCTACATCTTCCAACATTTATTTTTAACTTCTTTTCGAGATAAATGCGACAATAATGACGATAAATAAATTCCTTGTCAAAAGTAGATCAGCAAGACACAGATATGCTGTCAAATATCCTTATCAAATAAATTAGTAGTTAATACCTCAACATTTTTGACCTAGACAGTTTCGTTCAACCATTTATTTCTTTACCTACGCTGCATGGGATCTTATTTTCATGTTCCTAATCAACCTGAAGGGTCCACGTTGACTGTGTGTCCACTGTCTCAAAGAACCCCATTCATTCGTGATGATCTAGAAGAACCACTGAATGTTTGATTTTTTAGCAGCTTGGCTTTTGCTTGTACAAAATATTGAAAACGCGTTTAAACTATTCAAAATGTTAGTGCAAAACTTATTGCTCGCTCTCGACGATTTTGTGCAAAGTGTTTGAAAATGTAAAAAGCGCATTAGTCATCGAAGGACAGTTTATGGCGTATTTAGGTTCAATTTGCTCACGTGCATGGACGTCCAATCGACAGTTGACCTTTTGCAGTAGCACTTTCGCTTACCGTCTGGACTCCACCATATCAACTAATGTTGTGTAATGACTTATCATAACAGATTTGTTTTCATTGATATGTGGTTAATTACGATGTATTTTACTGCAACATGTTATTGCGTCGCACACTAATTTTCTTTATGTGAAATCAGGTAATCTAATTGTTACCATTGTTGTAGCTATGTCTGTACCTATTCAACGTCAAATTTATTGAAAAATAAGAATGCATGCATATTACTACAATGTTTAGTTTTCAATTCCGTATAATAATTGATTAACCCATTTTTTGCTCTGTTAACTAATTGTTTGTTTATATTGATCTTCATCCTCGCGTGTTCGAATCGATAATAATAATTGTGAAAAGAACTCTTGTTAACGGCCAATTCTCACGCACCCAACTTTTATAAAAATAAATGTTTATACTTGTATCTATCTGCTAAATGTATTCCATTTATTAAATGCATTAATTTGATTTCCATTAAATAATTAATAAACTTTTCAATATATAGAAATAGTTTGGAATATTATCACCTCGCTATTATACTATTATATTATGTAGATAATAATTTCATTGATACCATAGATTAGTTTATAATTGATTCGACTTCAAGAAGAATGTGATGTGATTGAAGGAGCTTTAGAGCTTCTACAATCTTCTTTGAAAATCTATAATATGAATTCTATATCTCTAAAGATGAAAATTCCCATTTAGTGTTAGAGGGTCGTTATACTGACAGCATTTGTTTAAAGTTTCAGCGAAATTAAAACTTTAAACGAGAATTTAATCGGACGAAGTAAATTAAACATAAGTATAACTAATCATTGCTAATATTCAATAAATAATAGTTTCAGTTGCAACTAACGAACAAATGAAAATGTTTGTTAACCAAATTACCCATTATGTAAGACAGTTTCAGTCGTCTGTATCTTAAGATTATATAGTAAGACCTCTCTGAATAGCCACCCAAAATGTCAGCCTAAGTGACTGTTGTTGGAAGGTGTGCACAAACGATGTAAACCATCTGGTGAAAAAAAAAACAGCTTTCACTAGGTCACACACCTCTCAATAATGACCGTTTATAGAAGTGACTGTTAACAGAGGTTTCACTGTATATGTACTTTTACTTCTGCTACAGAAGTGTTTTCTATAGAAACGATTTAACTTTAATTAAACATTTGAGAAAGTCGCGTAGAAATTTTAGTAACAAATCTACCGACGACCAATTTATTGAAATATAGTGGATTAAGATTTACTAAAATCTATTAGATTCTTAAATGATAGTCCCATTATTTTTTATTCCAAATCGTATATGTAATACATTTATTACTGACATTTAAAAAGTGTAAAAGTAGACTCTCTTCTACGAGCCTACTTTATTATTCTTTACTAAGAAGGGGCAAGTAATATACTTCGCTGCTAAGGCGGGGAAAATAATGGCGACTGCATTTATTTCTACAAAAATTACCCAAAAACTGGCGTGTTTTTTTGCTTCAAATTTATGTAGACGGGGTGATCTAGCGTAAGTATCTGTGGGGTCTATCATTGGAAATTAGCGCAGTCTCTGACTAAATATAGGTTTATTATTAACAGTATAGCATTGTACAAACATACAACCAATTCGCAATTTATTATTATTAAATGTGCGTGTGTTGAATGGCACGTGGGAAAACGAGATAAAGCGAGTACGTATGGACTAAAAGAGTGACCATATCAGTGGCGTAAATACCACTGTTTAATGTGTTCCAAAAACATTTATTTCGAACAGGTAAACACACACCTTGGTTTTATTAGTTTGCCGGGGCTGCCAAGAAAGGAAAATATCTTTCCCGGAATTGTGGTTGGAAGTTATATGTTTTATTTAGTTTTATTTATGTATTATATTTTTTTGCAGTTTATGAAATTGAGAACGCTGCACTTATTTCGGAGCTCTGATGGGAAAGTATCAATAAATTAATACGATTAGTATTTTTAAGTCTACATTATATTCATGTGGCCTGTATTTTTTTACGTTTGTTATATCACGAACAAACTTAATTTATAGAAATAGTAATTTTGATTCTTTTGTATTCGTTATATCTATGGGGAACTCTAAGATGGATTGAACATCAGAAAAAAAAAACGGGCCGCCATTAGGGGCCGTTGCAATTAGCAGGGACTACATCTTTAACATTGCTCTTATTACATAAAATTACAACACAAATTGTCATTATATTGTATATACCGGGGGTCCCAATACTTACGCCCTAGTCATTTTTGGAGTTCAAAATTTACCCGATTGACATGATGCCTATCTTGTCCTTTAGGGTTATTTGAAAGCTTCAATTTGACCAATAAAGACTTAGATCCGAGTTTTACAAAATAGAGTTTCGCTATCCAGTTTATATTTTTTGCAATGCAATGCGCTATTTTTTTTTTATTACTGCATAGAATAAAAACATCAAATCAGCTTCGCGAACCGCATATGAAAATCCAAGCCAATTGGAAAGACCACTCTATTGTTTAATAAAATTCGATGTTTATTAGTCAAAAAACTGCCAAAAATGATTCGGAGCCCATCTCTAATCTTCGATATTTTTAATTGGCATCATGCAAATGTTGAAGTTGATGCCCGGCTTTTAAATGTTTAACATTGTTCATACGATGTAGAGAATACTTTAATTTGAATTTTTTGTAATTAAGAAAATTTTATTTTCCACTCGATCCACAACATAACGCAGAAATGTCTTTTTCAGTAGAAGAATCATTTTTGATCGAGTATTTGGATAAAGAGCATCAAATGTTAATAAAGTTTGGAGTGCTCTGTTTTCGAAACGCTTTGGTATTTTGATGTGCGGTTTGCAAAGCTGATTTGAGGCGTATATTTTCACCAGTAACAGATCATCAGCAAAAGTAGCATATTCAATTAAAAAATATAAACTAGACAGCCAAACTCTATATTGGAAAACTTGGTGTTATTTCCAAAACTTGGAAATATTCCCTAGCAGTCAAAATGAGACCTTCGAATAACTCTGAAAAACAAGACAGACAACATGTCGATCGAATAAATTTTCAAGTCAAAAATTTAGTAAGACGCTAGTGTTGGAACACCTGGTATTTATAATTTTATTTTATTTTCAAGTTGGATATAAATTTCATTCGACTGAAAAAAAAACTGTGTTTTAATTTACTAAGATATAGTTAAATATTTGCAGCATGCAATGATGTTACGTTACACGCACATGTATAATATTACAATATTTTCTGAGTTTACATTTGCGTTTTTGGGTACATAAAATGACAGCGGTAAGATCCAATGTTTCACGTTAATGGACCATATAGTTGCTTAACCATAAATAATTTAAAGCAAAATCTTGAACACCAATTATACATTAGTGGAACTCATTAACTCAGCAGGCATGCTTTGTTTCTCTTTGACACAGAAAGCGAGTTTCACAGTAAGTTTTAGATGAAAATTGAATCCCTTTTCCGTTATCGATATTAAATCGAATATCGGAATAAATTAAAAAAGTGTAATTTATTTAATATTTTAGGAAAATATTGCCCTCTGCCTTGATTATGCAAATCAATTTAGAAACTTGTTCTATAGTTATGGGACATGTTACATCAACACTTAACTTATCCCACATCTCTAAGACGTCTTTTGCTCTCATGGGAAATCCCTTAATATGGAATCTACTCTGGAATCCATTTACCCAATATGTCCAAATATATGGTTCATTCATAGTGAGGTGTGCCACCCTAAGCAAGTGGCAACACTGCCACTTGGTTTATTATAGTTTCGTTTCTCTTCTTTCTGGAAGACAAGTGCCGCTTCGAATGTTTATTAAAAAGATATTCAGTACAGAGGGCGACATTTTACCATTTTTTCTATTTCGTATGCTAAAATAGCATTTCGGCGAATTTTTTTAATTTTTTTTTTGAATCATCATTTGCTGCAATATAGATTTTAATAGCATGACGAATATATGTAGGAACAAATATTCCGTGAATACCTAAAGTTCACTCAATAAGAAACCACCCATAGCCAACTCTCCTTTCAGCCATATTGAAAAATCAAAGAAAACAAACCCTAGAGGAACTCAAGATTATTGTTTCAGATTGAATTTATTGCTTGTATACTGAAGTAAGCGAGGAAAATTTATGGAATGCTCTTGCAAACGATGATGCACACTATTGGAAAATCTAAGAGCTTGAAACAAGAAATTATTCCTTCCATAAAGATTCTTTTTGTTGTTGCTGTTACTGCGTTATAATTATTGGAGATTTGTTAATCTCGTATGGATTAAGCATAGGTATATGCTTAATCCAAAGGTTTAAAATAATAATTACTGCACTTTAAGGTGTGTTTAATTTAATAACATCATTGTCATTAAATTAAACCAGGTATAGGTGACATCACAATAAAACGATTCTGAAAATTTGAGTCAATTTGAACAAAAACTGACGGAGATATTGCCAATAATTTAATTTTCAAATTTTGACTCCGACCCTGAAAAAAAGATAGGAATTCTGACTTTACCAGCCATATGAGTTAAAGCTTCTGTTACATTTACCTCACTCCGGCTCACGCTTGTTTTTATTATTCAAAGCGAGATTTTATATTTTTCACTCCATTAACTCGCATTTAAGAATGTAAATGTTCCAATTCACCAAGTGATTTCATACATTAAATTAAACGAAACAGTGTGGCATGGCATAATTTATATATGAAAATAGACAAATGTGTTTACCTTTTATAACAATTTATGGTTGTTACAGAAAATTTGGTTACTGGGAATAATAGATAAGTTTCCGACAGTACATTAATTGTATATTAATCGTAAACTAACATTAAATCGAAGAACTTGTATTATGATGATACTGGTGCGATGTGATTATATTCAGTTGTTTTGTACACCTAGGTGTAAGTTAGTTATTTTGGCAGTTTAGTGTGGTTGTAAACATTAAAAAAACTTGGAAAATAGAAAAATCAACTGTATGAGAAGAACCATAAAAAATAGAAGCTCAAAAAATGAATTTAAAGATAATGCTAAACACTGATAAAAGTGAAGCTTTGTTTCCAAATAACTGAAATTGGTAAAAATATTTAATAAAGCTGAATTATAATGTATAGCAACTTTATTATTATTTAGCATATTCAACTTGAACAAAAATTAAAGACAAAATGATGTAAAAATTTTAAACTTTTTTTCTCTTCCTATACTTCATCTCTTTTTAATTCATAGCAATAACCTCCACATGGACATAAAAAAAAGGCTGTAAGACTATTTAGTACATATTTACTATTATTATTATTAGATTCGAATAGACACATGTATAGACAAATGTGTGCACCCATAGTTTATTAGCTTAAGTTAAATGTCTGTTAATTGACAAGAGCGTGGATATATTCCCCGCTCTTTCTACATAGGATTAAACGATAAACTATCTACTGTGCGTATAACTATCGAATTTTATATATATTAGTACATATATATATGTACCAAGTATAAGGTACATTTTATGTTACAAATATGTACTGATTTATAATTTCCTGAGTGTAGACAATAGAAAAACCGAAATCCAGTCTATCACGATATACAGTATATATATACACACATGTGTAAATGCTCAATAAAAATTGTAATTCAGCAGCAACAATACAAATGGGGTAACTTCCGATGGATTAGGTTAGCAGCCAGGCTTTGACGACTATGCATAGTCGAATACATACAGAAGCATTTTTGAAGCTCATCTTATTACACTCGTGACTGCATAGATTTTATGCAGCTAGTCTACACACAATTATAGATACATATAGATTAATTCATTAGTGTCGAAAATCGTTCAAACAGCTTATTATTTCGAAATCCCAAATTTCATCGACTTTTTTGCCTGCCAACTTTTGAAAATCTACATTTCAATTATTTGGGTAAGGTAGTAATAGAGCATCATTGTCAAATCTTTTTTTTTATGAACTGCTGCCAATCCTTTTTTGTACATCTATTTCTTGCTGATAAAGCAGAATGTACGAATTGGCCTATTTCTCTTTGAAGCTGTAAGCTGGAAAACCATAGTTCACCTAACTTTGGCTCTTCTACGTTATTTTATTTAGAATTTTTTGTACTATAATTACCGTTAGTGGTTAACGGTCACGTAGTGTTGACGGTAATTAAGAGTTTGAGGAAAAACGTTATGCAATTGAAAATTTCTCTACATAAAAAAGATAATTGGTTCAAATTTAAATATTCAATCGTCAAGGTAATTCGGAAGCTGCAATGTGGAAATTGCTTGTCTCGTTAATTAATTAAATAATTACAAACATAAACGTTGGTGTTGGATCTTAATGAATATACAGGGTGTGTCGCTACTAGTATTTTTAATTTCAATGGTGGATAAGAGATGAAAAACTGAACGGAAAATGTATAAACAAGAGGGGGGTCTACCTTCAATAGTTGCCGAGATAATCAGCATTTCCTGATTTTTCCAAAAACGTTCGTGAACTGCAGTGTAACTGACCTACGCAATACTGGATCCTGAAAAGTAGAATAGACATTAATAACATGACGTTAACGAGTTTAACGTCACACGTAGTATAAAATTTCTCTATTTCCTGTGATAGACAGTGGCGGCATTTTAATAATATAATTTTAAAGCGAATTTTAAAGTTGAAATTTTTACAGATTTTCCATCTTTTAATATTAAAATTTTGTCAATAATCAATTTTGGAGTTTAAAATTAATTTAGAATTTGATCTAGAACCTGTTAGAGGGCATTGCAACGAAGTGCAAATTAATAATCAATATTTGTCCATAAAATAAAACTGAAAAATAATACCGTTGTAATATGCTTTATTATTATTTATTAATACTTATAAATAATAAATATTATATCGAAAATATCAAGATTTGTTACACGTCAAGTCACATATTTCTAATCATATCAAGTCACACTTTAGATTATTGTAGTAAACGAAGACATACATCAGTGATCATCAGAGTCTGAGGACGGCGAAGACGAATTTCCAAAATCTAAGTCATCATCATCTGCTGCTAAGTTAATTACTACAGATCCTATAGATTGGTCTATAATGTACTCTTTTTCTCTATTATAATTTTCTATTTTTTAAGCATGATAACGTAGCGTTCTCTGCCCTGGAAATTCCGCCTTAGTCTATTTCAAACTTTTTCTAAGTTTTGAAATGGTTTTTTACAATTTCTATTAAAATTTATAATTGAAAAATGCTGAGGATCTATTTAAATTACAAAAATCTTTTTGGTGCTGAGAAAATCAAGTCTGTACATAGTGGCATTTCCGAAATATCAACAAGTCATAAAGCCCTTATTATCTTCGAAAAGGCATTTTTGTTTCTCAAAATGAAGTTATATACTCGAAGTATATGTATTAGCCTATAATTCTTTCAAATTTCTTTCCAATATCTTAATTTTTAACTGAGTTACTAGTAATTGATATCGCATATAACTCAAATTTTATGAAAATAGGCTACTTCTTTTGATTCAATACGGCATAACTTCCAGAGAACACAAGATAAAATGTATAACTTTGCCATAAGATTACACGATACATTAGCTACAGAATACATTCTTTTAAACAGTAGCTCCACAAATTTATTAATATTAACGTATTAATATTAAAGTGACGGCTCAATACTTTTGAAACGGATAGTAGTAGGAACTTCGATTGATGTCGGCTCTGTCGGTATACTTGCTTATGCCACAATTATGCTTTCGTGCTATTTTAGAAGATGAAGCTTATACAATGATCTATAATTCTGATTTTACAGTCTCTAATCAATTACCTAAAACATATTACCATTAAAGTTGCTCAAACCATATACTGAGTGAATTTAGGGAAAAAGTCAGAATGTCCAAATACGCAATTACAAATAAATAAGAGTTACACCATGTGACACGTAAATTAATTATTTGTTCAACATTTTGAGGAAGATTGAGAAACAGCCAACAAACGTTACAAGATCTCGAAACGCTGTGATGTGAAAGCATTGTACGCATGTAGTTGAAGTTAGGATGCAGCAATTAAACGACATATTAACAAGTATTAATAAAGATGTGTTCTTCAGTCATTCTTGATTCATGTATAGAAACTTGATCCACAAAAAGTACGCAAATATTATTGTGAGTCACTTTAATCTAATTCTGCTAGCGATTTGTATTCGATTGTGTGATACGTGAATTGCTTCCAATAAGTTCGAACCACTAAATGAATAATAGCTTCGTACAGTAAAAAAAAAAAATTCTCACTTTAAAATTGAATAATAATAACTTATATTCCTATTTCTCACTCACAGCTATATACTTTATTGCAGTGGTTCTGCCCTTTGCCGATTCAGTGAAAATAAACAGGTTACGTGTTCCCGAAATAATCAGAGATGGTTCAGAAGCAATTCTCGATTGTGATTTTAGTCTAGAAGGTAATGAAAGTGAGCTGGTGGTGAAATGGTTTTTAGATAATTCTTTGGTTTATCAATGGATTCCATGTAAGTATATTCTATATGATCCTAATTGTAATAGGTTAATAAAATGTGACATTTCGTACGTTGGCAACTAAATAAAGGTTGCTTTAGAGCTATGTCTTTATTATGAAATGGTAACGTGCCTAAATTTAAGGCTATTAAAAACTAATTAAACTCAAACAACTATTATAAATAAATTACTTTGCAAACTTTTTAGAAAATTGTAATTTGTGTTTCAAGATTTGGCATAGGTAAAGCCGGGTAAGATAGCGCAGCTGCAAAGATGGCGCACCCCTGTTATGACTTTTCTATCCGTTAGAAATATTTTATTTTAGATTTGCCGGGAAGCTTATGGTAGCAACCGACTGTTGGCAACATTGGATGCAGCAGACGCCAATACGATTTAGTATACGACACATAAGTTAGTTATCATTAGTTTTCATATAATAAAATATTATATAAATAAAGTTTGTTTATTAAGCTGTAGGTATTTTTTACTTAATTATTGTTGTATAATTTTGGCACAGTTCAATATCTTTGAGCTCTGTTTGTCTGGTTACATTTACCTGAAATAAACATGTTGGTACAGAAATGAAATATGTAAGGTTATTTCCTGAGAAGTATATGCGGCAAAGATGACGCGGTGCGCCGTCTTTGCCGCATGTAGTAGTGTGACTCATTACGACTGTTTATTATTTCTTTCTAGATGGGAAAATACAAAAAGAACTACAGGACTTAGTTCCGTATTCTATCAGATACAAGTTTTTTAGATCCTTTGAAGAGTGCTTACAGTAGACACTGCAACATCTTCCTTAAATCCAAAGTAAATTTTAATGTAAACGATTAAAAATATGTCATTAAGATATTTTTTCTAATATAATTTTTAATAAATAATAAATAAAAGAGATTTTATAATAAATAATAGATAAATTTTTATTTCGGCATACTGCGCTGTTGCTACTACGGACAAGGCAATCTCAGGCTTTCAGTTTACCGGAATATATCCTTTCAATCCAAATAAATTTACAGAAGACGGCTTTGAACCTGCGGAAAATTTAATAAATCATGAAGAACTTAACTGCGAAAATGTATTTCAAATTAATGCACCTATCATACAAGTTACTATAAATCATAATTCAAATAGTGATCAACATTCAACCCACGCATCATGTAGCGCCATGCAAAGAGATCAGGTAGAACGAAGTCTTTCTCAACATTTAGTTGTAACAGTAGGTTTAATTTCACCAGTACCGGAACCACTAAAAAATGAAAAAAACTATTTAAGAAAAGGTCGTTCAAAGCAGCATTCCAAAATTCTAACAAGTTCTTCTTTCAAAAATGTGTTGCAGGTTGCAGGAAAGGGAAGAGAAAAAAAATACAAAACGTCAAGTCAAATGCTAAGAGCCAGATTAAAAAACAAATTTTTGTTGAATCAAGTAGAGAAGATAGTGATGTCTATAATGAAAAAGACCTATGCAACGACGATGAACTGGATGATATTGATGATGGAACTAATTTAAATTGCTGCAATGTTTGTGCAGAGTTTAATTTCACCGTTAGTTAATTTTAGTGGAAAGCTTTGGTACAGATGTGTATCATGTGGAAGTTGGTCCCACAAAAATTGTTCTGATTAATCCAGCGCAAAAGACTACATATGCGACTTTTTTTGTACTCCTAGATTTTATTTTGGATTTTAATTTTTTCATTGATGTTTTCAATTTTTTAATTTTATCGAGTTATTAACTTTATTGCTTTTAGATATTATTCATTATTTTGCTTTTTTGAATTTACTGATTTTAATACTTTCATTAATTTTTTAATTGTTTAATTTTGATTTTGTATAAGTACATAAAGATTTTCCTAGACATTTCCTTATCGTTCTTATTATGTTAAACATGCAATATCATCCAGAGGTTTTAAAACACTCGCGCCATTTTTGACTACATTGTGCGTCATCTTTCCCGAATGGTCGTATAAGATGACGCAAAGGCAGAAAAAATTATTTTCTTTTTTTGCAGAAAAAGTTGATGCATTTATTTCCGATTTCACTGATGTTATTGCTAGTCAATACCATTAATTATAACCTGACCAAATTTGGAGAGTCCATAGATAAAATTTCATATAAAAAAATTTAAATATTTTTAAATGCGCCATCTTCCACTCGTCTCCTCTACATAAGTGCATAAATCTTGATATCATATATTTGTATACCAACAATTAGATAGGATATCGGAAGATTATATAAAATATCTCTTTTCAGCTATAAAAAAGCCTCCTCAAAGCCTGGGTCTGTTAAAAAACCGAGTAAATTTGGAGTATCAGGCCAGTGTAGATACTGATAGTTTTCATCGTGCATTGCATATTAATCAAATTGGGCCGGAGTTATCAGGAAATTATACGTGTTCAGTTTCAGCAGTGGAAAGTGAAGATACAAAAACGAAGCCAATGCTGGTATTAGGTAAGTGAAAAATCAACAGTCAATATATTTTAAATCATACTGATTTAGGAATTTTTTCGTCGTTGGTGATGGCAAAATAATCAACAGCAAGCACAATAGCGTTAAGTTTCTTTGAAGCGAGCAAGTCGGCCGTGTTAGTTTAGCCGCAACTATTAAAATTAGGTCCTAACAAATACCTGATTACTCATATGACGAGTATTTAATCTCTGGATGCTTATTCTATTAAACGTTTATATGAAACTAGGTATATTCTTTCACTTGATACCTTCGCCCATATTCAGATTCCATTTTAAATAAATGAATAGTTATCTATGTATTAACGGCGAAAAGTGATACTTTGCTGCTCGCAAGTAACAATTGGCGCATTACATGTTTGTTATTTTCTATATAAAGAAATCAAAGTTCTTAAACCTTAACTCCTAACCATTTCTTATTTAGAAAATTAATCATTCAGATGCAAGACGTTTGAAAAACTCACATCGAAACAACGACGAATCATCTAGTTTTTGAGTTTTATTTCAACAATACCTAAAATATTGACAAAAGAATCGACCATATGAAGTGATGTACATACGATAAGAAAAGTTCAATTAAGTGTTCCATAGTTTACTTTTAAATATTCTCAAAGTTATTATAGAGAAAATGTGAATTACTCAAAAACAAATACTTTGAGGATTCGGTATTTGCCAATTGCAAAATAATTGGTCGGTTTTCATTATGCTATTTAAATGCCAACTTCGAATTAAATAGAATTCATTAAATCATTATTAACCTTTCAAGTACAAACCTTAATGAATCTGCATGGCCCTTAACAATGCTAATTTCTGCAATATTCTTTCGACGCTGAAAATATCCGTTTTATTCAATAATGAGTTTTAAAAAAATGTAAAATTATTAATCTTCTTCTTTTTCAGTATTTATCGAAGTGGATCGGAATCGAGTGAATTAGATTCTGTTGGCCAATTAATTTACACTTGTTTGTTCTCTAGAAATAATCCCTGTTTGCATTAAAGGTGGTTCTGTTGCATCACAAATACCTGCAGAGATACGTTTACGCTGATACCTCCCTTCAATAACTAAAACAAAGGTGGAAAATAGTACCCCTGAGGTTGCTTGGTTGGTTGGTGATGGCGTTGGTTTTGAAAACGACCAAGTGATCGATACTGAGCGGGCAAAAGCGGATTTACGGATTTACGGTTCCCTCTTAGACGAAAGTTGCGAGGACATAGTTTCTATTATATAACGTTGTATTTAAGTTCATTTACTCCCAGCTTTATTCTAGACTACTACTGAAGTTCTCGTAATTGGAAACGAGCATTTGAGGCATAGTTCAAACCGTATCGAACTCCGTCTGCGATTAATTAAAATTAAAAATGGTAGTTGAATAGTTCAGTTTTGGTATAGTACTTATTGTAAAAGTTTCCATTTAACTTACTTGGAATTTTATATAAGATAAATTGAATATTCGGTACACGAATGGTCGAACAAGTTGCTTCAGAATTGAATGAATTAAAGTTGGAACGATTGTTGAAGAGGGTTTTATTATAAATTTCTGATGATAGAGAAGTCAGTTTCCACTTATTAATCTCATATTGATTTTAATTTTTAAAACGTACTCAATTTTCTTGTAAAGTTTGATTTTAACAGTAAATTTTTTCATGAAATTGTGCCTGTCAAATTTTAATTCTTGTCAGACATTTATCCAATTCAATTTGCGGCATGAACAAATATGATCGTGAAGTTTTATAATGGCACTGCCATTTAAAACAGCATCTCAATGAAGCATTATCAGAGAGGAAGAGAAAACTTCAGATTGTGGAAGATCCTTTAAATATAAAGTCGCAAATTTGAATACGAATGAATTAAATAAACTAAGTTCAATATTTATTCTACATATCTATTTTAACTCTTGTTTCTTCTTTGCGGGCCAGTTCTATTATGCTCCAATTCCTGTTAAGAAAATTAAGAAATGCATTTTCCTGGTAGTGCTACTGTATGTAATGTCATTTTTTTTAAATATACACGTATTTCCTCCGATATTGAATCGTTGCAATTATATTGATTAAAACTTTTTAACTTTCATCAACTTGGTATTCTGTGCTTCAACAAATCTGCAAAAAAAATTTCGACTTGTGTAACGGATCAAATTATCAAGGATTTACTTTGGGTACCTATAATTATAATGAGGGTATGTCTTTAATTTTGGTTTCGTACTCATATTATTTTATCTTATTTTTCCGCATATTTTACTGATTTTCTTCTTCGTTAATTTTCAGTACTTTGATATTTCAAATACAACTTACCATAAAAGTTGTATTCTTATTTTTATAGGCACAATAACGGACACAACCCTCATATATACTCTACAACTTTCTAACATTACATTCTACATTTTTAGCACATACTACTCTTGTCGCTGTTTGCTTATACTGTATAATACGAATTATGTATTTATGTATGAACTAAAAATAAATATTTTCACGATTAGTTAAAAACAAATTAATTCCCTTATTATTCAACCCTTATTGACATTACGGTCCTCAATAAATGAAACATTGCAGCCCCATACATTTGGAATAGAAGAAGTAGTTTTGACTGTTTCCAAAATATTTTTAAAAAGGCAACATTATGGTCTTAAGTTACTTCTGGTGTTTTCGAATGGTTTTAAGAGTTTAATATATTTCTGGATTTGTATAGCAATTTTCTTTCGGAACCACCAGCTGCCTGCCGCATCACCTTTTATATCTAAATGCTGCTGCTAAAGAAAATCAACATCCTCTTCCTCTTGTATCTACTCTGTTCTTTTAGCTCTATAATCACCCATACGAGCCTTAGTAGAAGTTGAACTGCACATTGTTAGAAATCTAACGCAAATTTGCATATTTTAAAAAGTTTTGTCGCACTCGGAAGCTACTTTTAATTCATTTAAGTGCTAGGAAAAGATATGTGCAAGATTCATGTAAATTAAAAGCTATTTTGGCAAAAGTTATTTGGACGTTCAATTGTTTGTGTGTTCCTAGTGCAAAACTTGTAAGAAGGAAAACTAATACGATAAGAAAATGAGACGACATGTTGAGACCAGATGAGAGGAAACGAAATAGAAGAAAATGCAAGGAAGACTTAAGAATCAGCAGCAACATCTAGTTGCTGCTGACTCAGATAGAGTCGTATCCTCTATCTGAACCTCTATCATTAGTATGTGTGATACACAAATTGTTCCATGTTAATGTTACTTTTTCATTAATTTAAATTCTAATATCTGCCATATTTTAAAATGGACGATTTTTTATTTTTTATATATTACATTTGTTGTTACTTACCTCTAAATTTTATATTGTTAATCTTAACTGTGTGATATTTTGGTTTTTGTTCTAAGTTTTATGTCTTACGATTTTTTTAATTAATCTTGCTCAACATTAAAATGTTTCAAATTTGTAAGTCACTTGTCAATTATAAAAAATGGCCGACAATCGTTGTGAATTCTAATAAATCGTAAATACAAATTATCGGTTTATAAGACAAACATTAAATATTGGAGGTTAAAAATATGTATTTTATTTTATTATTATTTTTTTATTTACAAAGCAACATTTATAAAGTAAGCTTCCTTGGACTGAAAAATGCTAGACCACCAATCATACCTAACTTATTTCAAATTCATTTTTTATGAATGGAAAAGTTCAATCGAATTGTGCCTCTTTCTCTGCTGGGGATGGCTGCGGCTTTTACATCACTCTACATTTACTCTTTAATTTGACCCTTATTCAAGGGGACACTGCCAACATGCTTTTTAGCACTTTAAACAAAACACTTTCAAGCATACTTTCAAAGTCTATTGTCCTCGCTTACTACGAGCAGAATTGGAGAAAGACAAAGGTGTCCGCCTTCTATTATTTTATTTATTGTCGTTTTTTCCCGTTTTGTATTTCCCTTTGAACTTTCCTTTTAATTGGCGTCTTGTTTGAATTAATGAAAATATAAAGAGGTTTGGTATGTACATATATATATATCAATTCTCTTTGTTAAGAAATTTCAAATACTCTATGACTAACTTAAAAATAAACGAGAGTTTGGTTTGATTTGGTTTTTATAAAAAGTTAATAATAAATAATAAATAATATACAATAGTATTTATTAATAAATAAATTAATAATATAAAATAAAAGAATATTTATAATAATCAAATTATAAAATTTTATAAATTAAATTTTTATAAAAAGAAAATAAGAACTGAAGCAATCTATATTAACGTTCATTCCTCAACAACCTTTTTTTATTATGAAGTAAAATCATCGCAGCCTCGACAGTTCTCTATTCCCCTTTACTTTCACGTCTTAAGAATAGAACACATTTTTACGAGGCGCATCTCATCGCATTTGTACGGCGTGCATATTTCGAATCGGCTGTATGTTTTTATAGGTAGCAACGCTAATCATTGCCTAGCCGCATATTAGCGATGCGCCCCAACAACGGTGTGCGCTTACCTATATACAACATAAAAGTCATGTAACTACTATTTGGGCTTGCAAGCCCAGAAAGTCACTTAATATTTCATTGCGTAAGTTCGTCTGTTAGAAGTCGTACAATGCACGAAGCCGACACATAGAAGTCCAGTTTTTTTTAGCCGGACGACGTGAATTAATCCATTAATTTTTTTCGGCTGTAAAATCAAAATAATAGAAACTGTTATGAAATAAAGAGCTCATACACTCTTCTCTGATAAAAGTTAAGCAAATAGAGTTAAAATTCGAATTTAAAAGTGATATGAAAAATTAACTTCAAAGCAGATTTTAATTTTATTGTATAAAGTTTGAAATTTTCGTATTTGACCATACAACTTCTAACGTTCTTCCAAAATTCCGGAAAGTGTTTTGCATGGTATTTTTAAAGTTAACATTTTAATTTTAATATTTTAACATTAAAATATTAATTAACGTTCAACAATATGAAATTTTTAACACTTAAAATAGAACAAACTTTTAATTTTAATTTTAAGAAGTAAATAAAAATAAGCAAGTCTGATCTTCGTTCATTTACTGTGTGAGCGAGTCATTGCACAGGTGATTTCATTGATGTCTTTCATGACTGCTCTGTTTTACGGTTACAACTGCTGGTTTACGGTTGGTTGGCTCCAGCCGCTGTAGAGTACAGTGGATATCAAACTTTTCCAACAGCATTTAAACGCGTAAATTAAATTCGTAATATTTCGAAATAAAGTTGATTTTACATCCTGTATAGTATAAACCTAGATAATCATAGTTACATAAATACAGACAGTAATTAAAACGGATTGAAAATTGATATGCATAAATGTAACTGAATTTTAAGCAAATATCACAAGCAATTCCAATCAAACGAATAATAATTATTGCTATTATGATAATAATAATTAGCATTGATCATTTAATTTCAGCCGAAAGAATCAAAACTTTTCCCTTAAACCCTTTTTATTTAGTCTACAACATTTAAGAGTCTTTCAATAATATTTAATTTTAAAGTCGCAAATTAAATTTTCCTGAAGTTGGCAAAAACATCAGAAAGAAAGTTTTCGTAAGGTTGAGTAGACTACTTATCAAAATTTAGAACTAAAAATTAATTGAAAAACTGCCCTACAAGCATTTCTATTCAATTATTATCATTTTTATTATTGTTATAATGTTATCTTTATAAAGCTTATTAAATAATACGAGTATAACTCAATTTTGTCGACGCGAAGTAATAATCTGTGAACTCATTGTGACTACTAGCTCTACTAAGAGAATAACCGCTTCAAATTGTAGCCGTTATTTTTCAAATGAAAACAGCGATACTGCTTTGATGGTAAACTGTTGTTTTTTAAACACGAAAGTATTGAAAAACACAAAGTACAATATTAGTGAAGTTAAACTTACACAAAAAAGTACAATGAAATGAGTACCTAACAAAACAACGTCTTAACTTAATTAACATTAGGGCTACCCAATGTGGAATAGATTATTAATTTTATCTACTGCGCTCTTGTAGAACGAGTCCCAAGTCATCGCCTGGGATACATTAGGTTTTAATGGGCGCCACTGGATTTTAGAATATGTTATTAATATAATAACATATTATAAACATATAACATAATATAATAACATATATATATATATATATATATATAATATAATATACAATTAATATAATGTTACTTTTAATTGATTTTAGAAAAAATCGAGAACCCTTACGATGTTGAGTGAGCAAGTAGGCTCAGCAGAATACAATATCAAATGAAAAAAACTTACGCCAATTGGTAGTTTAAGGTATCACAATACTTTTTAGGTGAAATTTAGAGCAGGAAACATTTGATGATGCGTTTTCATCCGAGACAGCATATAGCATTTTACTCGGGCTTTTTTATATCAATCTACACAGTACACACAACTACAGATTGAATTATTTTATCATCCAAAATATCATGGTTGTTTAGATTCAGTTTTTATTTACAAGAATAAGGTCACATTTTAAATCAAATACGGCAATAACATACAGCGAGCGTCTAAGCACTATCTGCTTATAATTGTCGCGCTTGAATGTCAAATTAAAACTGAACTTTGTTGGATTTGAGATACAAAAATCAATCGTCACATATTTGTTTATCAGACTAATCTTTCTTTCATCTTTATTTAGTAATTAATGTCTTGGGTTGTTCGAGATCCCGGCTTAAGTGTTTAGAGTGAGAAATAAACAAGCGTAACTATACTTAGGCGTTAATAATTTTATGTGTTTCGTCTGGAATCTATTTTCAAATTATAATTTGAATATTACTTTTATTTTTAATAATAGTTAGTTCGTTGGTTTAAAACTTTTGATAAAGACGGTCTCCCTGGTTCTCGTTTAAAAAAGAAATAAATAATTAAGAATGAAACAATGCCTTTTATTTATGCTCTCCATAACTAACAGATTATGGGCCCAGTATACGAATGCTAATAATTAGTGATAAAAATATCGCATGTAAAAACCGTCGAATTTAAAAAGTGAAAAAGTGAAAGTGTAAAAAAAATTAAAATTATGGAGAATAATCAATCGAAAAGAAATATTAACATTTTTAATGGTGAAAAATACAGTGTGTGGAAACTCCGCATACTTGCATTATTGACGGAATTAAATGTAATAAAGGTAATCGATAATAAACCTCCTGAGATGCAATCAGGGTCAAAGCTGGTCAAGCTGACCTCTAAGCTGAGCTAGCAGCTAAAAATATTATAATCGAGGATCTGGCAGACACATTTCTTAGTTTTACAACCTGGCGTTACAGCAAAACAGTTATTAGCTAAACTTGATATTATTTATGAACGTAAAACTTTGGCTAAACAATTAGCCCTAAAAAAAGATTATTATCACTAAAACACTATCAGGTGATACAACTCTTCCCCAACATTTCTTGATTCTGGAGCATCTGATAATCTAATAAACAGAAATGATCTAGCAGCTAATTTTCAAGAGTTACCCGAACCGTTAAGATTATCCGTGGCCAAGAATGATGAATGCTTCACAGCTACAAAGAAAGTATGTCTCAATGTAATTACAGATATGGGAATTCAAGGAACCATAAGGGATGTATACTATTGCCCTGAGGTACCTTATAATCTATTATTAGTAAGAAAAATGCAAGAAGCAGGTATGACTGTCATTTTTAATAAGGAAGGCGTTGAGATTACTGACGACCAGAAAGTAATAATGAGGGGTAAGTTTGTCAATAAATTAATTGGCATAAATGTAAAAATTCATAATTTTGAAATGAATTTGCATGTAAATAGTATTGTAAATAGTAATTATAAATTATGGCATCAAAGATCAGGCCATATAGGTAAACTTAAGTTTTTAGAATTAAAAAATAAAGGAATGTTTGGTGATATCGAACAGATTAGTAATGTTATGCCAACAGATGATTTATGTGAAGCTTGCATAAATGATAAGCAAGCACAGTTACCCTTCAATAAAATTAAGAGTGAGAGAAAAATAAAGCGACCTTTGTTTATAATACACTCTGGTGTGTGTGGACCTATCACTTCTTCGTCTATTAGTAATAAAAATTATTTTTTTATATTTATTGATGATTATACGCACTATTGTGTTACCTACGTATTTAATCCAGTATAAGTCTGACGTATTTTCAATGTTCAAGGATTTTGTTCCAGAATCTGAGGCTTTATTTAACTTAAAAATTGTTAATTTATACTGTGATAACAGGGGAGAATATTTATCGAGAGAGATGAAAAATTATTTTGTTGAAAAAGGCATTAGTTATCATTTGACGGTACCACGAACCCCACAACTAAATGGTACCGATGAACGCATGATAAGGTCATTAATAAAAAGGGCTCGTGCGATGATTGCAGGTGTGCAGTTAGACAGATATTCTTGGACTGAAGCAGTTCTCACTGCTACATATTTAATTAATATAAGCCCAACGAAAGCGTTAACAGAAAATAAAAAACCATATGAAACGTGGCATGGTAAAAAGCCTAGTTTAAAGTACTTGAGAGTATTTGGTTCAACGGTTTATATACATACTAAACTTAGAAAGACAAAATTCGATGTTAAATCGTCAAAAGGTATTTCAGTAGGTTATGAACCAAAAGGTTATAAAGTGAAGATGTGGTAAATGAAACGTTCTCAATAGTGCGAGATGCAATCATTGATGAAACTAACTATTTGAAATCAAGGCCGTTGGCGGCAGATTATGTTAGTTCAGGTATTGAAGCTGATATTTCTTGAGGTCAAAATCAGCAGAGTTAAAGAAATCTGACAATACGAAATCAGATGGTTGTAGCCTAAAAGACAATAAATATTATAACGACAAATATTCTCCTAGTCTACGCAGCCACAGTTAAGTGGTGGAAGTGACAGTAAAATTCATAAATTGAGAAGGAGCGATAGGATAAAAGAGCAACTACCTGTTTCATATGAATGAATTTTTATCTCTGAATTAAGGAGATAAATGTTATTAATGAAAAACGGTATCCAACGTGTAATAATTAATGTTAATGTTTAATACAATCAGTTAGAACTACCAACATTATCCCAGATGCAAAACAGATAATATGTGAAAAAACATGTCTTCAACTAAGGTAAAATTCTACGATACAATTTATTTATAATTTTTGTGAGGAAAATTCATGCAGTTCATGAAATTATGTAATTTTTTTGCCAATGAAAAATTCATGCAACAATCATTAATGGTGTAGATCCTACCTTGAGTGTTTGTCTAAATGCAATACTTTACGTGCACCTTCCAGCCAATAATTTTGATGATGACGTCGTCGGGGTGCTTATAGCGTCTGCAGTTACAAGGGGCAGCGAGAACGTCGCACGGGCAATGGTCAGAATTATGGCATCAGTTAATTGTAGGAAGCAGATAAATGTAGCTACTTCGCGACGATGGATTTTCGATGAAGTTGAAGAACCAAATATATTCGAAAATTCGAATAATTGATAAGAAAACGTGCAGATAAGAATGTAAAACGTTTTTCTTCGTTGGGTAATAGTTTAAAGATGGAAATTTACTGTAAAATTCTCGAAAAATTCAAATTTTTCAATATAACGTCAACGTGAAATATAACGCGAATAGAACAGAAAATTTAATGAAGGTGAATATTGATTAGACAAACGGAGGAAATTGGCAATAATTCATCTAAAAATGAATTACTGGAAAAATGGAGTTAATTAGAATAATTAACTATGAAAAATTATGGAGTGGAAAGTTGAAAAATTAAAAATAAAAATGAACGCGACGTAAGATTTTAACTTTAGAAAAATTGATGTAGTAATGGCTACCAGTGGCTACTGGTCACTCCTTTTATCTGTTTTTTCTTTTTACATGGAACATGCTAGAATATCCTAGAACGGCTTTTTCGCTGAAAAAGCCGGAAGTGGGAAGAGTTTCAATTAGCGAATTTTAATTGGTCGGAAGGTGCAAGAATTGTCAAAAACAATGTATTTGGAAAGACATTCATTCAAAATTATTCCCTGGGTGATCATTCTTTGTGGAGATCTCCTATAATCACATTCAAACTTATTCTAGATTTTACTAACTCATCGTCACCAGATATATATATATATATATATATATATATCCATAGCTTCGATGTTAAAAATATCTTGCTGCAGTTCGCGGATATCATGTCGGAAATCATCATCCGACAAGGTGCAAGAATTGTTAAAAACAATGTATTTGTAAAAACACGCAATTCATAAGGTTAATTGGTTGCATAACTTCCATTAATGCTGAAAACGATACTTCGTTCTCGATGTGTATAGACTAATATACTAAATATACAGAATAAGTTTCAATTACCAAACTAATGTTAATCTAATAACTTAAAAACTACATTTTTGTTCTACTAACTATTTACATGTATTATCATTGACGAAATTAATAAATAATATACAATTACTAGAATTGCATATTTTATTTTTAATAATAGTTAGTTAGTTGGTTCTAAGCTTTTGATAAAGACGGTCTCCCTGGTTCTTTTTTAACAAAGAAATAAATAATTAAGAATCAATCAATTTCTTTTATTTATACTCTGCATAACCAACAAACTTTACGTAAGTTCAGTTTTAAAACTTAAGTTGCCTAACTTACTTGCCTAACCTAAACTTACTTGCAATATCAGGGGCATCAGGGTCCTAGATTATTTTCGTTATTTAGTACACTCGCGCCCGGACTGCATATATGCCGTATGCAGCCCGGACGTGCTGCATACGGCAGCCGTATACGGTATTATTGCTTTTTTAGGAAAGGGAGCGTCGTTGTTGCCACTTCATTATGTGTAATTTTTCAAGTCTGGGAATGATCCCTCTTCAATTTTCACTCGGATTTGATTTCATTTTCACGAGCTTATCTTTTACGTTTCAATTAAATAGTTTACTTTTTTATTTTGCCTAGTGAAAATCAGTGAAAAATTTGTAAATTGTATAGCCAATTTGATTGGCTATACAACTTCAGTGTTTATTCGTATTCATTTTTACCTAAATTGTATATTATAAAAACATTTTCAAAGTTAAAAAAATCTACTATAAATTTAAGTAGAAATTCAATGTTCAATTAGATACAACGAATAAGGACATTGAACTTAATGTTTTCCATTGAATGTTATTTTCATTGTATTTACATCAGCAGCTGTAGTGAGTAGAGCCGTGTCCAATTTGGATTATTTCTTTAGTTTTTTCTTAATAAAAATTACATGAGAGCAGTATGTATTAGAAGAAAAAATTCAGAATGTAAAGATATCTTTTTTGTGCTGTGAGGAGTAGAAAAAGCTTCGAAGACAAAAGATTTCCAGATGTTTTATAATATTGGGAAATTTACCAAGAAATTATTAAATTATAGATTGTTCGATTTTTCAACGCCACAATAGTGATGGTAAATTAAAAAAGATAAAAATTAACCCTGTGTTGTGTTGAGCTTAAAAAAAGAGAATTTCTACGGAAACGCGGTTATTTTGTGCTTGTTTTTCCAAAAGCAGATGATCGATGTTTCCATTTTTTTACATGTTTTTTAATGCTAAAATAATTTCGAAATCAGAGACGTAAGACGATTATATTTTGTGGAATATAAAATTGCAGAAAACAGGCAAAGAAATTTTTTGTTTGTTATGCAATTTCTTTACCAAATTATCAATTTTACGATTTGTCAATGACCAAAAAGATAGCTTAAAATTAAAGATGATAAAAAGTGTGTTTTTGCCAATGGGAAAATCAGATTTTAAAAGCCCACTGGGCCCCCTAAATTCGCCATGTTGCTTAAAGGCTTGTGTAAACTTTTCTGTGAAAACGGTTTTCATAAATTTTATTCTACTTGCATAAATGTTTATTGTTTTTCTCACTATTTGCATTTGAAATTATATAATTAAATATTTTACAGAGTTGATGAAAGCATAAAATACAAAAATTGAATATACCCTAACTAAAATACTCTTAAGGGTAGTAAAATGAACACTTAAATGTTGAGGGAAACTTAGATCTCAAAGAACACTTATCGATGACCGTGAAACTGATTTCTGGTACTTCGTGCTACTTAAATGGAAAGGGTAACCATAACTCTTTTTTCGGTCAGCGCAACAATGTGAAAATTATTATTATAAAATTTCTTCCAATCTACGTCTCAAAAAGTTGTATAATATATATTTAATCAATATGTCAATGTCAAAGCAAACTAATCCATTTTTATAAGAGTAATTTAGAAAAAAGAAATAGATTATTACTAAATATATGGTTCAATCAAACATGTTTGAAAGAAAAATTGACACCAAAATATGTCACAATTAAATGTAAAATTAATACTAATTCTTCAAGAAAAGCTATACAAAAGGCCAAAATTTTATGGATAAAAGAAGAAATTAAACATCACTAATCTTCTTTGAATATAGTCAACATATATTTAAAATGTTTATATTTTACATTAAATAATTTATTAGATCCTTTAGAGTTCGATGTACTGGATCGTGATTTGAGAGACAATCTAGAAAATTTCGGCAATAATCGTTTCGAAAAACTTCTAAAAAAACTTAATTGCTTGAAAATTGAACAGGTAACAACAAACAATCCTAATTTTTCCAGTAAGTCGATTTTTACTAGTAATGACAATAAATTTACAGTTAACAATAATAATTTTAAATTCCATAACAGAATTTTAAATCTTTCTTCTGTTAATTTTTCATCCAAAGAAAAACAAATTTTAAATTTAAACTTAAAATTTAATTTTCCTAGAGAAATTAACCATAATACCAAAGAAATTATAGCAATAGAGTCAGAAGAGTTAATACATAGATTAAATATCAACGATAAAAATGTTTTGAGATCAAAAATAATCAGCTCCAATAAAAATTTTACAGGAAAATTTAACAATAAATTATTAGATAGATTAAAAAAGTTAAAAGTTAAAATAAAAAACAATGATTTAGTAATAAGTAAAGCAGATAAAGGGTCTTGTTTAGTCATATTTGAGAAAAAGGATTATATTAAAAAAGTACTTGACTTTCCAAATTCTGATGATTTTCTTGAAATAAAGGTAAATCCAATAAAAAATTTTCTAAGAAAAATGAAAGAAATTTTAGATGATACAGCAGTTACCCTAGAATATTTTAATATTAAAAAAGAACAACTTATTTGCATGAATACAATGACGCCGTTATTGTATGGTTTACCAAAAATACATAAAATAAATATTCCAATAAGGCCAGTTGTTTCTTTTATAGATACACCGGCCTATAGATTATCGTCTTGGTTAAATTTTATTTTAAAAATTACTACTAATTTTAGTAATCCATATCAAATTAAGAATTCTATAGAATTAGTTAAATAAATAAAAAGTTTAATTCTTCCTAAAGATTTCTTTTTGGTGTCGTCAGATGTTCAAAATCTTTTTCCATCTATTCCTCCATCAGAATGTGTTTCATTAGTTGAAGATAAATTAATAAAATCAAAGACTTTCCTATTTGATAAGGAAAGATTTAATCCCTCTACTTAATTTAGTGTTAAATCGAAATTTCTTTCAATTTAATAATATTTATAAACAAAAAACAGGTATAGCTATGGGATCATGTTTATCACCTTTTCTAGCAGAAATTTTTATGGAAAATTTAGAAGCCAAAATTTTAAATAGCAACTTTTCTAATCAAATCTTATTTTATAGAAGATATCTTGATGATATCTTTATTATTTGGAAAGATAATAAACATTTGAATCAGTTCATAGAATTTACGAATACATTACATAATAAAATTAAATTTACTTTAGAAAGAGAAAAAATTAACTTTTTTAGTTTTGCTAATTACAGAAAAAAATTATACTTTAGATTTCCAAATATATAGAAAACCAACTTCTACGGATAACATAATTCAATATACCTCTAATTCTCCCTATTCACATAAATTTGCTACTTTTAATTCACTGTTCTATAGATTGTTTAATTTACCTTTATCTAAAGAGAATTTTTAAAAAGAAATAGATATTATAAAAAATTTGGCGATCAAAAATTATTTCTCATTGCATTCAATCAAAAAACTTTATAATAAATATATATATAAATATAAATTTTGTTACAATGTCTTCAACTATAAACTACCGTTAAATAATTTTTGTTTTACGTTTTTTGGAGAAATCTCTTATAAAATTAAAAAATTTTTTGAACATTATGATTTTCGAATAAATTTCAAAACAGATAACACTTTAGCTAAAAGTTTGATAAAAACTAAAGACAAAATACATTTTTTATCTAAACCTGGAGTACATAGTTTAAAATATCACGATTGTATGAGTATTTATGTAGGACAAACTGGCAGAAAAATTGAAAAGAGATTGAAACAACATCAATGTTATATTAACAAATATAAAAAAATTGTTAATCAAAATTTATCGTTAGATAATAATACGGTCTTTGCTCATCATATTTTTACGAACAATCATACATTTTCTATTCATGATGATGTGCATTTGTTACATCAATGTAAAAAAAGTATAAAACTAGATTTGTTGGAAAAATTAGAGATTACTAAATTCAAAAAAGATACCAACTACAATTGCGTTAATATAATTTCCAATTTTGAAACCTATTTAATTTTCAATAACTTGAAATTCAATAATTAAAAATTTTAAACTGGTTCGCTAAAGTCATTAAATTTCATATATTGCCATAATTTTCTTAATTGTCAATTTGAATTACTTTTCATAAATATTTCTTTTCATAATCATATTCTTGTCATAATATCTGAGGATGGTTTATACCGAAACACGTGTTATATCATGATTTTTTATATGTATATTGATTAAATATATATTATACAACTTTTAGAGACGTAGATTGGAAAAAACTTTATAATAATAATTATAGAATTTGAGAAAAAATGGAACTTGAATTTAAATGTGAAAATTGTTACACACACGTACCAGCATCATTAATTTCTTGCAAAAGGATGAAAAAACGTACTTAGCAATTCGAGATTGCTGAGGTAAGGAAAGTATTATTATTTAAATAATAATGATTGTCATTAGTGTTAAATTACTGTGTCTACATATTACATTTAATAACACATAATTTTTTTTTCACATTTTTAGACATTCACTAAGTACATTTATGTTTTAATTACTTCGTCGTTAGCATCTATTCAATGATATATTACATCTTCCTTTATTATATTATAGCAATATTGCATCCTCTTATCTTTATGCTTATTCATCAACATTTAAATATTATTCTTTTTTCTGTTCGTTTTTTCATCAACATTTGTTCTGTTATTTCTCCCTATCAACCAGCCAGCATCTCATTTCGCAATTAATAATTAAACTGCAGAATCCTTTAATTAAGGATTAATGGGACTTTCTTTTGCGTCGATGATCAAAGAACCAAACGAAATGCTTTGATGAATTGAAAATTTTTCTATTCATATTACACAGTTCTTTAATATTTGTTATTCAGGAAAAAAAAATTAAGAACAAGAGACTGGGAGCAATAAGGGCCCCGGTTCACTTTTATTTGGTTTCTATACTTTTTTATCATTTGTACGAGTACAAACCCTCTCTTTACGGGATATTTGAATAATATAGTGTATTGTTCGTGCGTCCTGTGGGTCCAGTGCATTCATTCGATAGCAATTCGTCTTAATTAAAATTAACTCCCTTAATATTAATAATAATCCGATTATAATCATTATCAACATGAAATATACAATAAACAATAAACATGAAATTACAGTTATTGTTACTTCTGCTTTTGATAAAATAATCTGCAAGATCAAATATCGTACTCGAGAGTACTAAACATGAATTACATAGATTAAACGACAAGCTTGAATTTAGAAAGCATATTAAAATTAAAGGATGAGAGGAAAGTAAAGTTTTAAAACATAGCGGAAAATAAATAAACTACATAGTCATTGCATGGGCGAGAAAGAAACTAAAAACTTCATATTTTATAAATTATTCTGGCGTAACAGGAGAATCAAATTTATTCATCAGACTATTTTCTGAACAACAAAGAATTTAACTTAAAAAAAAAAAAAGGAAAGAACCTCGAATCCCATTATGATTCCTTCTATCAAACTACTAGTAATATAAAAATCCCTCATGTAATATAGTGATTTTCTTAAAGGGATAAACAAGCAACAATGCACTTTCGCTATTATTTTGCATATAAATTGCTTTTTATGCAATAAGTCGCTAGTGGTATTTGTGGTCTTTAGGGTGGCAGTGCAATTCCAGTCAATGCGCCCCTTCTATACTACCCACTTCTCTTCAATATTTACTTTGATGTTCGATATGTTCAATTTTAAAACAACATTTAAATTTTTTATGCTGTTTGTACAATTATATCTTGAATCTCATCCTAATGTGATATGCATTCAATTTTCTTTTAAATTTTGTAAAAAAAAATATTGAGAGTTAATAATTAATTTCAGTTCGCTTTTTTTCCTACCTACTATCGAATATCTAATGATTTTTCCATTAATTTTCCCAACGAAGAAGACGAGGATTGAATAATAATTAATTATTCCAAACCAACCGAATGGTTCGTACAAGACGATGCGTAAGAATTAATAGAGTTTAATTTGGAAAAATCGAGAAGAAAAACTTTGAAGAAAAAACGTAAAAATGTAAATAGATGTTGAAAAAGGGAGCACTAGCGTAGAAGAAAGCAGAACTACGAAAGAGGCGGAGGAGAAATAATTAAAAATACTTTAATTACATTGAAAAATTCGATTAACATAATACCATTACTAGCAGGTAGTAGATGAAATTCAGGAATAATTTCGATTATTATCGTTAATGCTGCTTTTTCCCCTTCTATCTCTTTCTCACGACGATCTTCGAAATATAATGTTTAATTAGTATTAAGGCCATTAACGATAGGTTTCCGTTACCGCAATGGTAGAATCAAAGTCCGAATTTTAATTTGATTTGTACAAAAAAAAACTAAAGTTTAGTTTAGTATGCAAGATATTGTGCCAAGACTGATAATAATAATAATAATAATAATAATAATAATATGTACTCTCGAAAACAAGATACCATTCACTAGAAAAAATGAAGAAAATCATTTTTTTTCATTTTTCTCTTCGAACATCAAAAAACATTTAGAAGAAAGTTCATGTGAACTTGTACTTAAACAAATTAAAATTTATGTTTTGCTTTAATTAAATTAAAGTACAAGACTATATGCCAGCTGCAAATATACTGAAATCTTCAATAAATAAAACACAACTTAAATACTTGAACTTCACTTATCACTTGGTCTACAAAGTTATCGCCCATTCGTAAATTGAATGTTCCACACCAATTATAGAATATGATATTTTGATGCCAGATGTAGAACGTGCTGAATTCTGTTCGACTTGGAGCTCTGGAGGTTCAGAACACTGTAGATTATTACACTAGTAGATTATTAACCTAGCAAGAAAATACATTATTATGCAGAGAAGGAAGATATTTTACACAGACGCAAAGCGGCGAGGTTGGTACATAGCTCTACGCTATATAAGTATTATGTTAGAACGATTATGTTTTGAGAATATAATCATACACCATCGTAACAAGCGCTGAAGTTAGCTATAGTTCCTTTAAGATTTTGGTCAATTTAAAGATAAAAACGATAAAATGGTTTAACTAATTTCACCTGTATTAACCAAATTTCTTTGTTAATCCATCCATCAGCTAACGGTACACTGCCGCCAGAAGGCGCCCCGAACGTTGCTATATAAAGTGGTGAAGGTTTCCTTAAATGCACATATCTACTAGATTTCCGATTTGTTTTTCAGAATGAATAAAATAGTTTTCTCAATTAATACAAAAAGAAACGCTGCAAAAAAAGAGAATGTAACTGAATAGAAATCAAAGTCGAAATATCTGACACAATTTTGTTTGTATTCATTGAGAAAAAAATGTATTTTATACATTTTGAAAAGCAAATTTTTTTGTCGTTTACAAAATTTACACAATTAAAATTTATATATCTTAGAAGTTTAGCATTCAAAAAGATACAGAAGATTCCAAAGATACGGTTATTCTAGCAATACAATTCTTTTACTTCAAGAAAAAAGTTTTATTAACTCGAGAGTTATTACATTGTCTATGCATGTTCACATTTTTACGATTCATTTGAAAAAGAGTAAAAATTTGAGTAGCAACAAAATCTTTATGCTGTCACGATTAATTTTCAACAAAAAAACGTATTTTATTATTTTGATCGAGCGTATAATTATCTTGCAATAATTCTTTTAACCTTATTACTTACAGATTAAAGATAATAATAACTGTTTATAGGAAGTCCCTCTAGATTACAAATTTTATGAATAATTTTATATAAATTGATTGATTTCGATATTTTTTAGCTATTTAAATGCATTTTAAATATATTTAGCGTTTTTATACGTACCTTTCTTTATATTTTTTGTGCTTTTTCATCCGAGCTTGAAGGATATTGATAATTATTAAAGCATGAAAACAATGAAATCAAATATTACATGCTATTACAAAATAGATGAACACATTAAAGATGATTCGTCACTTACAGAGTAGAGATTGTTTTTGGCTTTATATATTAATTAAATATTTATTTTAATTTTTCAATTATGTAAATTGTCCCAGTATTTAATAGTAAAGTAATTAATATATGGATAGATTATTCGATAAAATTTTAAAATAATTTAATAATATTTATTCCAAATCGCATATGTAATCCATTTATTATTGACATTTAAAAAGTTTGATAGTAGGCTATTCTTTACTTAAGAAAAAGAGTATTCAAGTAATATACTTCCCCACTAAGGCGGGGAAAATAATGGCGGCTGTGTTTATTTTTTCAAAGGTTACCTAGAAACTGGCATGCTTATTGTTTTCAAATTTATGTATATGGGGTGATCTAATTAGAGTGAGTGTTTTTCACTCCTTCCGTAGTGAATAGGAAAATAAGAAAAGTGTATTAATAATAAACTAACAAATTATTAGTACAAGAAACATTAAATTTTAAAAAAAGAAACTAATAGGTAAGTACTTATAATTTTTAAATGATACATACCATTATTTAGAAAATATAATATTTTGAACAATAGATATTAACCTAACCTGACTTACTAACAAAAGTAACCAAACAAAACAACTTCTTGGTTCGATAATAAAAATTTTTTTTGTTAGAATTAATTAATAAAAATGACCCATAAAATTAGCAAATTGTTCTATCTCTTCTTGATTCAAATTCAATATCTGCATGACCGTTGCAATTTGTTTGCCTAATAGGCTTGAAGATATGGCGCTAGGATTCTCCAAATCAGATTTTTGCACAAGTTTACGAATCGCCACATCTCCTCTTGCCCATCGGTTACATTTAGGATACGCAAAAAGGTATGGGTTACTATCTGGAAATAATTTATTGCATTGACGTAATTCTATTATTGTGTTGATCATATTCTGTCAGACGACAGACAGTTGACCAAACTGTCGACCATAATGGCAAGCTTCCCCGCTCGCCTTGTAATCTACTATTACAGATCATTTTAAATTCCCAATACTTATTTGAACTGCTCTATCAATTTCAGCAATAGTATATTTCATTATTAGCCGAATTCTGCGTCTGCACTTTTTAAAACAAAAATAATTGCTGCAGTAATATATTTATACTACATAAATTACACATATACTTATGATTAGTATAGTAGTATACTACTTTACGCGTATACATATATACTATACATATACTTATGATTCGTGGCATAAATATGAATATATACATTATTGGACAAAAGTAAAGCAACAACTTAGAAAATTGCAAGAATTGAAAAAATTCATATTATAGGGTTCGAATTTAAAGATTATTATTTTATAATATTAATTATGAAATTAATTTTTTAATTAAGCAAGTAAAAGTAAAGCCTAAAGTAGCATTAAGGAATGCTACTTTCCTTGACAGCTAAAATTATTTATTTGCAACGAATCCAACAGTTTTATTCAGTTTTTATAAGTTTACTAAATTTTCAGGTCGGACAAAAGTAAACCAACATTCAGAAAAATGATCGGTAACTTTTTTTTACTATTCCATAGACTTAAAACGACCATACTCCCTATTATAGACAACAACCTAAAACTTAGCGATAGATCGTAATAACGATTTATTCCACAACCATCGCGGCATTGATGATATGAACTTTTTCATATACTCTCATAGTAAAAGTTATTCTGTTCCTCAGTTATCGATCATTTGTTAGGTGATTTCTGGGTTGCAATATATTTCTGGATCCTTTTTCTGTAGTTTTCTATCGGATCAAGATTCATTATCATATTCATCATTTGCAAATGGTTACAAGGTGGAAGCAGCGATTTCTGTCGTTATCTTGTTGCAGCACAAACTGTGGAAACATTCTCAGAGAATCTAAAGAACTATTAAATCTTACATTATATTTGTCCAATCAGATCCATCCGAAGTCCTTTTTGTAAAGAGTTGTGGACCTCCATATATTCACATACCATAGGCGTGTAACTAAACATTGCTTTGATTATAAAAAATATGATTGAATGAAATCGGATCATGGTCCGATATGGATAATAATAAAACAGAAGTAATATAATAATATAATATAATAACGATAAGTAAAATAATAAAATATTTAATCATATTTTTCATAATGATAGCAATGTGTAGTTTTGCACGTGCTGTATGTGAATATATAGAGACCCGTTCCTCTCTACAAAAGGTCTTAGGATGGATCTGATTCTAGGAATATTTTGTAAGCTGTAAGTTGTCTTTAGATCCACTGACAGATGTTTCCACAGTTTGTGCTTCAACAGGATAACGGCCGAAATCGTTGCTTTCACCTTGCAACAATTTGGTTTCCGGCCGCTAATCTTTCAATTTTGCAATGGTGAATATGCCAATGAATCTTGGTCCGATAAAAAACTGAAGAAAGAAGATCCCCAAGATCTTCTTTCTTCAAGAAGATTCCAATCCAGAAATCACCTAACAAACGATCGGTAACTGAAGCACAGAATAACTTTTACTATGAGAGTATATGAAAACGTTCATATCATCAATGCCGCGATGGTTGTGAAATTCATCGTTACTACGATCTGTCGCTAAGTCTTAAGTTGTCTGTAAAAGGGATAATAGTAATTTTAAGTCTAGAGTATAGTAAAATAAAATTACGCACCATGTTACTGAAGGTTGCTTTACTTTTCTCCGAACTAAAAATTTAGGAAACTGATATAAGCTGAATAAAACTTTTCGATTAGTTGCAAGTAAATAATTTCAGCTGTCAATGAAAGGAGCATTTCTTAGTCGATTATGATATATGGAAAAACATTATTTAAATTCGAATCCTAAAATGTGAATTTTTTCAATTCTTGGAGTTTTCGAAGTTGTTTTTTCACTTCTGTCTAATAGAGCATATATTATTGTTCTTATCTTGCTTGGAGTTATAGATACACAATTGGTACAGCGCCGGTTTCAAAAATAACGGTTATTTGAACCGCATCCGGTTAAAACATAAAATGTTTTTATAGATACCGCCTTTTTTAAAATATTACAAACCGTTTTAACTTTTTTGTTTTTACGAAAACAAATTAATTTCTTTACTTCTAATTCAGAATCTTAACGTATAATACAATGAACCATTGCAAAAACATATAAGAAGAGAAGTAAAAAAAAGATAAAAATGTAAAACAATCTCGCAACTTTTCAACTCAGCCAATTAAAAAAATGCTGCGTTGCAAACTGAGACAGTGTTGCTAAACTCTGTGTTGACAAAATATCCCTCCAGTCCATATCTTCCCAGTTTTTTAAACTTAAACAAAATTTGTCTTTCCTGTCCCATTCTTTTCAGATGGCCCCACCATCCCAACTGCCTCTTCTCTATGTATTGTATCGCTTCTATTCCTAATTCTTTTCTTATTTCTTCATTCTTGATTCTTTCTCTCTTAGTCACTCCCTTTACTCTCCTCATGTATTTCATTTCTACCGCTTGGACTTTACTTATTTCCTTTTTATCTGTTATTCATGTCTCACATCCAAATGTCAGTATTGGTCTTATTATTGTTTTATAGGCGTTTATTTTTGTTTTTCTTGTTATTTCTTTTTTCCCCACAATCGTATTGCTGATACTGTAAAACACTTTCATTGCTTTTCCTATTCGGCTGTTAATTTCTTCTTCTTGCTTTCCTGAACTAGTTATTTATACTCCCAAATATTTCCATTTCGTCACTTGCTCAAATTTTACCTTATCTGCCATGATTTTTATTTCATGTTGCTCCCCGATTGCCATTACTTTTGTTTTCTCTTTACACATCTCCATTCCATTCTCTCTAAGTGTTTCATTCCATTTATTTATGCTTGTCTGTAACTCTTTTTTAAGAGTTGCTTATTAGTTTATTATTAAATAAACATTTAAATATGAATTTAATTAACAGAGTTGATATATGCAGTTGGACAGTAAGCTCAAAAACTTACAGATAAACATTACAAACTCTTTATTATCGTCATAAAATATTGAACTTAATATAAATACATTTTCAGGTCTCTTTGAATTTATTTAACCGTGCTAATATTTTAACGTAATTTTCTTTAAATTCATCAACTTTTTTCATCGCGCAGTTAAATAAACTAGCTTTTATTGCCACTTAACGTCACGTAAATGAGAAAGAGAAAAAGTAGTAGTGGTATATCCTTTCAAATCTGGTAACACACCATGGTAGCGTCCAGATAGTCACAAACGCACTAAACAACAGATAGATGAGGGAAATCAGTAGAAGAAAGACTGTCGAATAGAAGTGTGCTTTGCTTGGGTATTTACGAATTTTCTCTCCTCTTTATTATTAGTTTTCACTGTGGTCACACACTAATGGGAAATGAAATATCTTCAATTTATGAGGTAATTCCAAAATGTTCAGTATATCTGGACACAAATCAAAACCCTGCTTTTATATATTATATGTATACTACAAACTTTCCATATGCATTTGTTAGTAAAATTGTCACGCTGCCGTCGTTGGCACTACTCCAGCCCAGTAACATCAAATTATTTTAAAATTCAATGCAAAAATAATTATTACTATTATTATTTGTTTTATAATTCTGCTCACAGAGTATCCATAATATAAAACTTGCCTCTAAACGAAACCATACCAACAGCAATTTGCTCTTTTCCATGTCCTTTAATTAAGTTGAATCATTTGTCTTTACCTTCCTACTGGGTGCATAGGTGTGTGAATATGAGATACTTTGGGTCAGCTTGGGTAAATAAACCCAACGGCGTGAAAGCATTTCGCACAGAAACCATCCCCTATCTGTGAATTAAATTTAAAATGTTTTCAGTTAAAATAAAATGGCTTACAGTTGAGATATAGTGGTTTAAAATTCAAATTTACTTTTTTCTAAAGACGATTGTGGAAAATTAATTAATTTAACGGTATGTAGGTACATCTGTTATTTATAACTGTTTTGAAAGGGAAAATTTGAGATGGAGCTTAAGCACTTAAAGTTTAACTAACAATACAAATTGTTTACTCTTGAGTTGTTATATAGTGATAACGAATTCGTCTTAAATTTAGATATTGTATGATATAGGAGCGTAATGAATCCTTGTGATTCTAGGTTATTATCTAGTTTACTGTTTACATCCGTACCAGCGCCTTGTGAATCAGGAGGGAAAAGCTTCTAGTATACAATAGCAGTTTTTAATATTTAATCATATTGCTGTGGCTTATCGGTGTTACTAAAATTATGTAATTTTGAATTATTACTAAGCAATATATAAGCCATGTGAGTTTTTAAACTCAAATTCGAGATCGAATTATAAAATTCTATGCGATTTCCCTAAGCTCTTCGGCAGGTAAAAATGGGTACAGCAACCATTAAATTGAAATGATATTGCTTCATTGTAGATAATATATACTATACTATACATACATGCTATATAAAAGTATAGTATATAAGTAGAAATAATATAACTTAAAGGTTAACCTATAACGTGCCTTCTCAAGTTAAGGAAAGTGGTAGACCCATTGTTGCGGAGGTCGCACAGTGGCCTTAATAGAATTTTCATCCCGTTCGTTTCCAAAACGATAATGAAGCTTAATTAAAGCATCCAGATATTCCATATTGATTTGCAATAGTTGTTTTTGGATTTTTCACTAGCTGTCGAGTCTACAAACCAGCGCTTGAGAGCTGGCGAGACTGCAAAGTAAACATAGATAACGTACTCGTATAAGTTAAACAATTTTTCCGCATGGGTCAAACTCTCTATTTCATATTAAACAACAGCAGAAAGATAGCTGAATAATGTCAGATAATTATAATTATAAATGATTTTATAATTATAAAAATTTATAATTATTATATATTATAATATATAAATATATAAAATTAATAATATATAAAATTATAAATTTCATTTATAATTTTGTGTATTATTTTTTAAACCCATTTTTGCGCTATGTATTCTTAATTGCAGAATAATACTCGCCGTACTGTTACGCTATTAATGGTAAACATATACTGCCACAGTTCCCTTAGATCATATGCATAAACAGAATTCTTAAAAATCCAGGAAAATTCTTATAAGATTTGACTGATTTGAGATTAGATGTATTTCTGTTTGCTTTAGCGCGATAAAGTGAAAGCTACATGGGCTACTTTTCGCTCTAGAGCGAAAAGTAGTAGGTCCTCAACAACGTGCCACTTTTCGCTTGCATTTTAAACCAAAAAATCATACATTTTTAGGTGCCGGTAAAAAAAAGCTATTACATTATGAAATTTAATGAAATTACTAGTGATTCTAATATAAAATAGGTAGGATGTCATTTGGTTCGAAGAGACTTTAATATTTTCATTATTATTATTATTAACTCTAATGCAATTTTAGTGAATCATTCATTTTAAATCTAACGAACAAGGAACTTAAACTATTTACCAATATTAAAATTTCTGTAGCAGGAAGAATATTTTCCGACATTGCATCGACTACGTGCATAAATATTTAGATAAAGGACAATTTAAAAATTTTTCAATAAGTAATGTTATTTAAATAGTCTTTCTTTCTCTCCCTCTCACAAGCGCTCTTCTAATAACTTCTGGAATAATATTAATTCTGTATGACAAAACCGACAGAATTCTTGTTTTGTTAAATATGTAAAGTACAGAAATGGTAAAATGGGAAGGAGAGGGATTGTAAGGCAGAAAATTTTCATGATGAAAAATTTATTTATAAAATTGTTATGTACTGTTCTCACTAGGAGATATTTGCGAATATTCTAGCGTAAAAGTGTAATGTAAGATGGAAGAGACATATTATATATGGTTCTCATCGTCTTCCAGATTAATCTTGCTGTTTATAATTTAACATGTAACGCGATGGAGTTCGCATTAAAAAAAAGGAGCAACAACGTTCGAATGAATTAGCTACCACATACCTATCTAATTTTTCAGCTACATTAATTCAGGAAAAACTTCTGCTAATTCTCACGTATGAATATTTAATTAAATAATTATAACTGAAGTTAACTTAGTTTTAAGTTTTAACTTAATTTTGTTAAATTACAAAGGAAAAATGGATAATGTAGAAATATTTATATGGATATATAGATACACCATGGATATACCGTATACCAAACATTCTATGCTATCAATTTTTCTTTTGCATGATAGGGTTTAGACAGTCATGCGAAAGTATGAGAGAACGTCGTCTCGGGAAGGGGACAATATGCTATGATAACGTAGGTAGAATCTAAAGGAGAAGAGAGAAGTGGATGAGTGATTAAGAAGTTTCTGTGATTTCAGCAAATTAAAACCATAATTGGATAATCAACAGCTTCACAATAACCGTAGGAAAATTAAGTTATTACGGATTAATAATAAATTTCTTCTTCCGAATCGCTAAGAAACTAATGTAATTTAAGGTGGTTGTAAAATTAAAATAATAAAGAAAAAATCCAATATAGAAGGGAAGGAAAGCCAGAACGTAATCCTACTAAAGCTACTAAAAAATGAATTAATTTATATTAAATTGGGAAGAAGATGTAACAACCTAACAGAACAAACCCGTTTTTACTACGTCTTAAGTAAAGAATAATAATATGTATGTGTATTATCATCGGTGTGGGTATTAGTGGTATTACTTACTACCGCTACATGACTTGGGCATATTAAAGGGACGCATAATAGTTATGCTCTGTATTTAGATTCTAAATGAAAATGAATTCATTTTTCCATCTAAATATGTAAACAAGCAAAATTGCTTTGCCAAAGCCAGCATTATTCTTGAAAAATCTACTTTTCGAACAATGAAAAAGAACAATGGAAATACAACAAAGCCCCACTACTGAAGCAAATAAAAGTATTTCATAGCAATTTTTTGCAAAAATTTATAAACCCTCCCAATGCCGATCACATGTTTATAACGGCCACTAAGGCTGACAATTAGGGTGACTCTTATCGAGAGGCTTTATTATATATAAAAAAGATCCTATTATAATTTCAAAATTGTTATTTTAATATTTCAATATGCATTATCAACAAGTATAACACAACGGGCATGCGGAACATCGGAGAAAAGAGAATCTAGAAAAATATCCTCTCGTTTTTCATCAATAACAATAATAGTAATAATGTTTCATCGTTTCTTATGGGACTTATCGCTTCAATTTTCTGCCATAAAAATATATATCTATTGTCGTTATTAAATTAGTTCTGACTGGTTTCCGAATCGAATTTTACGCCTCCTTAATTACCTGCACAGGTAAGATTGGATTTAGTTTGATGGAGAATTGTATTTTCAATACAACGAACGACATTGTGAAAGCTGGGGGAAATAAAGATAAAAAATGGGGGAAGATTTCATTAATAAGGCCTATTTAATATTCATAATTTGGTTTTGTTGTGGTTGAAGCTTTATTTTATTAATAGATTTAGAGCTGTTCGGAGGAGCTATAAAGAAATTCATTAAAAAATAGATAATACAAAGAAAATTTTGATAAAAGGACAAACATACATAGCCTGTGTGTCACATTTATTATGGTAATGCCATACTTATATAATAAATTTTTTTATTAATAAAGTATACTACCATACTTTATTAGATTTGCCGTTTTCTTTATTTGTTCATCCGATATACATGTTTTATTCAAATTAGCCAAACAAATATCAGAGAGAGTGATGAACAAACAGGCATCATGAGGAAGAAGAAGAAGAAATAAAAAGCATTTTCACCTTCTCTAAGCAAACGGCGACTGCTAAATTTGCAACTAATAAAAAACACACGCCGGAATGCGTCTCTGCACATTATGCAATGTGCAAACTCTAAAGTTAGGGTAGCGCGGCGGTATAACACACAGCTGTCAGATTGGGCGCTTTAGCGCAAATTGGGTGGGTTTGTGAATAAATTTGCGCTGATAAATTTTGAAAAACCGCTCTCGCCAAATTGGACTCTTTGAGAAATTTACAGATGCGCTTAGTTTTAGATTCAAAACTAATAATAAATAAAACAGATAATCAAAATCTGATTACATTTATAATTCTAAATCTGAATTTTGAAAAAATTATTGGAAAAAAATATGGAAAACGCGTTATTATTAGTATTTTACTTTTTAAATTACTTAATAATTAAAACTTGGAATCCAATTTCCATGCCCTTAGCAAAAAGAAGAAAGTGTATGTGTATGTAATATGTAATATATTTCATAGAAGAATATAACTCTATATAAATATATATTTTATGCAGAATTTTTTATATATTGGATAGTTAATACTTAATTTTACATAATTTTTTTTTTGGATTTCCTATCCTGTAATATTTCTTTTTCGTTTCTTTGTTTTACTCGACGGCCATTTCGATATTTCTATCTTCGTCAAGAGTTTTTTCGTATATATTTTCGTTTATGTGATACCAATTTTATTATGGCAATTTATTTTTTTTTTACTTCAGAAAATAAAAAAAAATATTACAGGAAATCCAAAAAAAAAACTATTCACTAACCACTAAAAAACTAAGTAAAAATATATATTTTATTATAAAAAAAAGAAAAAGTAGAATAAAAAAGTAAGATACAAATAACTATAATTCCGATATCATAATCTTGTTAAATTTTTATATCATTTTATAATTCTCATAGAAGAGTTAGTCTGATGATGCCCGTTAGGTGAAACATGTAACTATTTTCAATAAAAAGTCATTTCTTCAACAAGTACACAGTCAGATCCTATGAATTTTTTTCTAATTTCCTGTATCTATTTTATTGTTTTCTTTTGTGTTTTAATATTTTATCACCAGGTGCATTTTGGCGCTTTTAAAAGCTAAAGTCTGTATGCCAGTGGTCTGGCTTCTCGAACAAAGTCATTGAAATCTAGTGGAGCAAGAAGAAGAAAGAGAAAAACGAAAAAAAAATCGTCTTTTGAAAGAGAATCAGAAAAGGCCCAGAAAGAAGAACAAGCATATCTTATTTTACTTTAAGATAGAGAGCACAGATAATACTTTCTTAGACGGGTGTTCCAAACGTGGCCATTATTTTTATTGTAGATTCAAGAAGAAAACAAAAAGGAAAGGGAGATAGAAAAAAAGAAGAGATAATGCCATTCTAGTTTAATGAAATGATAGAAAATCTTTTGTATGCGTGTTTATATAAATAAGACTTGTTTTGGTATTTTCATCGAAAGAGGATCCGCTGGAATTTTGAGTTTCTAGAAAAAAACATAGAATTTGAAAAGGATTTTCTTAGAATGAACGTTTTATTTAGGAAAGTTTGCACATTATAATGGTCATTATTACTATTACATGCAGAAACTAACTTACGTTGAGTTAAAAAAAGATGACATTTTTCCCCTAGAATACAGTCCCCACCATCATTTGCCTTTTACCAGAAGTATGCAAATACTATATTCCAATCGACCTCGCTTCGTAGGTGTAAGTCACTCTCTGAATAATACTTCCCCATCTTATATTTTAATCTTCCAAAAAAAAAAATAAAATATTGGAAAACAACTTCCGTTCCATAAATAAATGATTGTCCTATAAAGGAGATACTTAAAAAGGAGAAAAGAAAGTCTCGAAATGAAAACTTGAAAAAAATTTCTTTTCGTTATAAAATTTAGAATGGGAAAAATCTGATTTCAAATTCACACAAGGCGCGGCGGCAGCGGCGTTAGATAGATTGCAATAAGAGAGATATCATCTCTTCTTTAGTTTATCTATCTTCGCTTTCGCTGGAAGAATTTCCGCAAGGATTACAACTATGCAAAAAATCTAGAAGAAGAAAAAAAGGGAAGGAAAAATTTGTTTTAAGACGATCAATCAGAAGAAAAACAGTATTTTTTTCACCAATTCTCTTACACCATCTTTCGATTATTGCCTAATGCCGTACTGATCACAGATGAGAAAAGATGGAATACGGAAGGAGTTGCCCATGGAATGTTTATATTTAATTACCAAAAGATGTATTTATCTGTCCAATGTGTACCAGTACGTTTGAAGTGTAATAGTGCATTATTAATCACCGACATCTTTTCCTGATTAAGAATTTAGAGTAATTTAAAAAGCACCATTAATCTTAAAATTTGATTGACAGGGTCACACCCAATGCTCTCACCAACCTACAACAAGTAAAGAATAAAGGCCACATACTAATATGGAAATAAAAAAATGAAATAATTAATTTATGCTATACTAAGAGGGATGATCACGGCGATGGAAATTGAGGCCTTTTTATTTTCGTTATGAATAATAAAATTTCTGTAAATGAAAATTCAAAGCACCATAGTTGCAGCAGCTGCGTGTGGTGGCAAGCAACTATCTGCCAGTACATTTTTAACTCAATAAATAACTAATGCTCAGTTTTTAGTGGCATCATTAAAGTTTCCCTTCAGTATAGGTTTACCATTTTTATTAACATTGCTTATACATATTTGAAATGTATTACTTTGAATTAGCTAATTTATTTGAACAAGAATTGTCAAAAACAGTATAGTTATCACAGTTACCATAACAGCCTAGCCTGTTGCTTATCATTAGAAATAAGTTATCAACTTCGATAAAAGTGGTTGAAACGTCAATAAACATGAATATATTTAAATTTACTTACGAAACCAAACAACAATATAAAAAGAGATTACTACCACTGAAAAAGCGTATACTTTGTTTATGTGTTGAGCTAAATTGATTAGTTCCAATTAAATTGCTCCACCCAACTGAGAATTAAATAATTTTAGCTGGAACATAAAAAGACTATCCTCTATAGTCTGATTATTATTATTCTCCCAGTTTCTTCTTCATTGTTTTGTACTCTAACTATATTTTTGGTCAGCACTATATATGTAGTAAATCTGATTCAACAAGCATGATGATGAAGATGACGGTGTTAATGGGCATAATTGGATTTTTTGATTAGCACCAAGAAGTTATATTTGTATAGATTTTATATTTTTAAATTTATACTACAAAAGTTTCTTAATATTAGTGAATCAACTGAAGTGCAAATGCAAAATTAATAGATCCGTTGCAAATTGAAATATATTATACAATTACATTTTTTTTATTTCGTTTTAAAATGTTATCTTATTTGAATTTCCTGATATATATTTCATTCCTGCTCTATTCCATTCAAAAATAAACTTCTGCACCAATATTTTTAAGTATGATAACTTAAACTCTCCCATTTTTTGGCTGACCTGTGCACTATAAAACCATCTCCTATTGTTCTGTAAACGAAATAATAGAGAAAAATTAACATTTTTACTGTCTCTCTCTCAATCCATAATTATACCTAACCGATCAAACTTAAATTTCTATTTTCTTTCTGAATAAAAAAAGCATTGTAGAGCAAAGTTTATGAGGAGCAGCAGATACGAATACACTAAAATTTAAGGAAAAGTTCTAATTAAATTGTCATTTTTTATTCTAAAATGAAATGAATAAGCGAGGAAAATCAGTGGAAATGATAATAGCAAATTAACTTACATAAGTGTATACACTGTATATAAGAGTTCGATTTTCTTACTGGCTCAAATCAAAGTGAATTATTATTGTGGAAACAATATTAAGGAGAGAAACGGGAAGCAAAATGTCAAATAGATAGAATATGATTGTATCAGTGCATATGCGAGTTTATAGCGAAGCATATCCCATTCACTGGGTACCTACTGCGTAAGGATGATTTAAAGAATCTGGTTTTTATGTCCTTATCTGGGAATTTCATAAATGTGTACATACGTATAAGTACGTATGTATTGGCAGGCAAGAAGGTGAAATATTTTGAAACCGATTTATCAGTCAAATAAAATTTTGGAGAAAATAATTCATATTTAATTTGTTCCAACAATTTACAATTTTCTAATAATAAACTTTTAGCGCTTTTACGTTTTCTGTTCGATGTTAATTATTAAAATATTATAATTATGGATATCTGTTCGGGCGCCTCCCTTTGATTTTTAGTTTGCCCTATGGCGCCTCGCCACTCCAAAGGGAATGTGGAGAGGAAAACCTTTAAGAGTAGCCTTTAGACAGTGGAGATGGGTTTTCTAAGGTTCATAAAAAATGAATAGGAAAGAAAAGCCAAAAATATAACGTATATTCTAAATTATAAATCGTCATTAACAAAAAGAAATAGTCTCGCAGTAATAAAATAAATCACTCAATACATTCGGGTTTAAACAATGGTATATACATTTTACTCTTACCTTTTTTTTCTAGAAAATAAAAGTAAATGCGATGATTAAACCTTATAACTAATAATAATAAATAAAACAATCTTGCAGCAGCTGGTACCACACCGCCATAAGGTGAAAAATACTGAAAGTAAATTAGATGATTAAATAATTCGGTCAATTAGCGTCGGTCATGGGCCCTTGCCCTTGCTTGACACATAGGTAGGAAAAGGAAGCCGTTTGAGAGCTCGATTGGCGAAAGGAAACTGGATCTCGAGAACTCGATCACCAGGTGGAAAGAGTAGCCGCTCGAGAACTCGATCACCAGGAGGAAAGAGTAGCCGTTCGAGAACTCGATTGGCCAAAGGAACTGGATCTCGAGATCTCGATCACCAGGGAGAAAGAGTAACCGTTCGAGAACTCGATTGGCCAAAGGAACTGGATCTCGAGAACTCGATCACCAGGGAGAAAGAGTAACCGTTCGAGAACTCGATTGGCCAAAGGAACTGGATCTCGAAAACTCGATAACTAGGGGAAAAGATTAGCCGTTCGAGAACTCGATTGGCCAAAGGAAACTGGGTCTCGAGAACTAGATCACCAGGTTCAGAAGGTAGCTGTTCGAGAACTCGACTGGCGAAGGGAAAGGGTTATGCCAAGCAACGCGTTTCCGCCCTTTAGCGGCAGGAAGTATGAGCAGGGATTAAATCCCTCTTCGGGTGAGCGGATTACTCTGCTGGTTCCAGTAAAGTCGTTTTAATGTTTCCTCTACCCCACCTTTTACAGCTAGGTATCTTGAAGTCACGAAACAACTTGCCCATCTCGGCCGGATCGGGCCCTTTTTATATCCAAGATTGTTTATTAAAATTAAGGGTCAAGGTGAGAGATTTGCAATAACAATTTCCTATATTTTCGTGTGGTGGTGGCTGCAAAACCCTATGTTGAAAACAACTTTATTTATAAAATTACATTTTATTTAGCCTAAGTTGTTTTCACTTTTACAGTCCAAATGCCCTAAGGTAATTTTCCTTAATAATACCTATCCTTATTCTGTATGTGTTAGCCGGTATACAATAACAATTTACCGGTAAACAATTTTACAAAGAAACAGCCTTTTATTTAAGGCGCCGCTAAGTCGCCAATTAAAATAATAAAATAACAATTAATAATCACGGTATCATGCCAATTTTTTAACTAATCCTAATTAAATTAAATGTAATGTTACAGTTAATTTACAAACTAAAACCTTTGTTTAATTACTACCTAATGTTAACGTTGTATCGTTATCAAAAGTACAATAATAACAATTGCCAAAACGAAAAACAGCAACCAACGAGCATATCTTCTGCGACAGGTATCTCCCCCAGGTCGGACGAAGTGTTTTTCTCCTATTCGAAAACCAAATTTTTTTGTAACTTCGTTACAAACTTGAGTTTACATAAACCAACCATTTTTAAAGTACAATTTTCTTTTTATAGCTTTTATATGGCTTACTATCCGTTTTGTCTTTCAATAACTCGATTACTGAATCTCGATAATACAATTCTCGAATTCCAATAATCATTGAAATGAGATTAAACGAAAAGAAAAAATAGAATCGCAAAAAGAGAGCGGGTCCCACTACTAAGGGTTAACTTATTTTCACTGCGAACCTAGAGAATTTATGATTCTTTTATTTGCATAAAGCTATTTGACTTTTTATTTAACACTATTCGATCTTGCTGATATCATCTGCACCAATGTCTTCGGCTCATCTGCCGAATTATTGGCACAATAATTGTGATAATATGCACATTAGATATGTGTAATACAATAATTATTCACACAGTGTGAATAATCAGATTGTGATTATTCAAGCGTGACTTATTTTGATTACATTTCCAGGCTTGAATACTGAAAATCTTTTAATTTAAGAATATCTAGAATTTTAATAAACTGCTTACCATAATTTACAGAAATCCGCTGTAGATCTTTATTACTTTTCAATAGTTCGCATTAAAACAAGTCGCTAATTTATTAAAATATTTAATTGCAAATAAATGAGCGAGAGGTCATAGGTATAAAGAGACGGTGAGGGAGAAAGAACAAGCAAAACATAGCAGGCAATAAATCATTCAGAAAAGTAGATGAAAAAAAGATAGGAAATGAAAATAAGAGAAGAAAAAGCTGGGCAATAAAATATCGTGGGGAGATTAATGAATTATTGAAGATAATTTTTAGCTGGGGTTATATAAAAAGTATACGTAAAAACTCAACATGTCCAGTAATTAGTTTTCAGGAGAACATGCTATTTGGAAGTACTTCTCAATAGTCGATCCAACTGAATCTTTCTCAGCTTACATCTATAGAAGACTATATTGTAGATTCAAGAGAATCTACAATTTCAAACAATTCGCGAACTGGTTTAAATAAGCTATGACAGTTGCATTTAACGACATTTATCATTAGGACTGATATCAGGAATATCGGTTTAAAAATTAAAATAAACAAACCAGAGTAGATCTCAAGGTAAGCTAATGACGAGGTAGGGCCACCCGGGCTTCGGTTTTTAAACCACTCAGAAAAATCCAATTTATGACGCCACAAAGCGTATAGCGTTGACATATTTAAAAATATGAAAACCAATTTGCATGCTTGAATCAATTCATTATTCGAAACATTTTATGTAAACATTGTAAAAAATTAATATAAATGTATAAAATATATTCAAATTTATATTATTAAATTGTTGGGACAATTACGAATTTAAACAAGGTATTTCCATTTACAAAGTAAATATATGAGAAGTATTTATTATCTTTAATGTTTTTAATGCGGTAACTTTTTTTGGTTGATTTTTATCGTACTTGGTACTAATAAACTCCAATTGTATTTCAAAACTCTTAATTAACAGAATCTCATTCTACACAATTTTCATCACGGTTCAGGAAGGCCCATGACGTCGATGACAATGATGAGAAAGAGAAATGAAAAAGGGAAATATATAGAAGCTAGCAAGCTGAAAATTTAGATTTAAATTGTTCGTATCAAGATAATGCGGCTCACTCCAAAAATTTCCCAGTTAAATGAGTAAAGTCGACTTGGTTTGATTTACTTTTGGTTAAATGGTTTACTTCTCGATAAACATTATTCAATTTAATCTAATAAATTTGTCTCTTTATATATACAACGTTATAATTTTGTTGGAGAAATTCATGATTCATGATAAACAAACACAAGCATCGAATGAAATTCTGAACTATCGCATACTGATTCGAATGTGTAAAATGAATCTTGTTTCGCTTTTTACTATATATCACAACTTTGAAATGCGAGATACTAAATGTGCATCCAAAATTAATGTTGCAAATCCATTATATGGGATTCTGAATAACGGAATGAAATTTATAAGCAGAATGAAGAACAGTGGAGAGAGCAGAGGGGTAGAAGGCATGCTGGCAGTGGATGGAAGGTAGATACAGAAAATTTTTACTTAATTCGATCATATTAAATTTTAATCATCCATACCTTATTGAAAAAGGGAAAATCCTTTTACAAATTCAATTGCTTTCCCCTATTTCGTCACAACTGAAGAAATGCTGCATAAAAATGGCCACTACCCCAACCCGTTATTCGTATTCCGCAAGAATTATAACTTACAAATAAAAATTCCCTAAAAATAATGACAAGCGTATTCTACAATGATAATATGAAGAATAACCTCTTTTCGCACTCTTAATTTTTTGGTCCACTCTAACCGGAGACCATGATTCGCTTGGCTGTCTAGACTTTCTTACTTCTTTTTGAAAAAAGTAATGGACGGAACCAACTTTACTAACCCAAGAAGGCATACACCTCATACACATGGAAATGAATAAATTGAAAATCGGATTGGTTGGATTGGCCCCATCCAATTGGATTGAATTTAGTATTAGTATACTAATGAATTAGTATTTCAGTAAATACTGAATCAAATGGTTATTACTACAGTATAGTTCCGTATGTTCTTAAATTCTGTTTAAGTTTTATGTTTATTCTATTTGGCGGCTTTGCTCGCGGATTAGCACCGCGAAAATAGCCGTATAAATGTTTTAATTATATTGACTACAGGTAATTAATTAATGCACTTGACCAACTGGTAAGCACTGCAGTGCTGCTATCTTGTGGTCGAATTTGGAAACTGCACACCGCCGTACACACAACATTGAATTTCATTATATAGATAGATTCTGTTTATTTAATTTTCATGTTTTAAGGATTCTTATTAATTCTTATGAAATTTCAGCATATTCGACGATGACAGTAGATATACTAACGATACGAGATTCTGAAGATCGGGCCTGATAAGATAATTTATATTCATACATTTTATTGGACCTAGTAGTCGTTCTTCTTGCAATATAACAGTATATAACATTGAGCATCTGTCAAATTTTCGAGAATACCTTAAATCTTCATTGAATTTGTCTTATTCAAATATATTATTTTATATTGTTTTATAGTCGGAAACAAGGGTATATCCATCCCGTATTCTTATTATGATGCTCCGTGTAAGTAATATCCAGAATTTTTCCTCTTTATTCATCCATTTTCCATTTTGGAAGCCATTAGAAACGTACATATATATATATATATATATATATATACAGGTTGTTTGCGCCAACGACAGAAATCAGATTAGCAGTGTAAAAAATGCATCTAATCTATTTCTAAAAATTGTAAATATTAGTTATTGAATTAATTAATTCGCTAGAGAGTATTTCGAGTCCGCTAAGGACAATTTACTTACGTTTTAATAAATACGTATCTTATCAGACGCACTATTTCTTTCACTAATATTATTTCTGTGATATTCTCAGTCACGCTGGTCGAGTTTACCTAGATTCTTCAATTTCTTTTGGGGAAAAGAATAATTAATACAAGCCACGTGTTGTATCATTAGTAGGTTAGCGGTCTATCCTCCAAAAAAGAGTTAATTGGTATAAACTGTTTTTACTTGTTTTGCAGCTGTTTATGCTTATTGAATTTTCGCTTGAGTTGCAACAGTCTAGCCGTTGCCCGCGATTTGGATGAGCCCAACGGTTTGTCATTAACCATCAACGGATTTTTAAAATTTTTACTTACGAGACAGCGGTATAAACACAGCTGTCTCGTAATGTTGTTGACGTGTACATTTTCTCACATATTGTTTCGTTGATTGATTTTATTGGTCTTGATTCCACTACTTCTAATAGCCAAACTTCTTTCGCCGTTCTTACTTTCTTCGCAACCGTGCTCTGAATCTATACATTTTTTTCCTTCGTGTCGATATTTTCTGACACTATGCGACCCCATTCCGTTTTTTAAGGAAAAAACGGAATGGGGTCGTTTTCTCCAGCTTGGCGGACAAATACAGATCAAATTGCCGACCAACACCATAAGTCTCATATAACAACAGCACAAAAAGATCAAACTATCAATATGCAGCCCAGATTAAATAGCAATAAGGTAAGTGGCGATATTGGCAAATTGCACCTTCTTCAGAACAAACCGATGAACTTGCTAGTTTAATTGATCTAGATGCGTTGTTTTTCGCTCTAGACGCATACATCCAGGCATTGAAAAATTTTCAAAAATAACACTGATAGATTTACTGTCAGTCATAAATTCTTCACAGCAGAAATTAATCAATTTAAGTTTTAATTTTTGGTATGATAACTATAGCTAGTTGGAATTCAAATGGTCTCAAAAATAAATTAGGTTAATTTAATAACTTTCTAGATGCTAACTCTGTCGATATTGCTATAGTCTTGGAAACGAGACTGAAGCAAGTTGATAGGGTTCACATCCGAGACTACAAACTTGAAAGACAAGCTAGGCAAAATAAATCGGGTGGTGGAGTGGCTATCTACATAAAAAACTCTATTTACTACTAAAGATTATCTCAAAAAACCCAAATAATCGAATATGTATCTATAGAATTTGAAAACAAAATAATAATAAACGGCATCTATATACCCCTGCTTACTTCCATCACAGAACAAGATATGAATAAAATTATACCAGCAAGCAAACGATCATTAACTTTAGGTGATTTAAATGCGCGGCATAAGGCCTGGAAAAATAAACACAATAATCGTGTCGGTTGTTTTCTGTATAATTATATACTAAACCGTAATGATATTCAATTACTCTCCACACAGACTTACACTCATTATCCACCAAATAAAATGGCACCATCTAACATTGATTTAGGCATAAACAAAGAAATGAATGGTCTATCTCGTCTATGCGCACTAAATACCCTAAACTCTGATCACTTACCCATCATAATATCTATCCCAAATCCGTCAACCCGTACCAGTAGACGATCTTATTATTCGTATAAGCATTTTAATTGGAATCAGTTTAAATTGTTTTTATATAATAATACAATTCTAACACCAAACATCAGCACTGAAATCGAACTGGAACAAGAAGTACGCAAATTAACCTTAGCGACTTCTGAACCCGTCAACTAAAGATAACTCCCTGTGGAAAATGACTAAATCTCTCTCAAAGAAATATGAACCTATTCCAACCATAAAATAGAAAAATACAGAGGCATTAACAAACACGAAAAAAGCGGAAGTACTCGCAGAATACCTCGAATATATCCACAGCGAAAAAGTCGATTATCTTTCAGAACATACGGGAAATATCAAATGCAGTTCTCGAGTTGTCTGATAAGAAAAATATCATTCCTACATCAAAAATACCACGACTTCTAGTATCTCCTTCAGAAGTAAAACGACTTATCAAAAGATTACCAAACAATAAAGCACCTGGCCCGGACCAAATTCCACATATTTTACTCAAAGGTCTACCTAAAAAAGTACCTGTTCAGTTTACTTATATTGCGAATGCAATCTTGAAACTACAGCATTTCCCCTCGGAGTGGAAAAAAGCTATCATTATATTTATACCAAAGCCCAAAAAACCACCTGACACGCCATCCTCATATCGGCCAATCTCACTGCTTAACACGCTCGGTAAGCTAATGGAGAGACTAATGTTAGTAAGGCTTCACCGTAAAACAGACAAACTATCTATTATTCCAAATGAACAGTTTGGCTTTAGACCAAGCCACAGCACTACTATACTAGCAGCTAAAATATGTGGAGAAACATTCACAGCATTAAACAAGGATATGAACACGGGCCTTCCGCTTTTGGATATCCAAAAAGCATTTGATACTGTGTGGCGCAAAGGCCTTATATTTAAACTATCCAAAATACACAAACTGCCTCCATATCTTGTATCACTTATTAGCTCATACTTGGCCAGCAGCACTTTTCAGACAAGAGTTGAGACAGCACTATCGAACCCAAGAAAACTATCAGCAGGAGTGCCTCAAGATTCGGTCCTTTCGCCCTTTTTATACAATTTGCGCATTGTCGATACTCCAAAAAATCCTAACACAAAACTGGCCTTATATGCAGATGATACTGCTATCTACGCCCATTCATTTTATTCACAAACATCCAAATCAAAAATTAGTCAGCATTTACATCTACTTTTACCATTCTATGACAAATGGAAATTAAGCATAAATGCTGATAAATCAAAGTTAATCATCTTTACCAAGAAACATCCAAATAATAAAATAATAGGCCCCCTTTTATTAAACAAAGCAAAAATAATTCAATCTAATACAGTTAAATACCTAGGCATCCTGTTTGATCAACGAATGTATTTCCAAGCTCACCCTTCATACGCGATTCAAAAATGCTTTGCTGTCGAGCAAAAACTGTACCCCTTAATTTGCTCTAAGTCGCATTTAAGCCTAGCGAATAAATTAATAATATATAAAACTATTCTAAGGCCAGTTCTTTTATATGGCGCGCCAGTATGGTGCATAATATCAAATACCCAAAGGCGTAGGCTTCAAAAAATACAAAATAAAATTTTGCGAGGAGTGCTCTCTGCAGATTGCTACACGCGCATACTTGACTTACATGACATGGCAAACATCGAATATATTTCAGAGGTAATTGATGAGATGGCTACAAAATTCTATAAATATGAAATTCATAACTCTCCACAAACGGCTCACTTAGCAAACACCCGCTACAATTCTCAGAAACCTTGCAAGCATGGGCCGCCGTATAAAAGACTCCCGTTATTCTATCAACAACAAAAACAATTCTAAACAGCACTCTGTTATTATAACCCTCCCCCCTTTCCCTTCCTTAACCTTTCCCCATCCAAATCATAGCCAAATAGCTACAACAAGAGCTATAAAAAAAATAAGGTAAAAATGGGTTTTTTCCATACAATTTTCCCATTATGACTGGGAGTAAATCTTAATCCGGCTTTAGCAAAATCGTCTATCATAATTGTACACATTATAAGTATTTAACTTTATCTCGTACTGAGTTTAATCTCCCATGACATATTATATCAAATTTTCACATAAGCCATTTGAGGAGGTGAAATTTTCCAAAGTCGCCACTTAAACATTCTTAAATCCACTATCAGCTATAAGATCAGCTACTTTTTAATACAATGATTACCAAGGTGTGATGTATATATATATTATAATATTTCGATACTATTATATTGTATATGTTGCAGGGACAATTATTGATATTATCAATTAAGTAGAGATTTAAGATTGTATTGTAAATACTGTAAATATTATAAATAAAGATTGATAAGTAAGTAAGTAGGGTTTCATTGTATGATGTACACAGTTTACATACGTCGGGACTATTTCACGGGCGACCACGGTGGATTAAAATAATGTTTTTTTTTTTGATGGTGATAATATGTAATTTTTGATGATGATATCCTAGTAAATGAAAATTACATTCAATTTAACATTCTCGCGTTTAATTTCACATTGTTTTTCACTTCTTCACACTATTCAAAACTTAGAAACAAATTAGCTAATAAAGAAGTCGATACGTTGGTTTATTTTAAGATTTTTAATTTTTAACACTTAAGTATTAAAAGTGTGTAAAAAACTACTAGTAGTGTAAAAAAGTATCAAGTATATTGGAAATGCTAAATGTTTTATAAGCGGTTCCGTATTTTAATACGAAATATGCCAGTTTATTTTTAATCATAATTCAAAAAGCAAACAAACCATGATTTGCAAACCAAAACATGATTCAAATCGGCGATTTGAATCATGATTTAAATAATCTCAGCCTTAGTGACTGGTAATTTGCTATTTGATTTGCTAGCAACGAGATTACAATAAATACACTTTTTTTTATTTTAAACCAGCCGAGCAAAATTAAATCAGTAATTTTTTAAAGTTTTGAAAGCAAATGAAAAGCTTACTTCCTACAACTCGAAGTAGACACCCATATAGTGTTTCAGTTGTCAGAAGCATTCGTCTCATACAGTTTTATCCAACATATTTTCTGGCTTTATATTAATAGGCTGGCGTCTATTACGTATCTGATAATGCAAAAGATTTCAGGCGATTTTCATTCTTTTGTCTCCATGTCTTTTATTATTTTCTTTTTCAAAATTTCCTCAATAGGATGTAATATTTCCATTGTAATAGAAATTTGAAAATGTACCAAATTCTATTTCCCATAGCATATTTTTTAAATAAATCATTTATACGAACAAAATATTGCCACCACCAACACTTTCGACTTGAGACAATAATAACAGTGGTAACTATTGTTAACTTTTCAGCTCCAGAGAAGTATTTCGAATTGAAACGAATAGACACCGCTGAGGGATACATAAGGGTGCAATGTCTTGCAAATGAAATATCGCCTAAACCAGTAATGAGTTTACATTCTCAACAAAGGTAATTTTAATTGTTCCTTCTAATAAGCATTTTATTCTCCACTTTCTCTCTATTACTTCAAGCACATACATTGCTCACTAGGTTACATCATCACTAACTCATTAACTATTGTCTTCAATAAGCGGTATCAATGCCAAAGAAACCGTTAGCTATTACTGTTCTGTTTTAGGAATTAAGATAAGTTTCTGTTCTATTCTAATTCCGTCCGGAAATTTAACAACAAAATTTGTATTGAGCGGCAATAAAATTGCCGTTTGGGAATTTTCGCGTTGTCACTATTTGCACTACATTGTTGTTTGTTTTTCACAAGGAAATCGAGAACGAGATACACGAATAGTCTGAAAATGTCAATAAGATAATTAGTTCTGATCCCGGTGCGATTTATTTGCCCTATTTTGAAACTGCAAAAAAGCCACAAAGAGTCATTTTTGAATAATTAGTCCTTTTTTTTAATGAAGTATTAGCGCCCGCAATAACCCAGTCAACTATAAGTTGACACTTACCAGTCCTCTTTGTTAATTTTATCATTATCCACATTTACACTACACTTATAGACACATACCCACCTAAAGAAACATGTCTACCATTAATTAATTTATTGGCTTCGTCTTTCCCATTAGATGCTAGCAAATGTTCTTTCTTAAGTTGATTCAGATACAAACACACATACAACCACACATTCGGAAAAAATTGAGAACTTTCTGTACAATGGAAATGGGCGGCTTGTAGACTGATGTTGTAAATTAACCACGTAAATGGCTGTCACATGACTGTAAAGGAAAGAATGTTTGAGATGGTTCAATTAACCAGTAATTGGTAAAATTTGCCACTTTTTCTGCTATCAATCCATAATTGACTGATCGATCCGTCATTGCCGAATGACTAGGATAGAACTTTAGTAACGGAATTATTAAAATGATACGTATACCTTAGATCTCTAAAGGGGATGCGATTTTTATATTATATTATGTACATGCAAGTTAAAATATATGTATATTTGCATTGTTGAATATAGAAACAACTGTATTTAGTTTATCCTAGAGCTCAAGGCAGGCAGAATTCCAACTATAAATTTCTTGTATTTTATCCATAAAATTCACATCCATTTTCCTGTAATAACTAACCACGTTAAAAATCTGTTTGTCCAATAACAGCAGATCAACATAAATTTGCAAGCGGCTCCCTTTGCCACTTAAAACATTATATTTTTACCCTCATCATATGGATTCTATCACTATCATAACCGCCATCAGCAACAGTACCCGCTTCCATATATTAATGGGCTACTATTTAGCGTATAAAAGATTTTATCTTGAGGAAGGGCTGTTACTGAACAGAAGTTATAAAATTTGCTGCTACTGTAAATTCGGTCTACATTATCAGTTTAAATGATTGCGACTGTGGCAATAATGTAGACTTATTTATTCGTCTCCATTTTCCTGCGATATGTAAATTTATATTACTTATTAATACAAAACGACTATTTTATGATGAATAGTTTCTTTTCGAAAGAGCTTTAATTCAGAAGAATTTTTGTCAGATTTAGCATCTAGTTAAATAGACACCCAACCACTTCTCTTTATCCTCAACAGTTTTTTTAGCGGTCTTTTTTTACCCTACATATTTAACACTTATTAAAATTCAAAACCCGAAGGAGTAAAACCTTTTTAATCTTTTAGCTAGATTTTCAACAGGAAACAAAACAGACGCGTCTAACAAAACAGTAGACGCGTTCATTATGCGCGTACACGCATTAATAGATATCTTGCGTCAGCGCAAGATATTTATTTTGAATAAACAAGATAAATTAAAGCAACCTATTTAGATCTGAGTCATGTAAAAAGGATTTTAATTGATAGGCTACTTAGCTACCTGTCAACGTCTAAAACACATAAAATTGATAATGGGCACAATAAGGAACATTCTTGAAAAACGATCAATCGACTTCTCACTTATTGTTAAAAATGTCACATTATGTATTAAATCTTTTTCTAAATTTCTTGAAAAATTATGGACATAATAAAATAATATACATACATGAATCATTTCTGATCCGCGATCAAGATATTTATAAAACACTGTTATATAAATATCTTGCGTCAGCGCAAGATATTTATTTTGTTTTCCTTTTTGTTTATCAATGTAGATGATACGATACGTAAAAATTGTATCGTTTGTATTGTATTGTTTATCGTTGTGCTAAAGATTACTTTCTTCTATTTTTTCCAGACAACTGCCTGATGCTGAAATACATTACAATAAATTAGGCATTAACTTGTATGAAATTATAGCTCTAATTACTATGCCCGAATTGAATGAACCCGAAGAGTTTGCTTGCAAGTTGAGTATTCCTAAAGCAAATTATACGAAAAGACGGGAAACAGTTTTTTACCTTGGTGAGTAATTCAATATTGACATTTTCTATTCTTTTCTTGTAGGAATGATCTCTCACAAATTTAATCTAAATCGAATTCTAAACAGTTGCGTTCGAAAATCTTATTTAAAATAGTTATGGGTTACGTACTTTATTCATCAAAGATGAAACCATTTTTTATTTTAAGTTTGGTTATACTTAAATAAAATCAGACACATTGTAATATGGATAACCAGACTGTGCCTGCTTTCTTCCATATTCTTTTGGGGAAAGGTCTTGTCCAGCAGCAATGAAAATGAACAGCATAATAAAACTATACATAGAGAAAGAAAACGAAAACTTTAATCACAATAAAGCCTCCCACTTGGAGACTGGCTTGACGTGTTTCCGGCCCATGTATCACATTTCGCAGCAATTAAACTTTAAAATAGTGCAATTCGCTTGGGAGGCTCGCAGCAACACACCAGAGACCCACAAAGGAAAATACACGGAAAATTGTACCGTAGTTCCAGAGAGAAAATGAGAAGATTTGTAAAAACTTATTATATTTTATTTATGGAATACTGTGCTACCCTTTTGCACGTTGATGCGTGCTTTAATTTTTTGATAAATATAGAAAATTATTAATAACCAGCAAGTTACGCTTTTTCTCTCCGTGAAATCTCCAGTAACATTTTGGTGTTTTGATTATGAATTGGTATAAATTTATGCTAAAATATTTATACTACCACTAAAATTTTCCAATCTATTTCCATCTATGTATTCCCCAACATGTGATAGAAGATTGATAATCGTGTGATAATCATGAAATTTGCTTTATTGCTTTTACATCTCTGTCACTTTATCTAGCACTAATCGTGTTTTCCTAATGAAAAGAATCCTCATCAGCATTAAAGAATTTATATTATATCCATAAGTTCCCCAGCTAGGAGATGTTATATTATATGGGAAGATATTAGCTTTGTGATATTATTTTATGAAATAGTTTTATCATCACATTTCTTATCTCCGCTTTAAAACGTGAACTGCTCAATATTACTCTTCTCATGGTTTTTCAGTAAAATATCAAAATTCTTGACTTAAATTTAATTCATTTTATACTCTTCGTTTTAACCCCCAATTTCTACTATGCAATCTCTTTACGATTAAACTGAACTGCGGCAAGCTCAACTTGTACTACTCTTTTACCTCATTATTTTCCACCATTCAATAGTAGTAGCAATTTAATATTAAACCACATTAACTCAAATACTCCTGCAATTTATTCTGAAATTCATCATATTCCAATTCCATATACATATCCGTTCCGTGTCTAACAAAAGCCATTTTGGGTGGCATTTTATTTCTGCCTTCAACCAGCTAAAACCGCTCAGTCATAATGAACAAAAAGTAATAAAATTATTTCATAATTTATGTCTGGGAAAAGTTTTTATTGGACTGAGTTTTGACAGCTTCCCTAAGTGACGTACCTATTCACGTACGCCATTTGGAGACGGAAATATTTTCTCTATCCCACTCACTTCCATGGGAAATCTTGATAATTTTCTGGGGAATGATAATATTTAGGTGAAATTACTCACTCCGTAAACTAGTACGGTCATTACAGTCAAACGGTTATGGCTTAGGTGGGCCGGAAGCGGCATATAATAATAATAATTGTTATTTGGAGTTAAGTGATATTGTTGGGAGTTTGAATAGGAATCCCTCCACATTGACCCCTTGTTACTGGTATTTTGGGATTAGCAAGATATTTCACCGAAAGAGGAAGTATATCAGCCACGATGGATAACTACTCTTAAGCGATTTTTTTATTTAACAGAAATTAACAATGCTCTTAAATAGTAAATTTAAGATACTGCCTAAAATTATAGCTGCATTCTCAAAAATGGAGCTTAAATTAATAAACGAATATTTCCCTAGTTTAATGATCCACAATATTGAATGTATATTTGAAGAAGCACTATTTGAAAGTAATAGTGGGTTGCCTTACATACTTTCAGTCACTGCTCACTTCTTGCCATTAAACGCGATACTTACTTTTTTTATTCCTCTCAATATATTCTAACAGGACTCTTTCTTGTTTAATTAACTGAAACTATATCTCATTCTCATATTAGCTGGTCCCTTATTTAATGGAGAAAAACATTAACGTTTAACTTCATTTAAACTACATTTAATGTAGTTTAACATTAACTACATTACGTACATTTAACCTTATACGACAGATAAGTGTAGGTAGATTTAACTTATAGTCGTAAAGTTTACCTTTCTCTAAAACAGAGTTAAGAACTATTTACCAATTTCTGTTAGTTAATCTTTCGAAGCAATGATATATAAGATCTTAGACGTGTCTTACCTTATAGTTTCCTTTAAACTTGGAGGAGGTTGTTATGGTGGGGAATAAAATAGTCAACCACTTAATTATGAATGATGTAAGAGAGAGGTTTATGTTGCTAAAAATTAATTTACATTTCTCTTTAGAGATTAATTTAGACGTAAACTAATCCGATGTTTTACGTCAGGTTACTAAATTCAGGTCTGGCTTAAATCATAACAATCAATCGCATAGATAGAAATAAGCAAAAGTGGTAAGCTATAAGTTGTAATGTAAACCAGTCACAAATGTTCCCTATATAAGAAGTTTATGTTTATGAAGTTACGCAATACTAATGTCTGAAATATATTAATGATACTAAAAGAATTACGAAACTACTTAGCCAATGACCCCGGCCTACAACATTTCGCTTAATAGTTACCTTTATCAACTCAATTTTCTAAATTAGTTTGGTAGACTGTTGATTTCTTTGTCCAGACATTAGCTCTGTAAATGGCAACAAACAAAGAATGTAATACTAGCAGGGAACGGAATAAAGCAGGAAAAAGACATAGTTACAGAAAAGGAAACTGAAGCGACATGATTCTTATTAAGTTACCATTTCACTGATAATTTAATACATTCCCATAAGTCAACGTAAACGTGAGATGAGGGTTTAAGATCTATATTTTAATAAATTTTTTTCTTTATTTCTTATAATATTTAAACCCTAAAAGCATTGGATTCTCGGATAAAGTCGGCTGAAACATTGACAAGGCTCCCAGCCAAAGTTCGACACAATCCTGAGTAAATATTCTCTAGTTATGAATATAGGAAATTAGAAAAATTCATAAGATCTGACTCCGTACTTGTTTTTGAAGGAAAATTTTATTGACATTAGTTACATGTTTCTCCTAACGGGCATCATCAGACTAACTCTGGAATAGAAATAGACAAATTTAAAAACTCATACTTAAGGCTAAAAGACTATGTCTTTTCTAAATATCTAAATATATTTATCCGGTTGTTGCGTTTCAATTTATAATTTTACTTTCTGTTACTTGTTTTTATTTTATTTTATTTTTTTTTTATTATTGTGTTTCCAAGAAAACCTAATATCTATTCTTGTTAAATCTACAATTTGCCAAATGTACAATTTCTCTATAATAAATATATTAATATTTATTAATAATAAATATATTAATTATATATATAATAAATTCATATATTTATTTATGCTTTTGCTTATATCTTTACTTATTTTGGATGACATAACAGGAACAACATATGCAAACTAGACTGGACAGTTAAAATTACAATAATACAAAAATATTTGGTTATTAGTGACTTTTATATAAATTGCGTATAATATTATTTATGAATCTGATATCTTTATGATCTCTTGTTGTATTTTAATAAATGTTCTTTGACTATTGTTGTAATTTTCCTGCTTGTTCGTCCAATATAAACTGCTTGACAATTATCACATTGTAGTCTATATTCACCTGGAACTTTTTGTTGTTGTGTAGGTTTCTCATTCGATTGTAATATGGATCTTAATTTATTTGTTGTTTTGTATGCCAATTTGATATTTTATTTTTGGAAATGTTGTGCCAATAAATACGAGTAATAGTCAAAATAATTAGTGCTGATATATTTTGTTTTTGTGTTCTTATTGCTTTTCGGAATGTTATATGTCCATCTGCATATGATGTTGAATATTTCGTATATAGACCTGATTTTTTGGTATGTGTATTCATTATTTGTAACAATTATGAAGATATTGTTTAGTTCCATATTGAAGTTCTTGTTAGATAATGGGACATTGAACAGTCTGTAGAATAGTAAATTAAAGGCTGCCATCTTGTGCGACATGGGAGATTTTGAGGTGGATTGTACAATGTCGCCTGTGGCTTTTGGTTTTCTGTATATTTCAAATTCTAGTTTGATGTTTTCTCTTGTTATTTTAAGGTCCTGGAAAGTAATGGATTTATTGTTTTCTATTTCGATTGTAAGTTCAATACTATCGTGTAATCTGTTAGCAAAGGCCATGAATCTCTCTAGTGATTGCCTATTACCTGTCCATAGAATGAAGATATCCTTTACGTATCTACCATACAAGTTGATATGGTTCGAATAAATTCCGTGTGTGAGTTGTTTTTCAATTTCAACCATAAACATATCAGCTAGTAACGGAGATAGGCATGATCCTATTGGTAATCCGTTCTTCTGCTTGTAAAATTTGTTATCAAATGAAAAGGAATATGGTTGTAATGCTATTTCTAGTAGTTTTGAGATATTTGTTGTTATTGGGCTTAGAGTTGTTGTTGATGTTATTTTGTCCTTTACAAGTTCGTAGCATTGGTCTATTGAAATGCTCGGGTACAAATTCTTGACATCTAGAGATATGAGTATAGTATCTGGTATTACTAATTTTTGTAATTTTTTTATTAATATAATCGAATTTTTGACCGCATATTGTGGCTGCAATTCCGTAATTCTTTTTATGGAATGATTTAACCATCATATGGTTAACCATCGTCACACCATTCGGTTAGATGATATGCTGGAGAATCAGTATAAGATACTATTGGTCTTAGTGGAATACCATCTTTATGTATTTTTGGTTAACAGAATATTTCTGGTGTTCTGAGATTCATTAGTCGTGGTTTATATTTGTGTGTTTTCATTATTGTAAGGGTGTCTGATACTTTATTAAGGGTGCTTTTCACATTTAGGTGATATTTGTTGATTGGGTCTTCTGTACAGGCTCAAATTCGTTGGAAACCAGGAGAGTGTTGACCTTGCATTTGTAATCTTGGCGGTTTATTATAATGGTAATTGCTCGTTTGTCTGCTTTACTGATGTGTAAATCATTATCTTTGATTCTCTTTATAATGTTTTTGACGTCCTTTTGATTATGATTAGGTTTTTCTTGGAAGGTTGTAATATTATTAAGTATATTAGTGTATTATTAAATATATTAAGTATTTTCACTCTACTAATATTAACATACAACCAAAATAATTAAAATTATGAATATGAAGAAAATGAACAAGCATAATCGCTTATTAAAATTGAAACCCTTAATTAAATATCTCAACTAACATTTTCTCAAACTGAACACGGCTTCTGTTCTGTTCTATTCTACTCCCCCTTATTAAAGTTTTAACTGCAGCATATATATTATTCTAAAACATAAATCTTCTATAGAGACAATCCCTTATTTGATGTATGTGCTTTTGCTCTCTTGACTCTTATATTTCTATCTGCTATTCTCTCTCTTTGTATATAGTAGAGAGAAAGCCTCTATAGCTTCATATAGAGAGCATCATTCACTACAACGTTGATGACATACATAGTGAAGTTATGGAAATTGCAATAGTTGTGAGTCGTCGATGTTTCAATTTTGACTACGAGTACGAGAAATTCGAATAGTAGATAAATGAAACTGTGGAAGCAGGACAACCAAAATGTCATTGCCTGGAGCGTATAGTGTAGAAAAAACGCAAACCCAAAGACGAAAATAAAGAGTATGGTTCTCATTACTTTTTCATTCGCTTTCATAAGCATAATAAAGAGAAAACAAGATGGAAAATCCAAAAAAAAGCTAAGTAAAATTATCATATTAACTATCCTATATAAAAAATTATACATTATCAACAATCTAATCATCGGCTTTCACGCATAAAAGAAAACATTAATGGGGTGGCTGATTACTTAATCTGTGGAGTTTATTATGTAGAACACGGTGAAAATCATTGCGGTTGCCGATGCAAATTTTTTCTTTAGTTTTAGCCTTAAAGGCAGAAAGTCAAACTTCAATTAATGAAAGTAGCAGTGAGAGCACAAGAAGAGAGGTGGATATACTTTTTTTATAAGCAAAAAGATTAGGTCTAGAAACGAAAGTCAATTAATTCATAGGGAGAGAGGAAATATGGTAAAAGAGTTAGCAGCGGTTAAACACTAACTTACGTTCATTCACCTCAACTTTTTTCCTATGGCAAAATTGCTAATAGCATGTTCGTATGTACGTGTAGACATTAGATTAGATCCCCTTCGTTATAATGTAGATTATTCAGATTACCCTTTATGGACGATTTCCATTTGAAGATTCATTTTGTTTGATTAAATTCAGTTCGATTATTAATCAGCAAATGTCATTAGCAAATAGACGAGATCTACAGTTTCTACTTAAACTTTACAACAATTAGCTGTCAAAACCGTGGAATGATAAAATCCCGAACCTTCACAAACATAAACTGATAATATCAAACTGTAATCAATGCTTTCATTTGCCAATTTTTTTTGCTTATAACAATTTGGAAATTTTTTAACTCGTCAGGATTTAAAATCTATCGTTGGGTAAATCTAAAGTGGGTGTTTATTAATAAATAGGGGTTTTCTTGTATATTCTACAAGCAAGATATTGTAATAAATCTTACTCGTTCCTTAAAAACCCTATTGGCTCAGTTGACCTTATATGACATTTTAACGCTGTCATCGTCAGCAAAAAAACACACTTTCATTCAAGCGAGTTTAAAAACTAACCAATAAATGTTTTACTTTCATTTTTTTCTTTTTACACTCGGAACTCGGAATGCAACAAACAATTGTAAAGCATTTTTAAATTAAGTTCAAATAATAAACATAAAATGATTACGTAAAGTAGCCTGTTGCCTATTACCTGTAAAGTGCAAGGTCTACGCGCGCATATTCATGTCAACGCCAGGTGAAAATTTATATAAGTTAAAATAAATATTTTCCTGATAATAATAATCAATAAATACACAATTATACATCATATATATAAAATAATAACATGCATTTCATTAATATTAGTACTTTGATAAAGAGAAATTTACCACAAAAATTGTGACTAACTTCACACCTATTACAAGGCTTGCGCAAAAATCATATGTTGCAACAGTTTCTCTCATTGAAATTCGCATCTCACCGTCTCTATTGGGAATAGGAAGTAGGTCTATTGGTAACAGATTATTTGCATTTGGATCTTGAGATTGAATGGCTTCTACTGCGTATTTACTTGCATCAGTTGTCAAGAATAACGGTCGATCAAACTCAGGATATTTTAGAATGGGTTCTGACACTAGTTGTTGTTTCATATTGTCGAATTCCTATTGGCATATTGACGTCCATTCGTATTTTTCATTATTCTTCAATAATTTAATAGTACTACTAGACAATTTAAGTAAAGAAAGGCCAAATTTTGAGGTTTTATTTCACTGAGACAAACATTCACAAAGTAAGCTTCATTCGAGAGAGGTGCTAGACCACCAATCATACCCATTCAATAATTTAGTATAAATTTACGATGGTATCCTGATAGTCCAAGACAAACTCTCAATTGTTTTAAATTCTTTGGTATAGGAAATTCTTTTACAGCTTCTATTTTTTCTCGATTTGTTTTGATACAGTCTGCTGATACTACGTGCCCACGACATTTTAACCCTATCTTTAAAAATTCAGAATTACTTAGTTGGATTTTAAAATTATACAATTTTAATCGATCAAATACATTTATTAATTTTTGATTGTGGTCTTGTAAACTGTGTCTATATATAATGACATCATCGATGTATACCATGGTGTTAACCCTTTTAATGCCAGCCATTTATCGCTCTTTGTAATGTGCTAGGGGCATTTTTGAGCCCAAAGGGCATCTTGATCGATACATAGAGTTTACCATTAGCTGGAAAAGCCATTTTGGCTATACTAATTTTATCCATCTTAATTTAGTAAAAACCGGATGTGATACCTGTAACTTACAGATATCAGGTTGTAACACAGTTCTACAACAATCTGTTACGTTATTGTAAGTAAGTAGCTTTTCTTAAAGAGTCTAATATTTCGTCTATATTTGGAACTGGGTATTCATCGTCTATTGTTTTCTCATTCAGTTTGCGATAGTCAATGATTAGTCGCCATTTAGGGGTGCAACTTGCACCCAATTTCTTTGGTACAACCCATAACGGCCTAGACCATGCTGAAAAGGAAGGTCGAATAATTTTATTTTTTAACAAGTTTTCAATTTGTTTTTCTACTTCGTGTTTGCGTATCCTTGGATATCGGTAATTTTTTGCTTGGATAGGACGATCATATGCCGTAATTATTTTGTTCCAATATATTGGTGTTCTCTAATTGGTCAATGTTGTTAAGATGAAAAATATTTGGATATAACTTATATATAATAGCCCATAACCTATTTTTCTCTTCCTCGTTGAGATGATCTGTTTAACATCTTAACTAATTTTTTAATAATATTAGTCGTTGTTTGTCAGAACTTTCACTACTGCTTTTGTTAATATGACAATTTGTTAATAATATGCTAATATGACATATAATGCTGATTTTAAATATTTTTTGGTTTTCCACTGAAGTTAATTTGACATCATAAATTTCAAAAATTCCTTTATGGTCACTGAGATTCAAACAGGTAGTTATGTAGTAAGTTATTCTCGCTTACTCGAACAATACATTCGAGGATCAAAATTTTGTCATTAATATTTAGAGCTGAAAAATTATAAGCTTTATTTTTTTCCTAATTTATTAGAGGCATTGTCATAATTTTATCACAATCCAAATGATGTTAAAAGATTACGCTACTGCTGTTGGAGCATCAGTAGCAAAGGCGCAAAATTATTACTAATAATAAAAAATGAAAACCAAAAGAATACAAAAGTTGATTTAATTTACAGTAAAAAAACGATAAATTCACAAATGAAATAAAAAAAACAAAATGAATCCAAATGAAAAAAAGGTAGCTGGTAGCTAAGTTGGGAACCAACGAATTGTAGCAGAGCTAGATTGGATCATCGACTGGGTGCCTCGTGGGTTCGTTTGTAGAACAGTCTGCCAAAATTGATTGCAATTAGGGCGCCATCCAGCCTTTACAAATAGCAAGTCCGGCTGGAGGGACTCTACTGTTCTACGCGTAGAACTCTGCTACAACCCCGGGTTCCCGCAATAAAGAAAATTTATTTTGTGAATAAACATTATTGTGAACTATTATGACTAATTAAAACTGAAAAAAAATAGAATATATGAACAAATAACTCGCTGAGGTTAGGTGAGCTATATGGCGATAGCCCGGGCAGAGTGACAATAAATTACAAAATGATTTGAATTAAAAAAAACGTTATATAAAAAAAGGAAAAGTTCGCAATACTTGGTTGGTTGTGACTGATGGTGTTTCCAAAAAGAAAAAGCAGCTTGTAGTCTCCACTACTCCTCGAGACTCCACTGTACCCACAGGACCGGATTCCAGCCTCGAAACTCCCCAATTTGGGCACCGCCTCTGGCAGTTATCTCTGCCACTCGATTACAATATTTGAGAACGAATTACAGAATCCCCGTTTGGGTGCTGCGACACTTCGCAAGACGTAATCGCTCCCAAAACCTTCTGTCTGAACCCGAAGTCAGGAAGACTTCCCGAGTTTTGGCCAAAACCACCCGCTGAACGCGGTCAATAAAAAAAATACGACCAGTTGTGTTGGTGGTTCTAGCTATTCTCCCCCATCATTAAAAAAAAACTCTCATCGATCATCATCGATTCACTCGCGCGCCGTTGAAAAAGGGTCGAAAGCCCGCCACGACGCCAGAGGCGTATTGGTAGTTGAGGGTAATCAAATTGTTAAAAAAATATATAAATAATTATCCGCCAAACACACAGGATTTTCCTAGTGGCTAATTTAAACTTACAATTTGTTCTGATTATAGTAGTAGATGAATTTTATGCTGATATAAAAAATGAAATGGTATTTTATATTTTAAATTCTGGAAAAATTAATTTCTTTATTTTATAGCAGATTTGTACTTGATTCTCTGACAAAAATGGTGCACCAAGTAACCTATCGATATCTAAATATTCCTTACTACCAACATGGAATTTTATTTTAATACTATTAACATCAGTTGTAAAATAATCCATTGTAGAGAAAGAAATGCTATTTATTCCTTGTAGAAGGTGGTTCTCATCATTATTTAAATTTGGTGGTAAATTTTCGTTCCATTTTATAACATTGATAGACGCTCCTGTGACTATAATAAATATCAATGGTTTACCAAACAGTGACATATTAATAGTGGGTAAATATAATATTTGCTAAAGTCCGTTTATAGATTCATTTCAATTTCTGAATTTTATTTAAATTTTAATAGTTAGAGGTAAAAAACAATTATTTTATTAATATCTCGGTATCACATAGATGGAATATATATTTATATTAATATAATTATAAATATATTTTTATAAATATAATATGAATATATTTATATTAATCAACACTTACAAGCATTTCTGATTTATTTTATTCTTACTTTACTATGAATAGATATTGGTTTACTCTTCTAACTAAATAACAGAATTAAGATAATACAAGCCTATTCGTGTTTCAGATTTATTTATAATATTTGTCTTCTCTTTTTCTTCCATTCGAACTTTTAACTGGAAGTAATAACAAAAAACTTTCGCATAATTCTTAATCTGCTACAGGCGGATTCCATAAGAAATTTTCTATTCAGCATATCCTAAAAATACTACAAAATTAAATAATTTCAAATAGCAAATATACTCTTTAACTGAATTAATCAAACAGACTAAACTAACTTAGATAAAATTACTTCAAATTTATATTTTTACAACTACTTTTATTTAAAATAAATGCCCATCACCATATACCTCTAACAAAAAATTATCATACTTCATCAGTATCTTCAGAATCACTTTTATCTAATTGAATTATTAGAGCAGTGATTTCTTCTCGATCGTATTGTATTTCTCGATCCCACGATTCATTGATCAGCTCCTCGGTTGTCTTACCGAGGAGAATCAATACAAACAACTTTTCTTAATAATTTTTTTTCGAAAAATCAACTTTAATTATTTCACATTATGGTGCAACATTTAAAAACGACTAGAAAACGTTTGATATCCGCTGTACTTTGCGGCGGCTCGCGCCGGGCAACAGTAGACAACCGTTATCGAGATAGCCGTGAGACACGTGATGGAAAAAACGCTGAATCACTTGTCCACAAAGCAAATGATTGAAGGTCTGCTTTGTTTATTTTTATTTCTTTGCTTATGTCTTGAAATTAGAATTAAAAAAATTTAATAGGAAAAATCGAACATGTTTATTTAGTCATAAGAACAGCTTTTAAAAACACTTCAAAATTAAAAAAAAATTTGTAAAAGTTATGTAATGTAAAATAAAAAAATTTAAAGTTTTTTGTTTAAAAAAATGCAAAATCTATTTTGAAGTTATTTCTTTACATTTAATTTTTTAATTCTAATTTCAATTTTCTTCGTCTAATTTTAATCAGAGGAGAGTATGTAAAATCTTTTATTTCATAATACTTTCTATCAAATTGTTTTTAAAGCCAACAAAAACTATTTGACTTTAGTCATGTCTACTTTTAAAAAAATTTATTTTGTGCCATCTCTATGCTACCAAATTAAATAGCAAGTTATCAATTACACAAACAATACTTTAATGTTACCTTTATTAGGGTAATGCAGATTAAGGCAATACCTGCAAACCACTAATTATTTGGTGTAATTACTGCAGCTAATTAGTAAAAAACTTCAACTTACCATGCGAGGTGGTATGGCTTACCATCCCGCTGTCGCCCGCAATTGATAATTCATATCATCACATAAACAAATGTCCACAACACTAGACGATGAATACTATGTCAGACAATACAAATTACATTCAACTTTACACTAAAAGTACAATATCCACATTAATGATTCACTAAAACATCACTATCAATTCACTAGAAATTTATTAGTTATTCACAGATTGTGTTCAATATGACCACCATTTTCATCAATCGCATGCTGGGCCCGATTTATAAAAGATTCGTGAACTCTTGGGAATTGTTCTGCAGCTTTTTCCCGAGATATTCTTGCAACTTCAAAAAATCGTGCATGAAGTTGATCTTTAGTGTCAAAGGGCTCTTTGCGCACTAGATATTTCATATAGCCCCATAAATAAAAATCTAAGGGATTTAAATCAGGGGATCTAGCTGGCCACGCAATAGGTCCTCCACGGCTTATCCACTTATTTGGAAATTTTTTATTCAAAAAATATCTAACATTAGAATAAAAATGTGGTGGAGCTCCGTCATGCATAAACCACATATCATGACGTAATTGGTATGAAGCATCACCCAATAGTTCCCATAACTTGTTCCTCAAAAAATACAAATACCTTTCTCCAGTTAAATGGGAAGGTAAAACGAAGGGACCAATCAAATAATTTCCTACAATGCCAGCCCATACATTAATTCGTAACTGTCTTTGGAAACTACTAGGACGATAAGCATGCGGGTTTTCTTCGCTCCAGATGTGGCTATTTCTGCTATTAAAAACTCCATATCGTGTAAAGCATGCTTCGTCGGTAAATAAAATTTGTGACGCAAATCCAGATTGCCTTAAACTCTGTCTAATCACCCATTGACAAAATTGTAGTCGATTTAAATAATCTTGCGGTTCCAAAGAATGGACACGTTGTATGTGATACGGATAATGTCCATTTTCCCGCAATACACGCCACACTGTGGAATTGGAAACTTCGACATGTCGCGCAATTTCACGAGTACTGGCCGACGGCTCATTTTCAATCAGGCTTAAAATGTCTTCTTCGGTTTAAACACTTAATTGCCTTCCTGATAAACTGGATTGGGGAATTAACGAACCATTACTTCTTGCCCTTTGCACTAAATTAACAAATGTGCGTTCACAAGAATTTTACCTCTCTGGAAATCGTTCTCGATATAATATTTTTGCAACAGCTGCATTTCCACGGGTTCCTCCATATGTGGCTATTTCTGCTATTAAAAACTTCAAATCGTGTAAAGCATGCTTCATCAGTAAATAAAACTTGTGACGCAAATTCAGATTGCCTTAAACTCTGACTCATCACCCATTGACAAAATTGTAGACGATTTAAATAATCTTGCGGTTTCAAAGAATGGACACGTTGTATGTGATACGGATACGGATTTTCCCGTAATACACGCCACAGTGTGGAATTGGAAACTTCGACATGTGACGCAATTTCACGAGAACTGGCCGACGGCTCATTTCCAATCATGCTTAAAATGTCTTCTTCGGTTTAAACGCTTAATTGCCTTCCTGATAAACTGGATTGGGGAATTAACGAACCATTACCTCTTGCCCTTTGCACTAAATTAACAAATGTCCGTTCACAAGAATTTTACCTCTCTGGAAATCGTTCTCGATATAATATTTTTGCAGCAGCTGCATTTCCACGGGTTTCTCCATAAATCGTCAGCATATCACACCATTCTGCTGTAGTATAATTTGCCATAATTGTTTAGAAAATATTTCAAAACACTTCCAAAAAATTTCAAATCTAATCAAAGTTACTCGCTCCAAATTCAAAATTTAACTAATCTAATTTTACGTTTCCACTAGACTATTTCTTTCTAATTTGTTGTTCGCTCTTTCTTTCTTATTTTCGATTCTCACTTTAACATAACAATCCCAAGAAATTTATCAATAACCTGTTACTAGAATTTTTTATGTTTCCTGTTTTTACTTTTAAAGAATGACTAAAGCGAAGTTAATGCAATGTTATTAAACAAATTGACATTGCTGAATACAGCATAGTAACATAGTAACATATAGTAGCATAGTAACAAACCTAGTACCAAGTGTAAAATTGTAGAACTGTTTCATGCTACGTGCTTTTTTATTAGCTGACACATAATGTTGTACCTATGATACGATGTACAATTTGGTTTCGAAATTAAATTATTACATTCTATTTGTACGGTCTATTAAAGTGTAAAAAATGTTTTTTTTCATGGAGATATTTTTTTTATGACAATTAAATCTAAATGTTTACTAAACTTCATACTTCAAAACAAAAGCATTATCTCTAAGTTATTGCTATAAAAATGAGGACAACAAAAAAGCATAGTTGTTTTTTTCTAGGAGTAAACATTAAATGGGTAATTACATTTTGTATTGAAAAATGAATACGCTATTATCGGCGAGTCGAGTCTCCGACTAGTTAGTGAGACAGTGCCGTTGAAATTATGATTTGCTTTTTCTTTCGTTAGAAAAAGAAAATAAATTATGTTATTAGACTGAACTTTTATCTTAGGGAATGTGTCGCAATACAATTAATTAACACTAATTTTCAATACTTAAATGTCATATTAAATAACGAATTAGTTTAATAACTAAGAAAGCTAATCCTTCAATGCTTTCTAAAAGGTTCTAGATTCCAAATACCAAATTAATTTTAAGCTCCAAAATTGATTAACGACCAAATTTTAATATTAAAAGATTGAAAATCTGTAAAAATTTCAACTATAAAATTCGCTTTAAAATTATATCATTAAAACGCCGCGACTGTCTCTCATCAGAAATAGAGAAAATTTATAAGACGTGTGACGTTAAACTCGTTAACGATTTCAATGTTTATTCTACTTTTCAGGATCCAGTATGCGTAGGTCAGTTACACTGCGGTTCCCGAACATTTTTCAAGAAATCAGAAAATGTCGATTATCTCGGAAACTATTGAAGATAGACCTACCCTGCCTTAACAATTTTCGGTATGTTTTGCAATGACCTATACGTGGTCATTAAAAAAATTCCTACAACTCAAACTTTACACCCTGTATATACTACAATCCACATTTATGTGACAATATAACGACGCAATATTGGTCGAATACATACATCATATTTTTGCCTATATAACAGCCTATACGAGTACAACATATTCCTATATGATATTATAGTATTTCAGTTGGCATTGTCATTCCAACAATAAAACATTTTAAACAATATGTAAATGTAACATATACAAATATGTTACAATCCACATTTAATACTTATCTTAATTCACATTCGACAGACATATTCGACAGGTAGTGAAAAATCCAAAAACAACTATTGCAAATCAATATGGAATATCTGGATGCTTTGATTAAGCTTCACTATCTTTTTGGAGACGAACGGGATGAAAATTCTATTAAGGCCACTATGCGACCTCCGCAACACTTTCCTTAACTGAGAGGAACTCATTAACGAGTTCAATGTTTATTCTACTTTTCAGAACTCAGTATTGCGTAAGTCAGTTGCACTGCAGTTCACGAACGTTTTTGAAGAAATCAGAAAATGCTGATTATCTCGGCAACTATTGAAGAGAGAACCCCCTTGTTTAGGCATTCTCCGTTCAGTTTTTCATCCTCTATCCACCATTGAATTTAAAAATACTAGAAGCGACACACCCTGTATATATCCGTCTCATACTCAAATATTACTTTACAAAAAGTAGGCGTAGTAATGGGTCTAGCGAATTTTCTCAAATTAACGTTGACCTCGAAACTGGTTTTTTAAAACAGACACTGTGGAAATGAACGAATGGAAATCACAGTTTGAAAAAGTATATTTGAATACAGTTGTGAAGAGCCGCTCGTTTTTCGGTGCGAACGGGTTTGAAGCACGAGCTTCAATACTTCATTAGTGAGCACCAAAAATAGGCTTTTCACGGACATATTCACAGCTATTTTTTTCTAATGAGGCAATGGCAAGCAACAAATAATTAATTTCATAAAATATATCTGCCATTTAATCTAGTAAGTGATACTTATTTTTTTTATTTGGGCTGAAATTAAGTGGTGTGATATTTCCTGTTAAATTAACTAAAAAAGTGAATTTTTCAGTCAAAAAGTGAAAAAGTAAATAAGGAAATTTATTTCCTCTTCTAAACGCACTTAATACCACACCACCTACATTCAGAAAAAACAAATAAAATTACTAGATTAAATGGCCGATATAATTCATTTTTACAATTAATTATTTGTTGCTTGAAACTGCCTTATTAGAGATAATAGCATTAAAAACGCGCCTGCCAAGCCTATTGTAGGTGCTCACAAAATAAACACCCACTGCCTGCGCAGCTCGCACTAGTATAGTTTAGTGGTACTACTACCATTACTATAGTTTCAAATATATAATCGTAAATGAAGATAGCAATAATGAATGATTAATACAACATAGCAATTTTTATTTAAAAAACGGGCATAATTTGGTTTTTCCCCATTTTATTAATTTTATGATTCGAGGAGTGCTATAAAGTTAGTTAAAAATATATAATATAAATAATAGTTAATTTATTATCTAAAATTTATTTTCAAATTTTTATTGACAATTAATTAATAGTTATATGGTATCTTTGAAATGCTAGGGATTATGTTAAATATCAAATTCAATGTAAAATATGAAAATGAATTGAAGATGAAACAATAACAATGAACGCTAATGATCTGACACACAGCTCTAGAAACACTACTCCACCTGGTGGACAAAAAATTTTCTGAACCGTACATATTTTGATTATACTTAGGTTGATTCTACTTCGTATTATTACGTATTATCTGTACATCAGAAGGTAGGATCACAAACATCAGATAATTATAATTAAATTGCTCAATCTCATAGCAGAAATCGACGTATAATTTGGTTGTTCGAGAATCGAAATAAATTTGATTGATTTATGTAGTAGTTTTTTGTGATTGTAGAAAAAAAAAGGTCGCCATCTACTCATACCGAATGAACTCATACCCTGTCTACTCTTACCAGCGCAACTCATACCACAGTTTACTCCTACCATAGTCGTTTCATACCACTATCTACTCATACTACAGTTTAGTCATGGTAGTATATAGATAGATAGATAGGGTAGTAGATACTCAGTACAGCTTAATAATCATACTTAAATTATTGTTTTAACGTTTTCGCTCTTAATAGAAAAACAACTTTCCTCTTCGCTCCTATTACTAAACAACAACTTCATTCCATTTTTCTGTTTGTTTTTTTTTTTTGGTATAACTTAATTTTTAATGCTACGCGATGCTACATCTACATCGACTTAAATAAATCATACTATTTCTGGGTTTCCGTTTCTTTCTTTTGGAAAAAACGCAGTTGGTGCTGCTTAAAAGAAGAAGAAAGTTTAAGCTCTAATTAAATTAACTAATTTTCCAGAATATTGTGTAATTTTTCATAGAAAATGTAAGATACAATTATAAAGGTTGTAAACCCGCTATTTGCCCAAAATAGAAAATAACAATATATGTATTTTAGTAATATTGTAAAGTAATTTTATTTCCAAAATATCAAGTTTGGAAAACACAAAATTACAAAATCAGTTCTATAAAATGAAATTGAAACAAAATAAAAGTAGTACCAAACAATAAAAACTTAGTAAAATATAATAATGGGGACCCAAAAAGGATCAACTTTGATGTTATTCCTAGTGCTCTCCTGAATGTCGTGTTACAATCACCGGCTGGGATTACCATGGGCGCCACTAGAATTTATGGTAAAATCCAGAACCCTCACGATGTTGAGTGAGCAAGTAAGCTCACCAGAATAAATATAAGTGATGATAAAAAAAATTGATAAAATAAAATAAAATATACACTTACGCCAAATGGGGCGTTTAAAAGATTAAGCTATTAGTACTACTGAGCTAAATTCAGAGCGAACATATGAAGATGCCCTTTAGGGCATAGAGTGAATTTTAAGAAAATGTAAGTTAAATATATAATATATATAGGGCTTGCGAAGGCCAAACCAATAATTAAGACACTTCAAAGCTGTCTCGGTAGTGAAGTACCGTATTTTAACCCCCTCAAGCGGGTTAAAATACGTTGCCTATTTTGAGGCATAAACCGTAAACACTAAAGCAGCAGCTTAACTTTGAGGCTAGTAAAACTACTTCCAAAAAACTTCACTACCAGTGTATGTCGGAGGTTAGCTAATGCGTACCGGTGGATAAATATAGGTCGTGAAACGAACCTTAACTAGCAGGAACTATATCTTAAACTTCACAAAAATCAAACGGAAAGAACCATCAAAAAATATTGATAATAATTTCACAAAAAAACTGATACTTATTAAAATGATTCAATTTCGACCTCCGTAAAAACACGCCAAAACGGTGGACTCTTCACTCGAAAGATGGAAATTAAGTCCCCGAAAAATTGCATACCGAAACTATATAGATGGTTCCTCACAACGAAACCATAGTAGACGAAAATGAACCTTACTGAACACTGCAGGAAAACTATTATATGTTATAATATAATTATTATAACAAGGTAATAATCAAAAGTTGGTGAATGAGAAAATTAAACTTTAAAAACATTTTTCTGATTGAAAATTGAAACTGATTTTATTATTTTGAGGAACTTTTCGAAAGTTTTTCATTGAAAAATTCGTTCAATGACAGAAATTAAACGTGCTCTTGAATTATATATTTATGTATAGTGTGTTTTGTCTAACGTCGAATTCGTAAATCATAATTTACGGACATATTTGTATAAACACTCAATAGGGGTGTTCATAAAAATACATTGGGGTTCAAAAATCACAGCGTGAATCTAAGCAGACAAAACTCTAAAAAATAAAGTTGCCAAATCAATGTTGAAAAAACCTTAGTCATATAATGCTTACTGAAGAAATGCTGTCTTTGAAATACTGAAAATTTTTATATTTGACAATGTAATTCAAGTGGACTATAATAAAGGTATTTTATTATATCGACTATTTTACGATTTCAGACACGTATTAAGTTTTTTTTATTTAGAGATAGTTTAGAGTTGTGAATTGTATACTATTGACAAATAAGAAGAAGAAAGCAGGTAACGGAAAAGAAAAAGATTTTGAAATCTGTCCCTGTGCCTATTCTTCGGCAGTCTACTGAATTTAATAATTTATAGTTTGTCTGGGTGTTAGAGGGGGTTTACATTTGAAGCAATTTAGAATATATGCTGCTTTCCGTTTACACAGTTAAAACAGTATGTTCAAAATTTATCAAAGAATACCAAAGAATATACAGATTCGTCGAGCACACGTGATTATATTGCCACAAAGACGATAAATATTCCTAAACATAACGTTGCGATTTTTGGCGACAGAAAGGAGCTATGATCCGTCTATCTATCCTCTTCTTTCTATCTGCCTGCTTAGAATTCCATCTCTTTTCCTTTTTCTGACGAAAATTAAGTAATACTAAGTAAATGAAACCCGTGTCAGCAGTTGATACGCTAGACACAGATGTATCGCTATCAACTGCCGTATCAGAAAAATTAGTAGTTAATAGCCCAAAATTTTTCAATCCCAGGCAGATTTCGTTCAACCACTTATTTTTTTACCTGCTCTGCATGAGGTCTTTTTTATATTCCTAGTCAATCTGGGGAGTCCACGAGACTGTGCGTTTCAGTGTTTCAAAAAACACCATTCTTTCGTGGTAATCTAAACGAACCAATAGGCGTTTGATTTTGTTCCAGCTTAGCTTTTGCTGGAACAGAATTTTGAAAACGCGTTTAGACATTCAACTTCAAACTAAAGTTCATCTTTCTAAAAGTTCAGAAGTAAATGGTAAAAAATTCACAAAGGTGTTGAATTTATTAAAGTATTCACGCAGCAATTTGGCGCAAAACGTTTCCACTTTTTACTTCAACTCTTTCTAGTGTGTGCAAAGCAAACAGCATGCTGGGATAGTTTTTAGATTAGAAGAATTGTGTTAACTTCGGCTACACAGCAGGGGAAGAAAAACGTAGCTTGAGTTAAGCTGGATTAAGTTTCAAGATCTTTTCAATTATTTGCTCGATTCATATTTTATTGTTTTTACTACTAGGTATGGAAAGAATGTTTTACGAATTTCTTCGGAACTGTTACCTATTCCATAGATCACAAGTCAAAAAAAATATATAGATCAAATAATCGAACACATACCAACAATGATGTCTATAGAATTTCAATTGATAATTAAACGAAAATGAGCCTGTAAAGGGCTTCATTATTGCTTCTTTATGTTGTTTCCCGACAACGTACTTTTAATCTCCCGTCTTCTCCCTAGCATACATATACATAACGCCATTAAATAATACAGTTGGGAAAACACGCTGCCATTCAGGGGACGTGACCGAAGAAGTGCATTGTGTCGCTGTTCTTGTTTCTTTTTTTTTATTGTGTCTGCAGCGATTTCACTTCAAAAAGTAGTAGCAAGTTGCCTGACGTCGAAATAATTCAAAATAAAATAGATATCCAAAAATTCTGTTTTTAATTGAAATAATCATTGTTGCATAATTACTATAAAGAAAATATGTCTTTAATTTTACTTAGCTTTTTTTCGCGTTTTTGTATTTTCGCTTATAATTATGCCAATTTTTGATTTGTTGTTTTTGTTTTTTTGGTCGTTATACGTACGTTTTCTATGCACCTATAACACTGTGAAAATTTTGAGCGCATAGTTATGTATGTAAATATGTATATGTATTTATTTTGTTGCTCCTATTTATATTATGTTATAGTATGATTTGCTTAAGTACTTTATGTCTGTTTTATAGTTAACAGTGTTTTCATGATTTTTAATTCGAATCATTTCCAGAATTTCTCTTTTGTATGTATGTTTTTCAGTGTTCAAAATTACTGTGTTATCAAATAAATTATTTGATATTATATTGATTTGATTATAAAATTATTGTTTTTACTTTATAAGTAAAATTATCATATTAACTATCCAATATAAAAAAATTGTACATAGAAATTATTTCTTTTATGTATATGATTCGGATATTGCGGACAGAATCATGTTTCGCAAAATTACCAATTCCCTCCATTTCACTTTCTTCGCTTGCTTTTTTAGCCAACAATTATTTGAAATGAAAAAAAAAAAAATATATATATATACTTAATAACTTTTAATGATCATCTACGTCTTTGCGTCTACTTTATTCAATTGGATCCCAAAAACACTGAAAACCCCTAAGAAACAGAAAGAGATCGTCGTCGGATCGACCTGTTTTATTTAATGCTATGCGAGGTAGTGGTGGGAGTGATGGTGGTGGTTTTGAAAAATTGTCCACACCAGACAACAAACCCATCACTATCGCTCCACCGCATGCTTTGGCATTGTTTGTGTGACAATAATAAATGTCTTCAAAAGGCACACCGTATAATAAATTGTCTTGTCTAGGTTTAACTCCAGCAAATTGTTTTCCTTCTTCTGCTTTTGCTTCTTTGTGTTCTAGTGTTATTCTAACAAGCGAAAAGAGTGAGAGAAAAATGGAGATCGAGCTGCACATACCATCTTTGAATAGTATCGGTTGTACAAACAGGTCAGACAAATCGTTGACACTCGTATTTTCAGAAAATGGATTGTCGTCCCATGTATTTTAAGGGCAGTTAAAAGGACGGATGTGGTGTAAGAGTGGTTCTTTGATAGAAAATTTATTTCAATGGACCGAGAAAATAATAAATTTTTATCCTTCCAGTTTTATGGCATTATTGGATTTAACTTGTCATTCATCATTCTACTTTGAATTAATTAACAGAAAATATCTGAAATTTGTATACAACTTTTCCTACAGCAATTTGCAAATAAAAAGTTAAATTAAACGCAATCGAAGCGAGAATCATATATTTGTTACTCTCTCTCTCTCTCTCTCTCTCTTTGCTTGTTTAAACTTTATCTGATTAGATATTTTATTAACTATAGTGAAGACACTACGGTCGCTGAGTGACACAATTGTATCATTGACCACTTCAATTATCTTCGTTTATCACAACCCAAGTAGCTAAATAAAGTGCATCAAATAATTATAGAACAAGTTCCAAGAAATCTACTCTATTTCTGCTCCTTAATCTTCCATTCCACTTAGTGGTACGAAAACCTGAGATTGGCTCTCTGAATTTCTGAAGTTTACGTTATTCATTTCTCAATCAGATTTTTGTTAAGAAAAATGTTCGAACATTTCCAGATTCAATATATGGATTCGATTTTTCTTTAATCTCATTAAAAGAGAATAAGAAGAAAAATTATGTAGCAGTTCTATGCATATAATCATACATTCTTTTCCTCTATTTCTCTCTGTCTTGCTTTCTTTCACCCTTGCATGAAATATATTCGTAACGCCAAAAATTACCCACCATACACATATAATATTCTGATCGTAAATCACTTAGCCGCGCTTTTCCAGGCGATGTAATTTTTCTGGACGCTGATAGCGCCACAAATATATTGTCCCAGGTCTCGTATCCAAATAAAATTATGCAATAGGAAGAGACGAAAGGTGGGAAAAATATTATTTATGAAGGAGAAAACGGTTTTCATATCGAAATCCAAGATAAAGGGTATTGTACTGCATATTATAAACGCCACTTACATACGAGGCTGGATCAATTAATACCCACGTTTAAAGAAAGGGGGCGGTTTTGAAAAAAACTGGCCTACTGTTTTATTCTATCATCTGTCAAAAGTCGTTGTATCAATTCTCACAGTATTAGGATTTGTCAGACATTTTTGATAATAGTGTTTGTTTTTTTTTATACAATGGAAAAAGAACAGTATCGATCCGTAATTCGATTTTTATTGTTGGATGAAAAAACCAGCGAGGAAATAAGAGTGAGGTTAGAGTCTGTATATGGGGGATTGTCACCATCTATGATGACCGTAAAATACTGGTTTAACGAATTTAAACGTGACCGTACATCTGTATTTGATGAAGAGCGACGAGGGCGGCCAGTAGACGTGGTTAATGATAAAATCGTCAAAAAAATAAGGATCCGATTCTTGATGATGGTAGAATGAAAGTTCGCGAAGTAGCAGAAGCCGTAAACATATCGTATGGTTCGGAAATTAATATTTTACACAAAAATTAGAAATGAAAAAGCTGTCAGCTCGATGGGTGCCGCGGTTGCTTACAGTTGAAAATAAGCAAAAGCGATTGTCTATGTCCAAACAGTGTTTAAAATTATGTGGAATGAATCCGAACGAATTTTTGCGTCGAATTGTAACGGTTGTTGAAACCTGGATTCACCGCTATAGTCCAGAAACAAAACAACAATCCAAACAATGGACTTTTCGGGAAGAATCTGCCCCAAAGAAAACTAAAAGAGTCCCATCTCCTGGAAAAGTCGTGGCGACTGTTGTTTGGGATGCCAAGGGAATAATCTTAATAGATTATTTGCAGAAAAGCAGCACAATAACAGGACAGTACTATAGTGAATTACTGTCTCAATTCGATGCAAAGATGAAAGAAATGAGGCCCCATATGGCAAAGAAAAAAATCATTTTTCACCATGATAATGCACCAGCTCATTGATCTCGAATTTTTGCCGAAAAATTACAAGCATTGCGGTACGAATTGCTACCCCATCCACCATATTCACCTGATTTAGCCCCGAGCGACTTCTTTTTTTTTTCAAATGTGAAAAAATGGTCGGCGGCAAAGAAATTTACTTCAAACGCAGAAGTCATTGAACGAACCAATGCTTATTTTATAGAGGTCGAAAAAACGTACTTTCTGGAAAGATTAAAAAATGGGAGGGACGTAAATGTTTTAGTTTAGAAAGGGATTATGTAGAAAAATGCATAAATGAAATTATTAATAACTTACGCCTTTTAACAGAGCATGGGAAAAGTAAAATACAATACATCCGCCAGTTTCTGAAAATCGGATTACGGATAATCCAAGGATAATCATAGTTATGGGTGAAATACATTAAACATAACAGATTAAATATTATATCCGAATTAAGCGAATAGATAATTCGCTTTTCTGTATATGATTACTTTGCCATAAAAATGGACAGTAAGAAATTATACAAATTTGTTGCTCTTCGCATTGGTGATGGACGAAACACTCAGTACATTAGAGCAGATTTTCGCCAATCTTCTGCTCCAGAATTCAAATAAGATTTAAGTGATGGCATGCAGCAGGATATCGTCGAACGTCCGCTTATTGTAGCATCAGAAGTACACTCTAAAATGCTTAAAAAGAAGCACGCGTAGTACAAGGCCATTGTTCACCATCCCCAAAAAAATATCGAAAAGAATAAAGACAATAAAGCCTCTTTTTATATTACGTATATGCCTATTGAACGATACGCAACGGCAATATTCAGGCAGTTATAAAAAGTTAAAAACCGGCTGAAATTTTCTCACGATTTATTACTCGATGGTAACGTTAGAAAAAGATTGTGTATTTTTCATAGCAGCAGCAAATAGAAAAACAAAAAACGAAACAGAAAGAAAGTATTCTCAGATTTATAATAAAGATTTTTTAAACTCAATTTTCTTAATTTTTTGGAATAAAACAAAAATGTTTTCACGAATTTTATTGCAGCCAATAGTAAATTTATTTACATATATACGTAGACAAAATGGGGAAATAGGTATACAGTTAAAATTTACTTTACATGCTTTATTTTCAGTTTTTACAAACTCCAATAGAATGAAATACAAAAAAGTGATTCAATGGCGTATGCTTCAAATCAAATTGCTTATGCGTGTATAATTGCTAAAATGTAATAATAATTAGTCCGTTCAAATATCATAACTAAATCACAGATACTATGTATAATTTTTGATATAAGGAAGAATGTGTTGCATTTTCCACTTGAATAATCTGCTATATAATAAAAATCTGGTAGCTTCCATTATGCTTTTCGTTAGCCTTCGGTACTGCCTCGGCAGTCGTCGTACATCTGCTAACAGCTGGCAGCAAGCAGAATTGCAGTTTGTGCGTTGGTTAGTTGTATATCAATAACTGTAGGGGATGTATCGCGCCTTCTGACCTACACCCACACGCAGTATGTATGGCAGCATTAATTGATGTTTTAATTTTTATTTAAATTTCAATATATAATTTAAATTTATACTTTTTAAGTATAATCTATAATTTAAAGCTAAGATAAGATAGATAAAAAATTATGAATTTAAAGGAAAAAAAATTGTGCGCCGTTGCCAATTTTCTATTTTTCTAATTTTGCGCTAAAATTGTGAAACTCACTTATTTTCTGATTTACAATGAATGATTTGGTAGTTTGATTGTGAGTTCTGCCTTATAGAAAACTACAATTTATAACTCAACCAAAACGATGTCGAGTTCTTCCAGTATGCTGTATAATTCCTATTACTTAGGTTATAGAGTAGTAACCTAACTTTAGACGAAAGTATATTTTTTCATAGACAAAACCTTTGATATATTAATGTAGTCCATAGAATTAAAACATTTATATTAAGGGCTATTTTCGCGGTGCTAATCCGAAATAAGTTCGAGTACTCATAGTATTTAGCCCGAGTAGTCACCGAGTTGGGTTTAGACACTAGTTTGGAAAATAAATACAGTTGTAATTCAATAAAAAGATAGAATTATTTTATTATTCGTCTTATATGTATATAAATATTTTTATTACAATCACCAAACAAAACATTAAATGTGAATTCTTTAATTAGAGTTACTATTCATTAATAAATTTCAGTTCGAATTTTATACATTATTTTTTTGATCTATTTTTGCCCTTTGTATTCTTGGTTTCAGAATATAACTCGCCACACGGTGCTAATGGTAAAATATGTACATATTACTGTCACAGTTATCTTATGTCATATGCATAAACAAGACAACAGTTAAATTGTGTGCAGAGTGAGTGTTTATCTATTGTCATATGAATAAGAAGAATTAAATTAAATATGTTATAATAATATAATATATTATAGTATTAAGTATATGTAAGTATTAAGACAGTATTAAGAAATGTCAAAAGAACACATAAAACCGTGTACTATTGAGTATGGATAAGACCTATTTGTCTACGTATCAAAAAAAACCTTTATATTGTAAATGTAAATAGGACTTATTATTAAGGGGTTATTATTCTTCAGTAAGTAATTATGAATTTTTTCTAACTCTTAAAAATTAAAAATAAATCTTGAAATTTTGGAGAATAAGTGTATTGCTTTTCTCTCAAGTGCGGTAAAGTGATAGCTGTATGCGCTACTTTTCACGCTAAAGCAATAAGTAGTGAGTCCTCAACAAATTTCGCTTACATTTTAAAACAAAAAATGACACATTATGAGGTGATCATAGAAAAAATACTTTTCATCTTTCCTAAGATAGTAAATCGCACAGATAACGGCTTTATTAACTTTTATATCCTTAACTCTGCCATCGCGGAATATTTCTTTAGAGTTGTATGTAAAAACAGTACAGTCAATAATACTCTAAATAGAAAACAATAAAATTTTATTCTTATAGGGCTTTCAATATGAAAAATTTTGTAGTCTCCATTTCATAATAAATCGAAATGAAAAGAAAAAATATTGCTGCGTTCTTGATTTCATCTTCCTAAGATAGTGTGAGTAAGAAGACGTGAAGACAGTAATGGGAGCAGTTAAGAAAAATGCCTTTAGGAACAGTAAACAATATGTGGAAGACTGGGTAGTAGAAGCTGACAAGGAAATATTCAAGTACGTGGTAAAAAAAGGAAAATTATTGATAGATTTTACTGTAAAACAGGTAGAGGAATATGTAAAGATCGCGATCTGCTATAAATGCTGCTCCTATGGGCATCTAGCCAAGTACTGTACAAAAACGGAGGTATGCTACAGATGTGGACAGGAAGGACATGAAGGGAAAGATTGTGAGAAAAATTAGAAAAAATGCGTCAACTGCACACGAATTAAAGGTAAAGATATAGAGCACATGGCCATCAGCAAAAAGTGCCAAATATACAAACGAAAGGAGGAACAATATCGAAATAGTATAGATTATGGAAGCGGGGAAGAAGAGAAGAAACAAACAAAAAACTGAAAAAGAATAGGGGAAAGGAGCAGAAAACAATGAGAAAAAAAAACGAAGAAATATGGAGATTGGCAACATGGAATATACGAAAAGGAAAAGAAATAAAACTAGAAGATGAGTTTCTGGAAAATAAGATAGACATACCTACAATAACTGAAACGGAAAAAAATGGCGAGGATTACAAAAAATGATGAAAGGAAGTGTATTTATATATAGCGGAGTGGAAACAGAGAAAAGAGCAGCTGAGGGAGTCGCATGTATGATAAAAAAGGAATGGGCACACAATATAGAAGAATGGGAGGCGTGTTCAGAGAGGATATTGACAATAAATATGAAGGACGATAATGAGAGCATTAAAACGATAATAAGTGTGTATGGACCAACTGAAGACGACAAAAAGGAGAACAAAGAGAAATTCTGGGAAATGTTAACAGAGACGGTAGGAAGAGCAAAAGGCGAAATATACATTGCAAGAGATTTTAATAGTAGAGTGGGAAAGGGAATAACAGGAGAGAGTAGAATATTGGGCCAGCATGGAGAGACGATGCTAAATGATAACGGAAAAGATTGATAGAGTTTTGCCGAATCAACAATATGTTTATAGCAAATATTTATTATAAGCACAAAGATATACACAAGTATACTAGAGAGATGAGCAGCAAAACTGAAAAATCTATAATAGACTACATAGTAGCAGGAAATGAAAATAGAAAGAACCTAGTAGATGTAAAAGTATCAAGAGGACCGGAAGTGGGAAGTGATCATTATATGGTTATATCAAAAATAAAGAAAATACTAAAATCAGGCAACAGCGAGAGAAAAGAAGATAAGATAGTATATGAGAAAATAAAAGACAGAGAGGTGACAAAGCAATATAGAAAAAAAATTAAGAGGATGATCGAGAGCAGAAATGAGAAATGGAAGGCATTAAGTTTGGAAGAGAGTTGGGAGGAATTCAAAAAGATGATACTACAAATAAGCTCGGAAGTGTGTGGAAAAATAAAAAGAAATAAGAAAATAAAACACACAAGGCTTGGTGGACAGAAGAGATCACGAGAATAGTGAGATTAATAAAGAAAAAACGGAAGGAATATTTCCAAAAAAAAATAGAGAAACGTATCAGTGTTACAAGGAGGAAAGGAAAATAGTGAAGCAATTAGTATTAGAGGCGAAAAGAAATGGATGGGCAGAATTCGGCAATAAATTAGAAAACGAAGCTGCAGAGGGGAAAAAATATTCTATAGTAGACTAAGAACAATAAGAAAAGGAAAAACCAACAGTGCTACATATATAAATAACAAATAAGGAAAAATATTAAAGCAGGAAGATGAAATAATTGAAAGATGGAAGCAATACTTTGAAGGGCTGCTGTCAGACAATATAGAGAGGAACGATACAAGAGAAGCAGACAATACACAGAGAAAGGAATGCAAAGACGAAAAAGAGGAATTTAATATGGAGGAATTGAAAAAGACCATAAAACAACTGAAAAATGGCAAAGCACCAGGAAGTGACACAATAACGACTAAAATGATAAAATATATGGAGAAGAGGGAAGGCAGGTAATGCTGGACATATATAACAAAATATGGAAAGAGCAAATAATACCTAAAGAATGGCAGCATCCACTGATAGTATCAATCTTTAAGAAAAGAGATAAGGAAGATTGTAATAATTACAGAGGAATTACTCTATTAAATACGAACATGAAAGTGCTGGAAATGATGATAAACGAGAGAATAAAAATTAAAATAGAGAAAACACTGGAGGAATCACAGTCAGGATTTAGGGAAGGCAGAAGCATTCAAATTTTGAATTCACTGAGATGTTTTCCAACTCCATTATTATTTACCGCATTTTTATACCGTCGTTCATTTTGTAATGCTTCCTATTTGAACAAAAACCGATTTCAAATCATGTTATTTTAATTGCTCCTTTTAAAATCATTTAAAGGAGGAATACATCAACATAATCCTACAATACATACCTAATCATGTTATAATTCTAAATGAAGTACTATAATTAATGTATTAAATTCCACTTGTAAGTTTTTAATTTTCTTAAGCGAAATATTTAACTAGATGTTAAGGTTGATCCTATTCCGTTCAAAAGAAACTCATTAAATTCCTAATTAACCAAATTTTATTTTTGATAAATATTTCTTTAATGACTAGGCTACATTTTTTGAATGTAACGTTAAATGCTATTTCATCATATTTTTTCTTTTGGTTCACTTGTTTTGGATTCCACCGTTTTGTTTTTTTTCCTGCTTAATACACTTTTTTCCCATACTCATGTGTATGGTATGGTATGTGTTTTCCTCCCCTTTTGTAATATGTTAATAATTTAATAACATGATTATGTTAATGATTTAATTGCAGCTAATTGTTCAGATGTCGATTTTTGTTTATATAATCTTATATTGTTTTGATATTTGTTGTCGTCTAAATGATATTAATTGACATCTTGCACTTGCTATTTCTATTACAGTAAAACATCCCTTAACGGCCGCCACTCGACACAGGGCCACGTCCATAATCGGCAACTTTTTTTTCTCACCGAATAGGTTATATGGGATTTCTGCTATTTAGAGCATCCGAAAAACGACCAACTCCGAATAATGGCCGCGGTCCCCACATGTTGGACAATTCTAATCTATTCTTATGTAAACTTGTCTTTTTATAACGGCTGGTATTTGATTGATAATACAATGTCGGCATATTCTTCCCTCGTAAACTACAAAATAAACTAAAAATAAAAAAATCAGCAAAAAAAGTTGGGCGGCCCCATGAATATGACACAATGCTAAAGAAATTATCAGTATCTTACTAATCAAAACTCATCGGTAGAAAATTGATTACTCAGGGTGTTAAGAAGCAGTTGTAGAATATTAACACTACGTATTCCTGACATCAATATAAACAACTTTTCTTAATAACTTTTTTTCGAAAAATCAACTTTAATTATTCCACAATATTGCACAACATTTAAAAATGGCTAGAAAACGTTTGATATCCGTTGCACTTTGCGGCGGCTAGGGTCAGGCAACGATAGACAACCATTACCGAACGTCGAAAGAGCCATGCGTGACGTTATAACGAAGTTACTAAATTTGAGAATGTTTTAATAATTTAATTTCGCTGGGAAAGGAAGTAGAGCCATCTATGGTCGCCATTTACAAAAAAGAATTGGCTTATTTAAGAAAACTACCCCGACCTTTCACTTTTCGGACACTTTACGTATAAAACCGATTTTCAATAACAATAATATTGTATTGATTATTTGATTAATATTAATTAAGCCAATGAATTACTGTAATATCAAATATTTAGTTTATGTTCTGACGATATATTTTTGCCCTAGAATAGTCTCCGAAATTAAAATTAGATTATAATAAAATGAATTTATTCTTTATATTCGTCTTAGTGTAAAATGCCATTTTCAAGTGTTGCGTCAACCGATTTTCATGAAATAAAAACAAAATATTGTTTATGATTTTCTCCGAAGACAATGCCATCGTAATCAGGCATGTCGCATTTACCGAAAGTCGTGTAATTACATCACTTAGACAAGGTATTATCGACTATAAAATTGATTATTATCGAACTATACGCTAACCGAATACGTACTTCCCCTAACCTCCCCTATGCGCATCTAGCATTCCCCACTACGCGCCTTCCGAATTACGCGACCCAAAAGTCGCATATGCCGTTTCTGTGTTTATGTTGTGGTGCCTGCTGCCGTCAGTATTATGGATAATTATGCTGAAGTCCAGTGGTAGAGAGTAAGTTTTTAAGTTTATGTTTTTCTATTTATTTCGGTTTGTTTGATTTTCGGTTTTTTTACTGGAGCCAGCTACCAGGTATGTTTATGTTTAGTTCATTATTTATCAAAGTTGTATTTTATTTTATTTTAATTTTATAACATGATGTTTTTAGTATTTCTTCTGGCTTTTCTTTCACTCTTTCCTGAACCCTAGACTATTTTCTCCACTTTCTAAAAGCCGCTCGTACAGGCTTTTCCCCCAACTTTCCTATTGGAGTTGTGAGGCAGCCGCAAGGCATCCGAAATCAAAGGGTGGCGCCCGAGAGAGAACTCGAATTATTCGAAGAAACGGTTGAATCTACAGATGGGCGTTACACAATGCATGCTTTTACCAGTTGAATAACATAAATTTTGAATTTATGTTATTCTTTCCAATATATTTCACCAAAATTTGTACAATTCTTAAAAGTAAATAAACAATTTAACCTCGCTGTTTATCTACCTAAACTTACAATACATTTAACCTTGATCGACAATAAAAATTATTACGTTGCGATTCAATGGATGACATGGAATGGAAACTAATTTGTTCGTTTTTGATGTTTTTAATTTTAATAAGAAATAAATTATTACTTTTAATTTTTCAATATTAAATAAATATTGAGATGACATAACGCCATGTTAGAATGACGTCTCGCCAATTGCATAATATTTAAATGTTGCCAATTCTAAAAGCTTTTAAAAATATGAAAAAAGTAGTGATGGGTTTCTAATATCGTAACGGGTTAGTCGATAAAAAAGTCTCGAAATATAGTAAAATTTAGAGTGCTCTATTTCCGAAATGGCTTGGAATTTTGATGCGCGGTTTGCGAAGCTGATTTGATGTGTTTATTATCTGTAGTACTAAACGAAAAAAAGTAACATATTGTATTTAAAAAATTAAAACTGGATAGCCAAACTTGTCCTTGTTGGTCAAGTGTGTGCCATTAGCAAGTCTTATTTTCATTATCTCTAGGTTTTTATGTACCTACCCGAGTACTCTATATTTTATGTCTTAAAAAAACTTCACCTGCCATCGCTTTCAACCATACTTGAAAATAATTATTGTTTGAATTAAAAATTCTTTCCAGTTCGCTCGAGTATTGAATCTCTCCCCTCCACATCCGTTTCAACTCCAATAAATTTTAATGAAGTAAATAAAAGGGTAAGAGAATGGCAAGCGAAACAATTTCTAGAAAAACTGAACATGTTGCTGCAATAATGGCAAATAAATGGTCTAAAAAAGAAAACCTAATTAAATAAATAAGTCTTTTATACTTTTCGTTTTGTTTCTTGGTTTCCTCGCATTACTGAACATTATTTTCTTTAATTGTTATAAGGAGAAAAACAATAAACAAGTATTTATATTTTCTGAAAAGGGAGTTTTGCTTCTTTGCATTTTGAAAGCACTAGACAGGCAAACCCCATCACTGAGGGGTAGGTAAGGAAATTCAATTTAATAACGCATTTGTGTTTCTTCGTTATAAAAGAGGTGGTAGGGGTTTAACATCGTTTACATTAACAGAATGATATAATAAGTTGGTGATGGTAGTCCGTTTATTTTGTTAATTTTCTAGAAAATTAGTATTAAAAACCCACTAATTTCTGACGCTTTATACATTAAAACACAAAATCCTCATATGTGTGTACTTTACTCAGTACACTTTTTTCAACTTTTTCAATTTAATTCAATTCGGTCAATCAATTTTTTAAGTACATTCTTCAAATTGCAATCTGAATTAAATAGTTTTTTATGATAGAAACTCTCTAGTCTAGAGTTAGTAATTGCAACTCTTTGAAATTATTATACTTTCGTATAATAATACGAATATATATCGTATAAGCCTGTCTACCATTTCTGGTGTAGGCTTGTTAGTCTCTATCTTTTTTTCCTTTTTTTCCTTCTTTTTCTTTCTTTCTCTAGGCTTACACGTTTTTGCTTCGCGTCACTGCGTCGCAAAACTTTCTCCATTCTTTCTTGTTGTTTGCCATCCTACTAGCTTCACTCATCGTTATTCTTCTTCTTTGTAATATCTTTTCTATTATGTCATCCCAGGTAGTTTCAGGTCTTCCCCTTTTTCTTTTCTGCCCAGGTCTAGCTTCCCATACCCTTCTCACTTGTCTTTCTTGTCTCATTCTTTTCAGATGGCCCCACCATCACAACTGCCTCTTCTCTATGTATTCGTGTATCGCCTCCATTCCTAGTTCTTTTCTTATTTCTTCATTCTTGATGCTTTCTCTCTTTGTCACTCCCTTTACTCTCCTCATGTATTTCATTTCTGCCGCTTGGACTTTACTTATTTCCTTTTTATCTGTTATGTCCATGTCTCACATCCAAATGTCAGTATTGGTCTTATTATTGTCTTATAGACGTTTATTTTTGTTTTCTTTGTTATTTCATTTTTCCTGACAATCCTATTGCTGATAATGTAAAACACTTTCATTGCTTTTCCTATTCGGCTGTTAATTTCTTCTTCTTGATTTCCTAAACTAGTTATTTCTACTCCCAAATATTTCCATTTCGTCACTTGCTCCAATTTTACCTTATCTACGTTGATTTTTATCTCATGTTGCTCCCCTATTACCATTACTTTTGTTTTCTCTTCACAATCTCCATTCCGTTCTCTCTAAGTGTTTCATTCCATTTATTTATGCTTGTCTGCAACTCTTTTTCGTTAGATGCTATCACCATTATATCGTCCGCAAATGCTCCAATCTTTACTTCAACTCTCTCCATATAATTCCATCCCACGTCAAGTCCTCTAGATCTTTCTTTTGCTTTTCTTATTATTTTGTCCATGTAAATATTAAATAATGTTGGACTTAGTCCTCCTCCCTGTCTTAGTCCGTCTTTCGTTTTAAATTTTTTTGATTGTCTATTTTTGACTATCACGTTATTTGAGTTTTCTTCATATATTTTTTTTATTAACCTAATCATTTTCCTGCTTATCTCTTTCTCTGTCATCATCTTCCACAATCTATCTCTTCTTACTTAGATTTTTCAGTTTTGCTGCTCATCTCTCTAGTATACTTGTGTATATCTTTGTGCTTATAATAAATATTTGCTATAAACATATTGTTGATTCGGCAAAACTCTATCAATCTTTTTCCGTTATCATTTAGCATCGTCTCTCCATTCTGGCCCAATATTCTACTCTCTCCTGTTATTCCCTTTCCCAGTCTACTATTAAAATCTCTTGCAATGTATATTTCGCCTTTTGCTCTTTCTACCGTCTCTGTTAACATTTCCCAGAATTTCTCTTTGTTCTCCTTTTTGTCGTCTTCAGTTGGTCCATACACACTTATTATCGTTTTAATGCTCTCATTATCGTCCTTCATATTTATTGTCAATATCCTCTCTGAACACGCCTCCCATTCTTCTATATTGTGTGCCCATTCCTTTTTTATCATACATGCGACTCCGTCAGCTGCTCTTTTCTCTGTTTCCACTCCGCTATATATAAATACACTTCCTTTCATCATTTTTTGCAATTCTCTCCCTTTTTTTTCCGTTTCCGTTATTGTAAGTATGTCTATCTTATTTTCCAGAAACTCATCTTCTAGTTCTATTTCTTTTCCTTTTATGCTTCGTATATTCCATGTTGCCAATCTCCATATTTCTTCGTTTTTTCTTCTCATTGTTTTCTGCTCCTTTCCGCAATTCTTTTTCAGTTTTTTGTTTGGTTTCTTCTCTTCTTCCAGCTTCCATAATCTATCCTATTTTGATATTGTTTTTCCTTTCGTTTATATATTTGGCACTTTTTGCTGGTAGCCATGTGCTCTATATCTTTACCTTTAATGCTTGTGTAGTTGGGCATTTGATCTCATTTTTCTCACAATCTTTCCCTTCATGTCCTTCTTGTCCACATCTGTAGCATACCTCCGTTCTTGTACAGTACTTGGTTAGATGCCCATAGCAGCAGCATTTATAGCAGATCGCGATCTTTACATATTCCTCTACCTGTTTTACAGTAAAATCTATCAATAATTTTCCTTTTTTTTCCACGTACTTGAATATCTCCTAGCTTCTACTACCCAGTCTTCTACATATTGTTTACTTTTCCTTCCAGCTTCTACTACCCAGTCTTCTACATATTGTTTACTTTTGCTAAAGGCATTTTTTTAACTGCTCTCATTACTGTCTTCACGTCTCTAATCCCCACCATTTTCCTTATTTCTTCATTTTCTCTTAATATTTCGTTTACTATTTCTTCTTCAGTATATCCTTGCTCAATTTTTTTTATTATAAACAACGGCTTTGTTTCTTTCATTTTCTTCACTGTCATTCCTTTTACTTCCTCCAGTTTCTTCCTTATTTGCTCCTGTTGCAGCTCGTTTCTGCACTTCATCACTACCAATACACTTTTAAATTTGTTTATTTCTTTTATACCTTCTTCCCCTACTTCTTCTATCGTAAGGTTTTCTCTTATTTTTTCCATTACATTCTTTCACTGTTATTTCTCTTATTTTTTCTGGTGTTTTCTATCCCTGTATCTTTTTTGTAGCATTTTCTTTTTTCCTTTCCGTAATCGCCGCATATGTCGTTTTGCTTCTTTCTTGGTTTATTGTACCTCCCACTGTCAATTCCAATATTTTCGTTTCCAATTTATCCATTCTGGTTTTAAATTGTTTCTCCATTTGTTCCAGTCTTTGTTCTACTTTATCTTCTTTTTCTGTTCTCTGTTTTTTCTCTTCATTTACTATTTTTTCATACACTGTTTCGGTCATTTGACCTACTATTTTCTCTATATTTTCTATGCTTTTTTTCCATTTCTTCCCGTGTTATCCCTTCTTCTCTTTTATTCCCCTCTTTAAATACCCTAATTTCCTTTCGTATCATTTTAATTTTTTTTATTATCTCCTCAGATACTGCGCTTGCCTTTTCTTCAGTATCTTCGCTTTCTTCTTTCTCTCTTATTTTCATTCTTTTTTCTATATTATCATCCACCTCGCACATCACTATTCCTCTATACGATTTATTTGCATTTTCCTCCTCATCCTCCTCCGTTGAGGTTTTCCTTTTCTTGTACTCCACCTTTCCCACTGGTGGCGATCTTTTAACTTTTGTCGCCACTTTAAAGGGATTTTTATCCTCCATAATAAAATTCCTTTTATTTTTTTTTAAAATGAAAAAAAAAAAAAAGAAAGAAAACAAAAATAAAAAATAAAACTTTACTGTTATTTCCACCCTAAGCCACTATTCAGAAACAATCAATGCTCTGCTTACCTATGTATCGATTTTCGATTGCAGCATACACAAGCATCCGACCACTTTCACTGTCCGAACTAGACTCCATTATACTTTTATAAAAAATCCAATTCATCTATTCCATTTCGATTACAATAGACAATGGAAAAACGATCGCTTTTAAAAGTTGTTTATCCGTCATCGTGTCGCTTATCCACGTATATATATATATATATATATATATATATATATATATAAAAGTAACGTATATATATATACGTTACTTTTACGTACGTTACTTTTACGGTGACAACATCTTTCCTTAGAACGTAAGTTGGATGAATACAAAGACAGCGTTATTGAAATTTCGTCCTCTTATATACTATATATAATCTATATATACTATATATACTATAGTATGTATCTTATATACTCTATATACTATACATATATGTATAGTATACATATATGTATACTATACATGTGTATATATGTATAGACACATATATGTAGATAATAGTAAAAGCATAAGAATTAAAAAAAGAGGACGAAATTTCAATAACGCTGTCTTTGTATTCATCCAACTTACGTTCTAAGGAAAGATGTTGTCACCGTAAAAGTAACGTACGTACGTTTAAGGTGTGCGCTTAATCGATAACATAAAAAGAAAGTACCGAAAATGTATTTTATTATTTTCGTTTTCGAAATCAAGAACGCAGCAATATTTTTTCTTTTCATTTCGATTTATTATGAAATGGAGACTACAAAATTAATCGACAATAAAAATTGTTACGTTGCGATTCAATGAATGACATGGAATGGAAACTAATTTTTTCGTTTTAGATGTTTTTAATTTTAGTAAGTAATAAATTGTTACTTTTCATTTTTCAATATGAAATAAATATTGACATAACATAACGCCATGTTAGAATCTCGTTTCGCCAATTGCATAATATTTAAATGTTGCCAATTCTAAAAGCTTTTAAAAATATGAAAAAAGTAGTGATGGGTTTCGAATATCGTGACGGATTATTCGATAAAAAAGTATCAAAATATAGTAAAATTTAGAGTGCTCTATTTCCGAATCGGCTGGGAATTTTGATGCGCGGTTTGCGAAGCTGATTTGAGGTGTTTATTATCTATAGTACTAAATGAAAAAAAGTGGCATATTGTATTTAAAAAACTAAAACTGAATAGCGAAACTCTTTTTTGGAAAACTCGGATTGGAATCCCTGTTGGTCAATTCTAAGATATGATGGAAAGATACAAAGAGCAGAAGAAATCATCTCAATCGGATCAAATCGGTCTATTCAATTCAGCTATGATTACTTAAAATTTAACACCCTGTATACAATAGTTACGAGAAAGTGACGAAACTTCAAATAACTTACAATGACCTCAAATAAAAATCACTACACAATTCTGATAGCAAGAATAGAGTCTTCTTCTCTAGCTTAAAATACTCTAATTATTTATTGTTTTACACCAGCAACATGATAAGTAATTATTGGAAATTTGCTGTTAATCTTCATAGAATTAACGACCCTCTGGCATTTCACCCATTTATCACACACACATATATGTGGTTGCATATTAAAGGCACCCACAAACACAATCTCAGTTAGGAGGCGTTAAAATCAACGAATCTCTTCTCTTGTCTCAAAATAGGATTCTCTCATTTCTCATTTACATTATTTCTATTCTAATCTGATTTAAAAATGGTGTTAATTTATTGGGTTGCTTGTTTCTATCCAGGACATAAGCGTGCTAATGTTAGATTTATAAAAACAGACATGAAAATTGGAAGTATAGTTTTTGCTCGATTCATAATTTAGTGAATGAAATGTTCCATTGAAAAAGTTGCGCAGCTAATCGGGAGAATCATAGATTTAGCTGTAAATCTTTTATCAGTTTTCACCCATTTCATTGCCCCTAAAGTTAAAAGGGAGAAAACACAAACTATTTCATACTTAATGCGTCTAATTATTAAGAGGGTCTTCGTTTACCCTCATTATTTTCTTCTAAATTATTAAAATAGCGGAAGTGATGAACCGGATCTTCCTATATTAAGTTTTACAACTAGTGTACACTTTAAAAATCGATAAATTTGGATCTCATAGAAGGTGCATTCGAGGCTGTTTATCAGTTAGGAAGCTACAATTGTGGAGCTGCGCTAATAAATTTATAAATTCTGCATTTTGTAAAAGTTATCTTAATCTATAATTTTTGGAGAAATAGAGTTAAAAATAAAGCAACAGATCTACTGAAAATGAGACGACTTAAATTTTCCCCAGAATTAACATACTGGTTATGTTTTCTTTAGATTATTCAACATTTTAGGCTCCTAATCAATATCTTTCAGAAGAAAAAACAGAGGACAAAGCTCAGACAACATAAGATAAAAGAGTTCATTGTGTCCTTTTTTCCGCTCCAAAGTCGAACCGTTTTAAACCATTCTCTGGAAACTAACTGTACATTTAATTAGTGTAAAACTTTCTTAAATTCAATTGTAAATTGTTCGGTTATCTTCGTTTCCCAACTTTATTTAATTCTTCTATGCTTTTCTCGAATGTTTACTTCATTTTTATTGTGGTTTTCCAATATGCATTTTACTTCGCAAATCCAACGAACTGTAAATTCCATCATTGATGAAACGTGTTTTCCCACTATTTGGGCTTTGACTCAATATCTATTAAGTTTACATAGATGTAATATGACCACTAACCATTACCGGTCAATTATAATAGATAATCATTATTACTATTATCTGTTATTAATAATTTGTATAGTTTACTGTAGTGGCTAATTAACAAAAGTTGCTGATAAAGCTGGTCAATAATATAAGGGCCTCCTACTCGAGTCCGCACGCCTTATTAGTATTACTATAGTATTACCCAGAATTGCCAAAAGAGAGAATGCTAATGCTCGCTTTAATGACAAAAATGGCATTTCAAATGAGTGATCAATTATTAATTATTATTATTAATTCCTGGTTAACTTTTAATTTGCGAAGTGGATAAGCAGATGTGAGCAACTCCCACTGATATTAAACTTCGAATTCTCTTTCTCTATGTCTTTTCTCTGAATTTTGGACAATTACATCTGCTAGTACGCAATTTGTGAAAAGATAGAATGTGAATGCATTCAGTGTTAGTTTGATATTGTCGTGATAGCCTCCAATTGGTGTCGTATTAATAATCTCAAGATTTATGACATATATTTTTTTTTAATAAAGTATAATAGATGCATACTCACACTACCTATGATGGAGTAAAAAATAACTGAGGCGCAACAGACACATTTCGTAGCATGATCAAGCGGACAGTTTTATGTCAAAAGCATAATCCAAGTTAGAAATGATATAGACGACTCTATCAAGCATGTAGTACGTATGTACATTTCTTAATGAGATTCTAAAACTTAAACAAATTAGAACTTATTAGTCAATTCTGTGTACGAATGAAATGGTCAACTAATTTAGATATTTCACTTTGACCTAATCCACGTTCTTCTCTGCCTTCTCCTCCTATAATCATATTAGCAGCAGTTCTTTTTCGCCCATTGGAAATCCAGAAATATTAGCACAGCACGTGCGGCTACCTACCGTCTGGAGCAGCAATCCCATCACATCGGTCCTTTTAATTCATTTTATTAGTTTGGGAGCAACGAATGAATGACCAATCAGATAGAAAAAGAGGGGGCAAGAGAAAGTATTTTTATTACTGCATGAGAGATGCTTATAAGTTTTTGTAAGCTGAAAAAATTCAATTTGTTAAAATTCCATATTTGAGGCGAAAACACATAAAAAATAAAAACTCAACGCAATGAATGGATCGAGAGATATTTCCTAATCCATTTGCTATTTTTGTATGGCCAAAGACTTTGGAGTACTATAATAAGGAGTAAAATCGACCTAACAAAGGTCAATATGTTTACGGATCAGAAAATATTTTGTTCATCAGATGGAGTCGTGTTTCTACTGTTTGTCAGATCATTGAGGTGCTGTTTGAAGCAATAAAGCAAACGAAACAATAACAACTTGTTATTGTTTCGTTTTCAAATAATTTTCACATTTTACATTAATTTTTAAGATTAAAATAACCCATAGTATTCCAAAGAAACCAATTATCTATTTAATGACTATTATTAACAATTTCAAATTAAAATATGTATAATTGTAATATATTAGCAATCTTTCTTATAGTATATTTTTACTCAACGCTATAGGACGCCACTGATCACAAAATTAATGAAGTGGGCAATTTTTATATAAAAATTGTCGTATAATATTAAATATATAATGTGAAAAGATATCGGGAATCGGTCCCTTTAAAAATTAAACTCTTTGTGTCATTATCAATATTTCGATTGCAATATTCTTCAGGAGACTGAAAAGATTTATTTTTATTTGTCTTCTAAATCTAGGATTACAGCTTTGATTAACTTACAAAACATGAGCCTTATTTTAGACACCATTCACATCCATTGATACCTGTTTCATAACATCTAGATGATGAACTTCAACAGTCAGCTTTGTATTTAATTTAGCAAATTTAAATGTGAAATAAAAATCAAAAAATCAAGAAAAAACAATTGAAAAGACATTACTTAAACAAAATTAAAATAGTACCTATTAATTAATTATATTAAATATTCATTACTACAATCATAGCTTTAATCTGCTGCACCAAATTTTCGTTTAGTACAGAATGATTTTCGTTAAAAGTAACCAATTTTTTCGTTTATTACTTTGGGCTACATCCAATTAGGACTTGGTGGTTTTATCAAGGTGGTACCTCGCTCAACTAATTAAGCTGTCGGCTCATCTCATATTCGATGTAGACCAAAGTAAGTGAACTACGGATGTACATACCGTACGTGTAACACATATACCAGGGGAAATATAGAAGGCCATATGGAATGTCAAAATAAGAAAATCAAAGCAATTTTAACGCTATAAGTTCTATATTGTATCTGTGGTATTCAAACAACAACTTCTTACATGAACGTATTATACGTGTTATATTGATCACAATGAGTCATTCTTGCGATTGATAATACAATGTCGGCATATTCTTCCCTCGTAAACTACAAAATAAACTAAAAATAAAAAAATCAGCAAAAAAATTTGGGCGGCCCCATGAATATGACACAATAGTAAAGAAATTATCAGTATCTTACTAATCAAAACTCATCGGTAGAAAATTGATTATACAGGGTGTTAAGAAGCAGGTGTAGAATATTAAAACTACGTATTCCTGACATCAATACAAACAACTGTACTTAATAACTTATTTCGGAAAAATCTACTTTAATTATTTCACAATATTGGGCAAGTTTGATATCTACTGTACTTTAGGGCAACTCGAACCAAGTAACTGTAAACAACCGTAAGGGACCGCATCCGCATTGCGAGTTTACCAGCTAGCTAGTGCTCAATAAATCAAAAATTTATAATAAATCCCGCCATCTAATAACCGGGCTTATTCTCTCTCACTTTGAATTAGTCTGTTTCTCATATTCCTTTTTCATTTTTCTAGGCGTTAGCTTCTTTTTAACTGTGCACTTGGTGTGGTTATTTTTTGGTAAAAAAAATTATGACAGTATACTGGAAAACTCGTAGACTCGTATGTTAGCAGCGAGCAATCAAAAAGAGAAGTGTAGGACAAAGTGCATAAGAGGAAGTGAGACAGAAAAAACTCGCATGGTGGGAGAGAGAAGTACAGGTTATCCTATACAAATGAAGTGGGACAGAATAATTTAATAAATACGTAGAAAACATAACGAATAATAAAGAAAAGAAATAAATCGAAGAAAGAAACATCTATCGCTTGTATTGAAAAGGGAAATATCTATAGAGAGAAATAAAGTAAAAAAGGCAATTGACATTTTTAGAAATAATATCAATATCGCCAAATTATTTTTTATGGTATCTATATGTATATCTATATGCAGATATGTTTACTAATTTTTTCTACATTTTGTCCTATTCTTCTCAATACAAAACGATATGAATATTTTCTTTTTTGTTGTAATTTATTGCTTTTTATTTCTAGACAGTATGTTTATTACGTGTTTATTTAAAACCTTTTGTTTGACTTCCTCTTATGCACTTTGTTCTATACTTATCTCTTTGTTGCTCTGTACGAGTACACGAGTTTTTTCGTTGACTAGAAGAATCTCATAAATAATTATAATTAAATGTTATTAATTTATAATTGATAGATATCATCCAATGTATTAAAATACTTTAGAGATACTGATATTATTTCTAAAAGTATCAATTTTATACACTACTTATTGAAATTAGCCTGTGACGGAGGGAAAAATAAGGATACCCATCACAAGTGAAAGCTATTATCAAATTGCTTAGATTTTAATAAATGCAAATTTAATTATAAATATTTAATAATAATATTTATTATATTATAATATATATTAATTATATATTTTCAGTATAATATATTGACATATTGACTGACTATAAAACTACAAAGAAAAAAAAAATTTGATTACGACTTTGCCAGCTTTCCCACACTCTTTTCTATTATATAGATCTTATTATAAATATCTATTAATATGTTTTTCTGTTGCATTAACAAAATGGACACAACCAGGATACATTTTTAAATATTTAAATATTTATTTATTGATGAAATTCTTCTAGTCAACAAAAAAACTCGTACAGCGCAACAAAGAGAAAAATATAGGACAAAGTACATAAGAGATAGTGAGACAGAAAATAACTCGCACACATCTTGGTATTTGTGTTTGGACCAAGTACATAAGAGGAATAGGCGCAGAAGGTTTTAAATAAATACGCAATAAACATACTGACTAGAGAAGAAAAACAATAAATTAGAATAAGAAGAACCTATGCGTATCGTTTTGTATTGAAAAGAATAGAAGAAAATGTAGAAAAAAACTAGTAAACATATCTGCATATACATATAGATACCATTAAAAATAATTTGGCGATATTGATATTATTTCTAAAAATGGCAATTCCATTTTCACTTTATTTGTCTCTATAGATATTTCTCTTTTCAATACAAGCGATAGATGTTTTGTTTGTCTTCGATTTATTTGTTTTCTGTATTAGTCATTATCTTTTCTACGTATTTATTAAATCTTTCTGTTCCTACTTCACTTGTGTAGGATAACCTTATACTTCTCTCTCACACCATGCGAGTGTTTTCTGTCTCACTTCGTCTGATGTACTTTGTCCTACACTTCACTCTTTGTTGTCTACCATTTCTGGTGTAGGCTTGTTAGTCTTTATCTTTTTTTCATTTTCTTCTTTTTTTTCCTTTCTTTCTCTGGTCTTATTCGTTTTTCCTTCACGTCACTGCGTCGCAAAACTTTCTCATGCTTTTCTCATTTCTCAACATGCTTTTCTGTTGTTTGCCATCCTACTAGCTTCACTCATCGTTATTCTTCTTCTTTGTAATAACTTTTCTATTATGTTATCCCAGGCAGTTTCAGGTCTTCCCCTTTCCCTTTTCTGCACAGGTCTAGCTTTCCATACCCTTCTCACTTGTCCTTCCTGTCCCATTCTTTTCAGATGGCCCCACCATCCCAACTGCCTCTTCTCTATGTATTTGTGTATCGCCTCTATTCCTAATTCTTTTCATATTTCTTCATTCTTGATTCTTTCTCTCTTTGTCACTCCCTTTACTCTCCTCATGTATTTCATTTCTACCGCTTGGACTTTACTTATTTACTTTTTATCTGTTATCCATGTCTCACATCCAAATGTCAGTATTGGTCTTATTATTGTTTTATAGACGTTTATTTTTGATTTTCTTGTTATTTGTTTTTTCCCCACAATCGTATTGCTGATACTGTAAAACACTTTCATTGTTTTTCCTATTCGGCTGTTAGTTTCTTCTTCTTGCTTTCCTGAACTAGTAATTTCTACTCCCAAATATTTCCATTTCGTCACTTGCTCCAATTTTACCTTATCTACCATGATTTTTATCCCATGTTGTTCCTCGATCACCATAACTTTTGTTTTCTCTTTACAATCTCCATTCCGTTTTCTCTAAGTGTTTCATTCCATTTATTTATGCTTGTCTGCAACTCTTTTTCGTTAAATGCTATCACCATTATATCGTCCACCATATATATTATATCGCAAATGCCCCAATCTTTACTTCAACTCTCTCCATATAATTCCATCTTACGTCAAGTCCTCTAGTTCTTTCTTTCGCTTTCCTTATTATTTTGTCCATGTAAATATTAAATAATGTTGGACTTAGTTTTCCTCCCTGTCTTAGTCCGTCTTTCGTTTTAAATTTTTTTGATTGTCTGTTTTTGACTATCACGCTATTTGAGTTTTCTTCATATATTTTTTTATTAATCTAATCATTTTCCACAATCTATCTCTTCTTAGTTTATCAAATGCTTTTTGTAAATCTAAAAAACCCATGTATACATTTTTTTTCCTTTTACTTGTTTTTTCAAATACCCTGAATTCTCTTCAAGCGAATAAATCTTTCGCCTTTTACTTAATTATCTAAGTTATTTAATTATCATGGCGCGGCAATATTCGTATTCGAACGCGGAATCGTGTAATATTTTATTCATCTATGGTGAACGTGGTAGAAGTATCGAAAACGCCAGAAGATTGTATGCGGAACGTTTTCCAGAGAAAAATCTTCCGGCAAGTACAACTTTTGATGATGATTATCATCATCGCGTAATAATGTAACTAATAAAATTGTAACCGATTACGTAGTAGTGACATTACAATGCGGGCTGCAATTTGATTTTTAAATTAAGTATTAAACCAAAAGCAAAAAAATTGTTTCATTCATGGAGACGTTTTTTTCACGACATTCAAATAAAGAAAAAAAATGAAAATAAAAAATAATAAATTTACACTGCATATTCAAAACAAAAGTTAGTGTATTAAAAATAATTACCTCGGATTTGCCACAAATCGAGGTAATCACAGCCATTACCCATGACTATGAATCCTCACAAAACAAAGCTAATTCTTTTCACGAACAAACGGAAACTGAAGGACGTAACCCTGCCGTATATTTCTGGTGTCCAGCTGCGGCTGGCTGAAACGGTGAAATACCTTGGTGTGTTTCTGGACAGCAAATTGAGCTGGGCTTGACACATTAAAGAGAAAACAGAAAAAGCATGTAGGGCTTTCTGGCAGGTTCGTGCGGCTACTGGAGCGACCTGAGGCTTGGCCCCAAGGATGGTCAACTGGCTGTACACTGTTGTAATAGGACCTATGCTGTCATACGCTGTAGTGGTCTGGTGGTCACGGGTGCAGTGTAAAGTAGCGCAACATGCTCTGCGCAACAAAATAAAATTGTTTTAATAGGACCATCCAGCCTCTACGCGGACCAAGCTCAGCTGGAAGGACTCTACAGTTATAAGCGTAGCAAACTGCTACATCCCCAGGTTCTTGAAATAAGCAATGAAATGCTTAATAATAAAAAATTGCAAATAATAAACAGAATTTAAAATACGGTTAGCCCACTTGTCAGTGGATACGTGGTGATAGCCAGGCTACGTGACAATAAATCAAGATCAACAATAATTATCTTTTAATCAATCTTTTAAGAATAATTGAAAATACTTATTTTTGGTATACAGATGGTGCAGCCAATGGTGTTGCTAAGAAACCGCAGCTGGCAACTTACACTCTGCTGGTGGAACTCAGTTGGACTCCCAGAATCCAAAACCAGGCACGAAAAGGCCTCCGAAACGAGTACCACTTTAAGCTACTATTTCTGCCAACCGGCGACGTATCAAGGCTTGAAAGTTATTAATGAAAATAACAAGAAGCTTATGCTGGTATAGAGGACCTTTAAAATACAGCAAAAATAATGCAAATATAAAAAAATATCGTACCGGCGGATTTAAAACGTTACACCAGATACCAGTAAAATAAAAAAAACAGAGAAAAATGTTAGTAATAACATCGTAAAAAAACATCTATGTAAATTATAAGAATACTTGATGCACCGCAGTAATAAACTTTTTATTTTATGCACTTGTCTTTGACGCATCTTTCGAATTATGATTTATAATTGAAAAATTCAACAGAATTTGTTCGAGAAAAATTTGTGAGAAATTTAAATTTTATTGGAGAAACGTTTATCAATGAGTTTATTATAAATATCAATCACGTATAATTCCGAACGGTAAACTTATTTCCCCGTCGTATATATAATGATTATATACATATGATTTTTTTGCTTGTTTCAAATGGTCTTTTCAAAGAAATTAAAATCGATTTAAACCCTTTCTAGATTTTTTAACTACCGTAATTTGTGGTGAAATTGATCATTTTTTTAAAATTTGTTACCATATTTTGCAGAATCTTATTCATTACGAATACGTAATAGTTGCACCTGGTAGAAAATAACCAAATGCATAGTTTGACGCTAAAAAAAGTAATGTAAATCACACATATAATAGGATTTATAGCACAAAAAGGGCTTGAAGAATCTCATAATAGAAGTGGGGTCAGATTGTTCAGGTCGAATTATATCGCATGAATTTGCAACGGCCAGAGATACAGACTGATCAATGTCAACTATTTTCATATATCTCGAACTATTCAAAAATTATAGCACATTTTGTATTGTGGGGTGAAATTGATCATAGTATATGGGACTTTCTAAGACTATTCTAATAATATTAAAAATGCGTATTGATTAAAATATGTTTTATTTTTATGTGTGTAATCTTCACAACTGAAACATTTAAACAAATTGATTAAAATTCTTAAAAAAATCTTAAAAATGTAAATTACATTTCAAATATATCGACTGATTTTTTGAAACAGAATATATCGTTACTATTGTTAGTTTTAATTTCAGGGCATGGTAAAATAGCCAAAATATCAGATATATTTACAACAAAATGATCATCAGCCTGAATTTGAAAGCACCTTTTGGTATTATTTATTGATTTCGGGCCTAATAGTTCAAATTCTTGATGTCCTTCATTTTGTGTAGAATCTTGTACAATTGCTACGTATCGATATGTAGTTTTTTTTCTAGAACCACCATAAACCTTAAACAGTAGAAACTTTCCAGCTAAAATATCTTTACTATCCTGTTGAAAGTATGTACTTTCGTATTGCTCAGCATTCACTGAACCGTCTAAAGTCGAAGTATTATCAGAATGTTCAGTCTATAGCGATTCTTCTATGTTTGCATCTGAGCTTTCTGCGTCTGCATTATGTACTGCAACACTTTTTCCTGGTTCTATACTAAGCATTTGGCGTTTAATATTTCTGTGATAAACCCCACCTGTAAATCGCTGCTCTTTCAGATAATTAACAAGTGCCTTTCTATTAATGAAACCTGGCATATTTGATTTGAATTTGGAAATGCTATGATCTAAACGGATTTTTGGATACGACCTATCCAAATAATTTTTGCCTATATAGCGAAGATCAGTAACAGTTAATGGGAATCCCCATTCACCGCATATATTAGCAGCTTTTATAAACGCCTTTTCTTCCCGTTGGATAAAAACGGTCTGACCGCTAGGTTTTTTAATGCGGCTCCCATTGAACTTATTGCGTAGTGTTCCAAATGGAATTTTGTAGATAACAGATGCTTTTCGAATAGACCATCCATTATCAAGAATCATTTTTAATGCCTGATCTGCAGTTTCTGCAGAATAATTCATATAGGCGCGTAAACCCAATTTTCGATTGTATATTCTAGGCATGCTTGGGGATGCTACAAACAGAAAATGACAAACTGAATGAAATAATAAGTATAAAAAAATTATTTAATGCAGAATAATTACTAAAATAGAACATAGTTCTACAGATGGGGTGAGATTGATCGGTTGAACAATCTCACCACATATGTCTGATCAATCTGACCCCATGTTATGTTATAATTAATAACATAGAAACTACGCAATTGATTTTCTAATCTTAAGCAACATTAGTTGACAAAGCTTTTATAGTGATGTTTATGTAAGCACAATATTAATATCAAATGGCAATCGTGACTTACCAGATAAAGTTTTCAGTTAACGTTTTCAGAGAAAAATTATATCCTTAAATAAACTTGAATATTGAAATAATTAACAGAGTACTTTGTCTCCGGTATGCATTAAGGTGACTAAGTACTGTCCCAGTTTGAAACACCTCAGCAACCGTCGAAATCGGTCACATAGGCTGGCGACAAATAAAATTATGAAAAATAATGATCTAGTGATCAATCTCATCTTCGGAGGTCAATGTCACGACAGATTACGGTACTAATATCTAGTGCTACGTCCAAATAAAAGACTTAATCAATCTGATTTGCCATTGAATGTTAATGCAATACTATTGGAAGTATTGCATTGCCAGGAATTGGAAACAGTGGAACAACAAATTGTGAAAATGTTAAATGGAAAAGTAATTTTTTGCTCCAAATTGTGTATCTATGCAAAATGAATTTTTCGATAAGCAGCCTTCGGCTTAAGTAATATTTAAATGTCTAACTAGTTTAGATTTTTGCCGTATCTCAAGTAGTTCTTTGAGTGGTTAAATATGAGTCATTTGCATCGAGTTTCTTCTAGCACTGCCATTTCAACTTGCCCGTTTAAGAACTATGTACAGTAAAAACAAAATTTATGGTTATTCCGGCGTTAACTCGGAGAGCATGAGAAGCATTCTGAAATAATACGTAGTTAGTTTGCACATGCTCGTCGTGACTGAAGAGAATTGTAACAATACTCGTTTAGATGAATTTTAAATAAATTATTTTAACAAACCCTATACATTTTGTATAATAACCGTAAGTCCAAAAGCGCGAAAATGATTTGTATCGTATATTGTAAATATATTAATAACTAATAATTAATTTCTACCTACTGTTACAGCACCACTTTAACTTTCCTCTTTCGATAAAGGATATTTGCTTCACTTTCCGACCGATTTCATCAACCCTGTCGCTCACAACAAGCAAAAAACTTTGACTTTGTTGCTGATTTCCTTTTCCGTCCATAGACCACCCTGCAATTACATCCTCATCACCACCTTCAACGAAGTGCTCTCACTTCCGGTTGCCCCTAGACGCAAGCGAAACTTTTCTATTTTTCTCTTTCAATTCTAAATGAGCCATAAAATCTCCTTCTTTACAGTATTCTCCATTATCACAAGCAGCAAACTCGCAAATAATCAAACTCGTACTATACTCTACAAACAAACGCATAACGTCTTTAAAAACTGCAAAGAAAAAGAATGAGAACAAAAGAAAAGTTTGTAGTTTTCCCTGTTTCTTATTCTGCTTCATTTTTTCTTTGTTCTGGTATTGTTCTGCTTCCTTCCTCACATTTTAAACTGAGCTAAAAGGGGCTCGCGTATACATATATCTACCACAGAAACCTTTTTAGTCAGTATCCTAGAAATACTGAAAAAAATTAAAAAAAACTTTTCTTTTTTCACCAGAGAGAAGAATGAAAGAAAGAAATGTTATTCCTTGCTATGCAAGAAGAAAAGTTAAGGATCAATTTTTAGCGAAAAAAGATATTAGAGAAAAGAAAGCAGTTTATAAAAATATAAATGGTGGAAATATTTCCCTATAGATTTCATTTACAATACCTATGACAAATTAGAACTTTTCCCTTCTCTTTCTCTTTTTTTTTGCCCCATAAATTGATGGTGATTTATTATACGGGAGAAAATATTTTACCTTAGACAAAATCTTGAGAAATCTCCATGCTTTGGAAGAACAATTTTATCATTAAGGTCGGAAAGATGTCGACATTTATTAGGTGGGATTCTTGGTTATGTAAAAAAAATATATACTAAATCAAAAATTGGGAAACAAGAAATTATTAAGTAATTTAACCCAAGAAATACCGTGGAAATTCAATTTACATAATTGACTATTAACCTGGTCAATTTTAGTTAATTAATTAGGTTGGTTCGCGTTTTTTAAACCATCTCCCATAACTCCTTAGATATACAAATAAAAGAATAAAAGAAAAATAAAAATAGAAAGAGAAGGAAAGGAAAAAATATAAAAAAGTATGAATAAAAAATGTATCCTTAAATAAAATTGTAGTTTTAACAAAGTTTAATACGGTAAAGCTAAATGTTAAGTTTTCACAAAATACATAATATAGTACATGAAGCATATGGATAAAAAGGATAAATAAGGGATGAAGAAGACCAACATACAAAACCCATATTCCCACATCTAATTCCATATTCGAGAGAATGCGAAACAAATATTTACCGCAATAACTTTTTCGGAGCTCTATTTCGCTATATAAAGCATTAGTAATACGTTTTCCTCTTCATTCTGACAGAGTAGACCAACGTATAAATATAGAGTTATCAGTGTGAACGCATAAAAAGCGCATTTTTCTTATTTTTTGGTGTTGGAAAATTGCTTAATTTTTATCCAGTTTAGCGGTTCCATTGTAATTTTTTTGATGACAACGAAAAATAAATCTATTAACTTCCAATACAATATGCTTAGATAAAAATTAATATAAGCTGTTTTATTATACTATTTATAAACTTCTCTGTGACTCTGCTCATTCGTTCTACTTTCATTATTTCAGCTTTGTCACAAAATCTTTGGCTTGTTTTCATGCTTTATAACAAATCCCACATCTGTCCGTTTTTTTTTTCAGCATATTAAGAAACTTTTCAAAATTCCGAAAGAAACTAATAGTTTTTTTTTTAAGAAATAAGATAAGTTTACGAAAATAATGTAGTGAAGCGACGTGGGAGACCTTGCAAATGTGACAAAACAGGAATTTTAACTGTTTTAATTTTTTTGCTGCTGTTGAATAAATTTTTCAAAATGCTTGCCGCTAGTGCTGCTGCTAACAGATTGTTCTTGGGAATTCTAGCATAATTATTTAGTTTCTGTTCAACCCTTTTTACTTCTACTTTTCCTCTTCATATCCTCTCTTTTCAAATTCCCTCATTCTGTTGCTCCCATATTTTTGGACAGTTGTAAATATTGGGCCGTTGAGCCCTGAAGGTTCTTAAAGCAGCATATAAATTATGTTTACACTTCGATTAACCAAACATTGGCTTCACGTCAGCAATTAATTTGCTAGTTACGCTACAAGGATTTTACGGCTTACGTGTTAGGCAAAGATCAATTTGACTGTAGACGTGCAGAAAACGAGTATTATCCAACATTAATTGATGACATGAACCAAAGGTTTGGTGAATCTAAGTGTATGTATATAGATATATTACATATTTGATCGAAATATATAATATGTCGCTTAAGAAATGATTTTATAGTGTATAAAAGTCCCGTTTTTAAATTCAATCTGATTTGAGTGACTCACACCCACGCAACTTGTCAATAAAATAATACTAATGTCGAGTAATACGACTAAAGTCGCAATCAATTACATTAAAACGTGTCTTAAAACAATGTTGTATTTTTCATTAAGAAAATAGCGCTAAGTACGTAAAAATCTCCAATAAAAATGGCGAATGTCATATTATGTATGTTGAACTAGAAACGTACGTTTGCCTCTCGTTGTTAGCACAACAAATATTTAATGGATGAAACAAAAAAAAGGGAAAAATTATAGTTTACATTGAATAGTTCAGGTTAATAGAATTTCTACCGTTATGCCTGAAAAATGCCAAATATGAATTGAAAAATTAATTGGCGATTTCAAATATTGTTCAATTTGCATCTAGTTATTTTTATACTATTGTAACGTTCTAATCTTATGAGAATGGGTGTAAAAATTACAATAGCACTTTGGATAAAAAAAAATGTTATTTATTTAAATAAAAGAAAACTGTCTAAGAGGAACACAAAACAATCAACACAATTATTAAACACAATTTAGGTACACTATTTACACAATGTAACAAAGGCTATTTATATACAGATTTGCTGAGCGGATTCTTATACAAATATTTATTTATACGACGCGTATCTAAGCAATATGTAAATTGATCCGGAAATCGTAAATTGCCGCATTTGTATATGAAATACACATTCTAGACTATCCTCAATGGTTCTGACTAATCTATGGCCTATCGATTTAAATAATCTGTGTCCGTCAAGACAGTTCTAGATAATTCGACTTATTAAAAATACATGTCATTGAGATTATTCTAGAGTGTACTCGTGGTCGCTATTATTTATGTAACTAAATATCGTTACACTGCCCCATCCTTAAAAATCCTTTAGCCCCGAAATGTGTTTTTACTTCATGCCGATATAGACAGGCTAATCCTTTGGAACAGGTCGATGTTTGATGGAATTAACAGTTGATGGTCTTTTAATTTGTCGATCGCATAGGGCATACCTATAAGCTATATGCAACTATAGCTATGCCATGTAGGATATGTGTAACTAAATATCGTTACACTATGTATAACGAAAAATATAAAATCAAGTTAAAAATTACTTGAAAATTTGCCCTTCTTCTTTTTAGAGCACAATAATTCACTGTAAATATTTCAATTGATTAAACTGAATCACGAAATTGAATTTTCCACAATAGTAATATACAGACAAATACACAGTTAAATTTAGTAAGTCTGAACTCCCAATACACCAACCTAGCTCAATTATATCGAGTGATTTTGAAATGAATTGAAATGCATTTCTTAATGTAATTCCACCATTATCCGAAAATCAAAATGTTTGCGTTCTATTTGCTCAAATAATAGTAATAATAAAAAATCAATAATATTCAAGCCAATGGCCGGCTACTGTTCAGTGAGATAGATTGATTTAGTTTTAATTCATTTTTTTTATTACTATTCAGTTCATTTTTTATATCGCTATAGTTAAATTATTATTTTTGCTATTAATAAATTGCATCCATGTCCAAATTTTTCCAGTTCAATAACTTCGATGCCGCGTTGATCTTAAATTTTCTGATTCCTTAGAATTTGTTGTACAAAATAATGTTTTTCGAAAAACAATTCTGTTATTTGATTTTCTTGTATGTTGACATACAAATATGTATTTACAATCGCCATTTCTTTTATTTTTATATCTTCTTATGGCTGTTACAAAAGATTGTTTATTTCACATTCCTATTGATAGAGAATAGGTTTTGTGGATAGTATATAGAGAATAAATATAGCAAATACTCGCATCTTAAGTACATCTAAAAAAAAGTAAATGTATATATCGGGTGTCCCGATCCTAGTGTTTTAGCAATTTTTGGAGCTTCTAAAATGTCAATTTTCAAAACATCAATTTGACCAATAAACACTTAGATCCGAGTTTTCCAAAATAGTGTTTATTATTATTTTTTTTAATTCAATTGCTCTTTTTTTTTCTTTGGTACTGCAGAGAGTAAAATCCGCAACTCAGTTTCGCAAACCGCATATGAAAATGCCTAGCCATTTCGGAAGGTCTAGTCTTAGACTTAGAGTAGACTTGTACGTCTAGTACGATTCAGCGCGGCTGTTTTGAGCATAGGGACGTTTCGACGCCAAATTTTTCAGTTTCCAAATTTTTAATACAATTTTATGCTTTCAATGTGGGTCATAATGATTCTTTAGCTTATTATTAAAATGACATATTTTAAGAAAAGACTTAATCCTTAATATAGTGTTCGTATAATTTTCTAGTGACAAGCGTCGCGTTCCCTCTTTAATACTCGTAAACCCTGTCGGGGCTCACTGTCATAGACAACAATACACATTACTAATGTGTCTGAGGAGTTTTACTTCACCCGGACGCCAAGCAACCGCAAATTCTCAATTTTATATATGAACTAATGCATAATCTCAACATTGTCCCGGGTGACTTCCCGGGCTGAATATTACGTTTATAGTTAATACAAATGTTTTAATTATATTGACTACATGTAATATGTAAAAGCTTTCGTCCATGAAGGATTATAGTTTTGTCTAATACTCTGTAACCTAGGTAATGGACATTACAAAGCTTAATAAAAGTAGTCGACCTCGTCCGCGTTTGATTTATAAATTGGAATTCTCTATGAGGCAAACCAAACTATAATAGCCACTAATTATAAGTGAATTTCACACTTTTAATGTAAAATAAAAAGTATCGCAAATTGTCCAAGTCGAAAATTTTTATTTCCTTAAAGTCATAATTTCGTATTTAATTGACTAACCATACGTAAGTTTCGCAATTTTAAAGTAAAATAAAACGAATAAAATTTCGTAACGTCGCTAATTTTTTTTTTCTTTAAATTCATTCAATTTCTTATCTAATTACCGCTAACCGTATGTGTATTTCACAATTTTAGCGTAAAATTAGAAAAATAGAATATTGGCAACATTGCAAAACTTATCTTCTGTAAAATCATAATTTCTTATCTGTCTTACCTTATCTTTAAATTTTAGATTATACTTAAAAAATATAGGTTTAAATTATATATTAAAATTATAATTTAAATAAAAATTCGAACATCCGTCAATACCTAATAAACTATTATTACTTACTATTGTATAAATTTGATTTCGTCAGCCCGGGCCTAACTTCTCGGGCTGACTACTGTGAATGCTCGAGCTTATTCCGGATTAGCACCGCGACAATAGCCGTTAATGTAAATGCTTCAATTACAATAAATTGACTACATGTAATATATAAAAAGCTTCATCTATGAAGGACTGTACCTTCGTTTGATACTCTGTTACCTAGGTAATGGGAATTACAAAACTAGCCGAAAAACCCGACTTCGTCCGGATTGAATTATGAATTGGAATTCTCTATAAAACACAGCTCACATTATAAACCATAATTACAACTAACCATAGGCGCATTTCACAATTTTAATGGAAAATTATAAAAATGGAAAGTTGACAACCTCGCAAAATTTCTCGCCTTTAAATGCATAATTAAATTATAGATTATATTTAAAAAACATAAGTTATATATTAAAATTTAAGTAAATATTCAAACATTCATCAATACTGCCATGCACACTGCGTGTGTGTGCAGATCAGAATGCACGATGCATCCTGTTCAGTTGTCGATTTACAACTAATAAACGCGTGACCTCCGAACTGAAGCCAGAAAGCGAACAACATCGGTCGCTCGCTCGCTCGCTCATCTTCTATTTTATTTATAAGAAGATTAATTACTATAGATATAGAAGAAGAGAAATGGAATTGAGTAGAGCAGTCAATGTTCACAACTTTTTTTTATTAAATATAATTTTTCATATGATATCCATCATTTAAGCTCGAAACGTGGCTACGCCAAAAAGTCTTTACGCCGAAACAAATTACACTAAGCAAGCCTACGATGAAGCGATCTTAGTCCGAATCATCTTAACGCCGAAACGGCTAACGACAAATAATGTGTGAAGCTTTTGAGGGACATTGACCGTTTCGAATGAAATTTTGCTCGACGCACCGCAGCTTCCCCTAAACCATCTCGATGAGGGGAATAAGGTGGAATAAACTTCCTTTCAATATTTTATCTTAAATTAAAGTCGGACTATTTTATCGGATAATTAAAATTATCCGTTTTCGGATCGTTAATAAATGATTTCGATAACTGAAAGAGCCTTTTTATTTCTGGACTTGCGCCGACGAAGTTAGTTCCATTGTCGCGGTATATTTTGCTGCAAAGGCCGCGCCTGGATATGAATATCAATATCAATAATGGGATTTGTGCTTAAATCGCCTACAAGTTCCAAGTGACCCGTCTTGGTAGTGAAGCAACGAAAACACAATTTTACGAAGCTTTCCATTTTTGATATGTAACGTACCCACACGTACGTTATAATGAACTCCACCAATTAAAAATGATCGACCTAGTGTGACTCGATCAAAAGGTAAATACTACCATTCTTCGAATAATGGTTTTAGAATTCGCTCAGAAGCATATCATGCGTTCACGCAAAACACCCCGAATTGCTGTTCTAGTATTTATTATCTAATATGTTCGGCGTAATACGCCTAATAAAAATTGTGCTCCTGCATGAAGGTAACGATGTTCATTAATAATTATCAATTTGGTAATTATATGGTGGCGGTCAAGAAAATTTTAGTGTTTTGAATTGTAATCTAGTTCCGATTTTTACAAGCGTCCGCTTGCACGTAATATTTCATTATTATCCAAAAATAGATTTAAATTGCGTATATGGCTATTTAACGATTCGGATTGTGATGACTTAATGGGCCTTATGACCTTGTGAAATGATTCATGTTGAGCTAGTTTGATTATCCGCTGCAGCACATATTTCATTTCGATTACTATCAGTTGCCCAATCATTTTGTTTTTGATGTGGTGCAATTGCAATTGTCTCAAATGATAAAATGATAATTACAATGAAATTAACGACAAAATGTATCGTTTTCTTAATGGATTTGTAGACATTTGAGTGGTATGTCAACAAGTTAACATTGGCATCCCACCGTATACCTAAATTTTTTTAAAAGTCGGTTTGGTCAATATTCGTTGATTATCTGACCCATTGTTTATGTTTAATAAGATAAAATAAGAATTCATTGGTTATCAAGTGCTACTTGATCCAAGCTGCGAATTGTGAAAGAAAACACTTGCTGTACCATATGTTAGTGCATTTAATCGATAATTGCAAATCGGATCGTTTTCATTTTCGCGTCAAACTATCCATTGTAGTTCCCGCTGCTTCCAAGTACTTGCCTCTGGATTTTTTGAATGTCGGACGCTAATTCAAAGTTGTGAACGCGAAACCTTAATAAAATTGAAAACAGGGAATGAAAAATTTAAAACTAAACGTTAACGTATTTGCAAATTTTGCTGACGTTACAAACACTCACATGACTCACACTAACATTTTCAAATCAATTAATGATTCGAAGATTACGGAATTTCAATAAATACGCCATACAACACAAAAATATGTATTTTCGTTGAAATATGAAAGAAATATAATGCGATAGTCGCTGTAGATATTAATTCGAATTTGGTCAAACTTTATAATTTATTTGGTTTATGTAATACAGGTAGTTTGGAACTATGGAAATTATACCCAGCCGAACTTAAATAATAATCGTCATAATCACAAACAAGCACACAGAAGATTTTGCAATTGTAAAACATCAATTCATTGTCATAACTGTCAATGTATTCCATCAACTCTATTTGATGATGATTTATATTAAGTTATTAGCTTAACTATCTGTTACTCTTCATCATTACCTACTAGTTTATGTAAAGACAATGTTTGTGGATTAAATCCCTGTCGAATAGTTGTCGTCAACCCAAATGACTCTTAAATCTAAAAGTTATTGGCGATTGTCAATTATCGTTATTTAAAAATACTGTACAATTCAAAACTAACGTTGTTCATTGTTTAATTGTTTTTAATGTTTTTAATTGTATTAATAATATTAATCCATTAATTAATTTTATTATTTAAACTGTATGCTAATTGTGGGATTACAATCACCTCAAAACCGCTTAAGAACCAAAATTCGAACATCCTTTCAAAACATCAAATAACAATAAAAACAAAAACCTATTTGGCCAATTTTAATTTATTTCCAATAAATAATTTAAATCTTACCGAAAATTTACAGAACTCACAAATCACCGATTCAAATAATGTATCAGTTACCATTATCATACCATTATCGTTATCATTACTACTGTAGAGAACGAGGTTAAAAATTAAGAACCAAGAGCGCCAATCATCCAATGTGGCTTCAATGTTTATAGAAGTGTATGAATATGAGTGTATGGTGGAGATGTGTGAATGGTTTCCGGTCAGTTGATTGGTTGAGGGTGATGTTATGAAAAGGGTGTTTGTTCCCGCCAGCCTAATTTGATTGGTTAGGAAGCGAAGATAGTCGCAATAATCTGAGATGTCTCCTCCCCTTTTTCTAATAGAGTCAATGATCCAATATTGCTTCAATGATGTAATATGCCGTTAATGATCCAATATTGAGTCAATATGTGAATGGTTTCCGGTCCGCCGATTGGTTGAAAGGGTTTTCGTCCCCGCCCCTTATTTTGATTGGTTACGAAGGGAAAATGGTGACAGTAATTTAAGATGTCTCCGTCTGTCTTCAATAATCTGTGATGTGTCTGCCCCGACTCTTTGCGTCATATTGTCTGGTAGACATGAAACATGTTGGAACCCGAAACCGGTCGTTCTTTATACATACTAGCAAAAAGCAATTCCATTTTTTTTCCTTTTTTTTATATAATTTTTAATTACTTTACATACAAAGCCTCAAAAAAAATCTGTCTTTTTTATAATATTTGCCAGCTGGCTAGACCTTTTATAGATAGATTAATAGTTAAAGTAAAAGGAAAATTCTTCATGTCACCAGTGATTAATAGTTTATTAATGTTTTCAATGTGTTTTCCAATGTATCTTTTGATGTAATGTTTGAAGTTTGATGTATGGATAGATGTCGTTAGCATCGGATATTGTCAAGAATTTGAAAAAAGGTGAAGGCTTGTGAGGCGTGCTTACCACATGGATAAGTATAAAGATGCCGTCGGGGCGCAGTCATAATAGGCGTCCTTACACCTATCCTAAAGCACACCTCGTGATTGCAGCAGTAAATCAGAGGAGTAAAGTAAAAGGAGAGGGAGAGAGAGACAGATGATAGAGAAGATCTTTAAAATAAAATTTTTAGGTGTGAATAGGAATCGAACCTATAAACTTTTATGGGGGTATAAGGACCTTACCACTGAACCACAAAGCCAACCGACATCCATTATGTTGGGTTGAGTATATAAATTGAATTTTGGGTTGCGCCGAACAATAATCTGTATTTTTAATATAAAGAGATCTTTAACAGGATGTTATTTGAAAAGATTATGAGGGTGAAAAATTTTTCTATAAATGTTATAATCTGTATTAAATCTAAATTAACATATTTAGCTATATGCAAATGGCTATAAAATCAGCTTTTATAAAATTATTATAAAATGTGATAAAGTCAATTAAATTTAGCCTATTAATTAAGGGAACGACATGATATGTATTCATGAATATTATGTTTACCATCAGATTCGGTTAAGCATATAGTCTTTTCCTGTCTAGTAATTTGAATCATTTTTAATTCCTCATTATTATTACCTGTTATGATTATATTCTTACAACAAATAAAACGTAAATGGTCTAATTCCATTGTACTAAAATATATATGACGAATCCAATACATATTTAAAATCAGTATTTGCCATTAAAATTCTTCCAATTCGAGGGTATTATTTAAATTTATATTTATAATTTTTATTTATAAACGGTTTAATGTTTAGTCGATCATCAATCATTCTTTATTGTATTTAATAATGATGAAGGTTTTGCTTCATGACAAACCGATGTTTATCAATTTGAACCGCACTTAAAACACATTTCTCTTAAGGAATTTTAGAATGCGTGGAATGATAATCTGTATTTTTAATATAAAATCACCCCAACTATTTAACAGGATGTTAGTTGTATTAAAGGATTATAAGGATGCAAAATGTTTCTAGAAATGTTATAATCTCTATTGTATATTTAGCAAAATATAAAATCAGACCGATTTTCTTTTAAAGTTGTAAAGGGTTTCTTATTAAAGGGTCTATGATTTTTGCCGGTGGTTGTGGTGGTGGTGGTACCTGCATCAGGTATTTAAGCCGTATGCTCATAGTAATGTTATAGTATTCTACTACAAAGAATTAAATTTCTAGTTGCTTGTAATGTTTAAAGTTAATAATATTTTTTTCAATTGTCTAAGTGTGCATATAGTGATCATGGAAAGTGCAATTAATTTAAGCAGTGATATAGTAAATATACTTTCAAAAACTGTACCATTGTTACAAGAAATTTCCAGTCTAGAAAGGAGCACATGGATCAGGAAAATCAACTAAAGTATCCGAGGCATCATGAAAATCATGCGCAAGAAGCAACCAGTAAGTGTTCGTAATAAGCTTTCTACTAATTTAAGTCACTTAAGAAGATTTCGTCTTACATTAAAAAATAATAATTACAAGACTCACACTGGTGGTAATTTGCGAGCTTCTAAGAGAAGTGATAGAATAATTTGGGGCGATCTAAAATCTGTATTCAACAACCGTATCAGAACAGGAATCATCTACAACATAAGACACACAGATGCCACTGAATTTTTAAAAGATTCATTTGAACTTTTTAAGAGACGTGTAAATAATATATTAAAGTCAATGAATGCACTTAAAGTAAATACCTGATTAGGCGCTCAGTATATCACCATAATAGAAAATATAGAAATTTTGGAATTTAAGTACTTTCATACCAGAAACGATAAAATCGATAGTGGCACGGATTTAGTAAACTAGTTCCAAAATAACGTCATTGACCAAATATTACATAAAATGGGTGAATTTCAAGAACGTGATAGTTGTTGGGCTCTAAAGGCAATAGTTAATTGACAAATTAATATAAATAAATATGAATTCGGTCTTGCTGCTTCATCCTATATTAAATTACCTAAAGAAATTTCTAATACAGAGGCGTGTCTTAATATAAAAAATTATGATAATTCATGTTTTTATTGGAGCGTTATTGCAAAACCTTATCCTGCTACTAATCATTCTGATAGAATTTCATCGTATCCACATTATTTAAATGTATTAAAAACAGATGGCTTACAATTACCAATTTCAATAGGTCAAACAAGTATATTTGAAAAACTTAATAACATTTCAGTAAATGTTTATGCGTTAGAGTTATATCAAAACACTGAAAAACAAAAAATTTATATAAAAGTACCTTGCAGAATAACGGACACCAAATTAGAAAAACATGTGAATTTATTGTACATACAAAATAAATATTATCCTAAAATAAATTATTACTGTCCGTTACCCGATGATATCACGGAAGATGAGAAGCTTAAGTATCACTATTGCCTTATAAAATATATGTTTAGGCTCATATCAAAACAGATTAATAAACGTAAAATTTTTCTATGCGATAGGTGCCGTAATTATTTTCTAACTCAGAAAAAACTAAACAATCATCTCATTTTATGTGAACAATTAAAATTCTGTAAAATATCGTTTCCAAGTTATGATTACGTAGAGTGCAAAAATATTGTATATAAGCAAAAAGCACCTTTCGTAATTTATTTAGATTTTGAATGTGTCCTAGAGAAAATGGATATTTCACCCAATAAAAGTCAAATTTGTTATCAACAGCATACGCCATTTAGTGTAAGCTATTATGTAAATTATGCTTATGATCAATCACTTTATTACTACGACTTTTATCGAGGAGAAAATTGTGTAGGATGGATAGTAAATCAGTTAGAGTTATTAACAAACAAGATTGAACAAAAGATTAAATCATCTGTGTCTATGTCTAGTGGACTAGATGTTGAAGCAGCAAAACATTGTCAAATGTTTTGCAAAATTTTCACAAAAACATTTGTGAAAAACCGTTTCTAATTATTGATAAAATTGCCAAAGATAAAAATTATTATAATGATGATATACATGGTCCAGCTCATGCATCCTGTAACTTAAATTTTAAAAAATTATGTGTAGTACCAATAATTTGTCATAACCTTTCAAATTATGATCGTCATTTCCTAGTTAAAGAAATATGCAAAATGGGGACCTTTACTTTATTACCAATAAATAAAGAAAAATACATTTCATTTACTCAGCATTATCCTAACAGTTCTGTTCGATATTGTTTCATAGATTCTTACAGGTTTTTAAACACTTCACTGTCTGAATTAGTATCCACCCTACAAATAAATGAATTAAATATTCTAAAACATGAAATCCGTAATTTAGATGCGGAATCTTTTAAACTGCTATCTAGGAAAGGTGTTTTTTGCTATGATTATTGTTGTAAAACAACAAGAGAATTTATGGCATTCTTTAAAAATAATAACAATGACGCGACGTCACAACAAAATGCGGGTCGTATTTCACTTAGAAACGTGTTGTATTCGACGTGACGTCACACTACTACTAAGTACTGCTACATTAACACGATTTTCTTTTTTTTTCTTTGGGTTCTTGAAAAAGAACATTTAGTATTTCAGTATGATTTTCTAAATTTCTTTCTTGAAAAAGAACGATTTACTTTCAGTATGATTTTCTACATTTGGTTCTTGAAAAAGAACGATTTACTTTCAGTTTGATTTTCTACATTTGTTTCTTGAAAAAGAACGATTTACTTTCAGTACGATTTTCCAGAATTTGTTCTTGAAAAAGAACGATTTGTTTACAACACTAGTATCTCTTCTTTGTTTTAAAACAGAACAATAGATTTCTATCCAAATCTTCTATTTCTATTTTCCTATTGTGTTCTTGAAAAAGAACGATTTTAATTTTAGCCCCATTGCTCATGTTGTTTCCGAAACAATGTTCAATTTGTTCTGAAAAGAACAGATTGGTTTGTAACCGTCGTCTAGGTGATGATGTGATGTCGCCAAACGCAGGACCAGCTACTGCGTTCGCTCGCTGGTATTGTCGTCTTTTTATGCTCGTTACCTCTCCTCTGCCGCGCAACCCGTTTCTAATCGTAAGCTCCACCCCGCGTCTGTTATCATGCAGAGTCAACTACATTGATTATTCTAACTCATTTTAAACAATGAATTGTCTGTTAATAATTGAAATAGATATGTAACACACGTAAAATCATGTTGCTGCTCTATCTACGATTTATTTGGGCCAATTTTTGACCATTTATCCATATGATAATTCTAGTTTTCAAATGAATAAATTAACATACAACGACTAAATATAACCAATGCTCTTGATCCATATAAATAATACCATTCAATTATGAACTCAAACAAACTGCAAACTATTACCAACAACATAACGGTTCAAGTTTTTTACTTAACACAGATCTACCATATGAATTACTTTTCATATACGCTACGTGAGTAAATCTGCATACATTGGAAATTTGCAAAGAAACAATACATCTGCTTTATAGTACAAGGCACATAAAATAACACATTTTTACCGGCACATAACACTAAGGCATTCGAAAATACAGTTTACTGCTTATTAACGTGACGTCAGGGGAGTAGCCAAAGAAATCCGTCTTGACTACATATGACACTTGTTTTGCCGGCGATTTAAATTTCGCTGCTATATGTTGTTTTGGTTCTGTAATTACTAATAATTTTTTTTGTTACGTAGATTTAAATATGTATTTACTTTTCACACAATTTTTGTTTGTATACAATATTTACGTTAATTACTATGCACTTTTTTATCGTTTCTGGACGATGAACTCTACTTATTTTTATATGATTTTGATTGTATCTTTTTTATTGATTGATATTTTTGTTCAGTAGTGATATGTATTATAGAATAAGATTTCCACATTCTGTTCTTATCAAACTTGCATCGAAAATTGTTCGAATTTATTAATTATAAGAATTTTCCAATCACCACTTCGAGTAAATTCACGCTTGAGAGAGGGCCCATCAATATACGTTTAATGGTGGTTCAGTGCTCAGTGCGTCCAATTTATTATGTATATGGGAATGGAACATTCAAGAAGACAGTATACAATTTTACAGTGACTAATTTAAAGTGTTTCTACAAAAGTGTATCTCAACAATCATATCTCACAACCAATCACTCACGTGTCTCAAGCAGAAGCTCTCTCTCTCTCGCGACAGTAAAGTTACTTACGTGTCGACAAGTATAAGTCTAACTCTCTCGCGACAGTAAAGTTACTTACATGTCCTCAAGTGATAAAATAAATCACTACCTCACTCCATCGCGACAGTAAAAGAAATCTACTGATCGGGAACAAGATTAGCACTGTAAAGTTTATATTCACGGCAAAAGACTTTCTCTCACTACATGAATCTGAGGTGGTTGTTTTGTATTTACATCAAAGTTGTATTATTTCAATCATTGTAAATAATCTCAACCAGTGTTGTAAATAAATGTACATAGTTCAAATTTGGTTTTTTTTGTTGGTGAATTTCAATTGAGTCAGCACCTATCTATTTCTCTTGTTCTGGCAAGAGCCATCACTATTAGCCGAGGCTAGGTAGATAATTTAAGTAAACTAAATGAAACGGAAAGCTAAAGAATTATTTTATAATAAGCTGACTAAATCACATATAAGTGAGGCCAATTTTGATCATGCAAAAGTAATTTGGAAAAGATTCAATATTACTAATTTAGGCGAATATAGCGACTTATACTTGAAAACAGATGTTCTCTTGCTGGCTGATGTATTTGAAAACTTTAGAAGTAAGTGTATAAATATTTATGGTTTAGAGCCGGCTTTCTACAATACGCTAACTGGGTATGCTTGGGATTGCATGTTGAAAATAACAAAGGGTAAACTTATGCTTCTCAAAGACATAGATCAACTTTTATTTATAGAAAAAGGTCTAAGAGGAGGTATTTCTATGTGTTCTAATAGATACTCCGCGGCAAACAACAAATATATGAATTTCGACATTACAAAGCCATCTAAATATTTATTGTATTTAGATGCCAATTACCTATATGGTTGAGCCATGTCTCAGTATCTACCTTACAATAATTTTGCTTGGCTAAATAATGTAAATGAGATAGATATTATGAATGTTCCTGATGATTCCGATAGCGGTTATATTCTTGAGGTAGACTTAGAATATCCAACGTCGCTGCATGACAAACATAAAGATCTGCCATTCTGTGCAGATCATGAACGACCACCAGGTTCTAAATCTGTTAAATTACTGAATACAGTTACTAATAAAAAAAATTATATTATACATTACCGAAATTTAAAACAAGCCTTGCAGAACGGTCTGGTATTGACTAAAATTCATAAAATATTACAATTTAGCCAAGCACAATGGCTCCAACCATATATAGATTTAAATACTAAATACCGAGAACAAGCTAAAACAGATTTTGAGAAAAATTTGTTCAAATTAATGAACAATGCCGTATTCGGAAAAACAATGGAAAACATTAGGAAACCTAGAAATATCAAGATGGTTCGTAAATGGGAAGGGCGTTATGGTGCTAAAAATCTAATATCGAGCCCATTATTCCATAGTCATAAAATATTTGATGAAAGTTTAGTTGCTATAGAGCTAAACAAATCACATATAGTGTTTAACAAACCGGTTTATATAGGAATGTGTATTCTGGATATATCTAAAACTCTTATGTATGACTTTCATTATAATTTTATATTAAAAGAGATTTCACCTACTGAAAATTGCAAATTAATGTACATGGATACAGATAGCTTCATATATGAAATCATATCTGATGATGCATATTTAGATATTATTAAAACGCATATACAAAAATTCGATACAAGTAACTATGCTGTAGATAATCAATACGGTATACCATTAAAAAACAAAAAAGTTTTAGGTCTGTTAATGGATGAGGCAATAATGGATGATTTGTTAAACATGGAATGCTCGTTCACCTTCATAATTATTTAAATCGAAGCCTTGCATGCCAACAATAGCAATTTTCATGGCTAATTAATTTTTCTAAATATTTCACTGAGAGGTAAACATTCTATCACACACTCGTAAATAATGATACAGTATGCTTCAGTGTCGGAAGCAAAACCTTGATATAACTCTATTTCGAGCCTAACGTCAACTGTTGAAGATTTTATAGACTCATCTCTTCTTGAACAATCAATTACAAACAACGCATGTGTAAAAAAGTTATCGTAGCTTAACAAGACTTGTTTGCGTTCTAACAGAGATTGGTTCATATAACTTCGGTAAAAATCTGAATAATTACAGTATATATCTGAATAGTTATTTGAAGTAAAATTTATATTTGGCCTTTCAAATGGGTAATCGTCTTCATTTAAAAGCAGCCTAATGCTAGAAATATTAGTATGATCAAATAAAGTATTATCACTAGTCATCTGATCTTTTCGGTTTTGCTGAAAGGCAACAATGACATACCGAGGACAATTTACATCAGTGGTAGTTTTCACATTCCATATCTCTTTTGTAGATCCCATATTCAGAAAAAGTAATTCATGATAACTCCATTTTCTGAATGGAATTAAAATTGGTCGATCATGCTTTATCGATTTTAATAATTCCATTTTTATATAATGATTGGGCGTTATATGCTTTCAATTAGAATTTATTCTATTGTTGTATTGTTACTAGTTATCATAGCATTGTTATCATTACGAGAACGTACTAAACTTTAAGTATGTTTTCCACACATCATTGTTTTATAATCGCTGAAAACACCAAATAAATGAGATAGTGGTATTCGCATAAAGAATTCCTCTTTGGCACATGTTGATAATCTATTTGGGAAGTTCCAACTTCCTAGAATTAAATGTTTTACATCTTCTTCAGTATAACATAAGTATCCACGAATAAGACTAACAATTCCCGGATCTTTAACATACTCCACTTCTACACTATTCAATTCATACGTTACTGAATCAAATAAAAATGGTCCTGCATTATTAACTATGCACCCAGTTCTATCTCCTCTTGTCTTTTTCAATTTTCCTTTAATCACCAAATCAGATTCGCCCATAAATAGCCAAACATCATTTATATTTATTGTTAATTCAATTACATCACTGTTAGAAAATGACTTAATATAGGGAAGATATGTTCGATATTCCGTGTGTGTTATAGAATCATCATTCAATGGAGATTTATACAGGTTTAAAATTTGATCTGACGGCATATCCAATGGATTTCAAAAAAGTTGTGTTTAACTTTGACAATTTACCCCTCAACTTTCTAGCTGAACGGCGTTTTTTAACTGAATGTGTTTGCTTGTTAATACTCCTTTTATACGATTAATTAACATTCTTATTACTATCACTATTAATTATTAAAACCGTCTTTTTTTAATACTAACCGAACGACAATTTCTTCTCCTCGAAAATTTACAAGATTAAAATTCTGATCTAGTATTTTTAGTGAAATGGTAAATATCTCTTTTCCTACTACTGGTAAATAAACCAAGTTTCGTGGAATTTCGTCTATCGAAAATCCAGGATTAGACGTTATGGGAAATTCGTATAACGTATGTGACGGTTTGTTGCTATAGTATGGATCACTTGTTATATTACTATCCACGTGAATCGTTCGGACTTTTACAATATTTACAGGATGATCAGATGAATGAACTATTCCAGCTTGCAATATCTTTCGTGAGAATCCTATAGTTCTGCTAGCGAATTTTCTGTATTAAAGTTTATATCAAAATCACGATGAAAAATTTCACACTTTAAAGTATTATTATTTGGTCTTAGGAAAAAAATATCTTCTTCTTTTTCATTTCCATTCAGCTTGAAAGGTATCAATTTCTTCTTTAGATAATTATTAATATCTGTAATCTGATATACTCCAGCAAGTAGATTAACTGAATTGGCCTGTTTGTTTTTATCTATATAGTGAAATTTAGTATTTTCTTCTACGTTCATTATAGTGTTGTACGAAAAGAAACCAATCAACGCCAATCCGTATTGAAAACTTCTATCTAGCTGTATGGGATTGGGAAAATTTATGGAAAGTGTTGATTTACGATCCTTTAATGTGAATATTATAGACATAACTAACACTAGACTGTACTATGGCTTGCTATTATATAGAAACTCAATACATAAATAACCACAATTATTAGAATTAAATTTTTGGAATCGGGTTCTATTGTAGATTATATTACTTGATTCACCGAAATATTTTACAAGTCCTATTGGTGGCTTGAAATTACCGAAACTATCGAAATAATTGATAGTATTACCTTGCATTTTATACGCCACCCAATGAGTGCCCATATTGGCTTTCAAATCTAAATTAACAATACCACTTTCACTATAACGTATATATTTGGGTAATGTATCATGCATAAAGACACCTCTAAAATATGGCAATTTCAGTTTATTTATACAATTTAATATTTCATAATCATAAAGAGCTCTGTCAGGTAGATTCAGTGAATTTTTTTTTAAGTATAATTCATATCTTCTAGAATTTTTACGTAAAAACAATCCTGAACCTTGTTTTTTATATTTATTATATTTTTAGCTACAGTAGACGCTCATCCAGCTAGTACACCCATTGCTCCCAAGGTAGATAAAATAGGCAACATTGGTAAAAATCCTTCAGATTTATGCTCAAATGGAATAGCACGTGGCAAACGGATATTTTTTCGGCCCCCTGCTTTTTTAATAGCCAATCGGGCTGCTTTTAATCCTTCTAAGCTTGATTTTCGTAAACTTTTATGATTCTTATATTTTCTTAACGCTTTTGATGTAAAATCGATCACGTGTGTTTTGAGTGAAAGCCCCATTCCCATTTTTCTTTTAGCTTTCATTGTATTTACAACTAACCTAGTTGCAGATTTTTCACCAAAACTAGAATCTTTTGATTTCACTCGTTCCCAAGCACGATCTTCTAATTATTTGTCCGCCTTATGTCTATCAGATAATGCAGAACTTGAGCTGTATGCGAGGTAGTGCTGCTTGCAAGCTGCATCTGATGGGTTGATTCCAGGATCACCACGTGCCAGGCGCTTCTGGATTCGCATGCCAGGTCCGCACCACTGATAATGAGAAACATGGACCTCAAAGGGGAGCTTATCAATTAACGAATTTACTATACCCGCACCTCTGTACTGAATAGGTTCCATATTACTAAACTGTATAAGCAAAATGAATTCATTTGTATAGCCAATTCGTTTTCATCTCCATGATAGTTACAAAAATGCGTTTAGATCTTAAACTTGCCGTCGAAAATTTGGACATTGATGATTTGATATCTAAAACATATATACACAGTGAATTACTACCAAATTATTTTCGCGGAATTTTCTGTGGTCCGAGTTAGTGCAGCAAAACAAATTCACTCTTAGCTTTGTTATTTGACCGAAATGGATTAAAATTTGCTAATATCTATCTTTATTCAAAATCTTTTTATCAGCCTAAGTATAAATTATTGGAAAATATATTGCAGCAAGTTAAAGAAATAAAATATTTCCCATATAAAGATAATGAATTAGTTATTGATCCTGATGAAGCTAAATTAAACTCTGTATTTATATTCGACGATGTTTCATGTGATAAGTAGGATAAGCTTAGGGCACTTTTTTCAATGGGTCAACACACATCTATAAACGTATCATATTTATGTCAAACTTATTCCAAAATCCCTAAACAATTAATAATAGACAATTGCAATGTGATTGTACTTTTTAAACAAGATGATATTAACTTAAAACATATTTTTGATGAACATGTCACACCAGATATATCGTACAATTATTTTAAAAACATGTGTCAACAATTTTGGAATAGTAATAAATTTAAACCATTAGTAATTGTAAAAGAATTCGAATTAAATAATGGTCGATATCGATGTGGCTTTGATGTATATATAAACGTTCATGAATAATGTTATTTTCAAAAAAAAAAACAGTAGTTTTTTTAATCATGAAGCTTCTAGATAAGTCGGAAAGTGCCCGCAAAAGAAAAATTTTAGAATTAGCTAATGATGTCTGAAAAAAATATTTAGCCTTAAAATTGGGACGTTCTAAGATGGAACATTGAACCGAATTTTTACACCTGTTACTGATCAGTTAAAGTAATGAGCAGCAGACAATGTGGTTGTCAAAAATAAAACGTCTGAAATAAATGGAAACGAAATGAAAAATGTAAAGAAAATTGAAAAAAAGAGATATCTAAAGTAGATCAAATTGACAAGATAGACGAAGAAGTAGAAGAGGAGGACGAGGACGAGGAGGAGGAAGAAATTGAACAAGAAGACGAGCTGGATGAGGATGATGAAGTAGATAAAAGCGACGATACAATTACTAATGTAGATACACCGCAATTAGATAAATATCCACAAGTTTCTCAAGAACCTATAAAGGACTATTTTTAGCATTCTCCTAATATTGACATTACTCATTCTCCAAGATATAACGCTATCACTAATACATGGACCTTGGGTCCTAATAAAATTGAATTTGATAAAACTACTGGCCATATAATAATATGTAGAGAACTATATACAGGTAGCAACGAACTTTATAATTTATAATTTTATAAAGATCCTAAAAATTATACTAGTAAAGACCTCGAGGAATTTGATAGCATGTTAGATAACACTAATCTATACAGAAAGGGTAACTCTTCTCAAGGCAGAATAGTTGGAGTGAGGAATCAGAAATATCGACGTATTATTCATACATTGTTGATAAAGCAAGGTGGAAACTATAATATGGTCTATAATTCCAAGCCAATAGAATATGTTTATCGGGATGATGTTAATGAACTAGTTGATAGATTACGATTGCTATTAGCATCACAACAAGCATGTAATTCATCTCATAGTAATGAGATTGCGTCAATTATTTAAGAATTAAAAGAAGCAAAAGTTATATATTACCAGTCATAAATATTATTATTTATTTAAACTACGGTGATGAGTATAGATAAGTTTGGCCGTTCGTCCGATAAATATTCACATTATCAGATTTCTTCGTCGTCTACTTCCTCATAATTATTTTCATTCGCATTTAATGGTGATTTAGATATTGGAGGTTTAAAAATATGTAACGTTAATTTACCCACTCAAGATGATGACGTTGCTAGTAAAATATATGTGGATAGTTCATGTGGACTAATAATGAATTTATATTTAATGCTACAGCAAGGTGTATCTAAAAGTGAAGAAAATAATAGACTGCGATTAATAGATATATCTAATAGAATTAATGATTCAATCAATGCTTTTTAAGTAAAAATTATAGAATTATCGGCATTATTTGATAGCAGTAGAGCTGAATCGAATAACACAATTGAAGATATAATTAAAACATTGGATAAGGTTCAGATGGATGTATTTAATAATCGCAACAAGATAGAAAATCTTAATTATTCCAAAGCTGATAAACAACCAGGAACAGCACGTCTAGACTGAAGGTAGTTTGCTAAGACTCTAGACACCTGTTATTTACTATTTAAGGTGATAAAGCACTAAATGGCATCGAATGAAAAAAATCAAGTAGTTAATGAACTACATAAACCAATAAGATGGAATTTTCAGAGGTAACATATAATTATTAAAGGGTTAGACGATTTATGGCAAGCACATCTTGCTCTAATGGATACATATGCAAAAGAAAATAACCAGTTTAAATATTTTCTGCTTGTTCTTGATTGTTTATCTAAATATATTTGGGCCGAACCGCTAAAAAATAAATCTGGTGATTCGGTGGTTGAAGCGTTTTTAAAAATATTAACTACCTCAAAGCGTAGCCCTATTTTTAGATTCACATCTAAAAATTTTATTTTAATGATCTTCTCCATCATCTGTCTCTCTCTCTCTCTCTCTCCCTCTCCTTTTCCTTTACTCCTCTGATTTACTGCTGCAATCACGAGGTGTGCTTTACCACATTAAAGAATAGGCGTAAGGACGCCTATTATGACTGCGCCCCGACGGCATCTTTATCCTTATCCATGTGATAATCACGCCTCACAAGCCTTCACCATTTTTCAAATTCTTGACAATATCCGAAGCTACCGACATCTATCCAAACATCAAACTTCAAACATTACATCAAAAGATACCTTGGAAAACACATTGAAATTTGGCGCCACATTTCAAAAATAAATATGACGCAAAAAAATATGACACTGATAATTGACACACAAAATTCAAAAAGATGACAGTGACAATTGACACATAAAGCGCCATCTAACATAAACATTGAAAAATGGAAACACCGCGCCACCTAGCGAACAACATATGAAACTCAATGACATTAAAAGGGGGCCCCCGCGATTGTGGTGCTCTCTGGTGGCGAAATTTTGAATCAGTGGTCTAGTTCTGCTGTTGTATATCTACGGATAATCCTTCATCTATGATATCTTCAATTGCTTTTGCTAATTCCACAATTTTCGCTTCAAGTCTATTATGACGAATGCTCATTTTATCAGCTAATCTTATTGATTATTCTCTGTGATTTTCAGTCATTTTAGATACATCTTGTTGAAGCATTAAATAAAACGCCATTACTGGTTCAACATTTGAATAGTATAATTCCAATGTTTAACTTGTGTAAGCTCGTTCCTTATGCTTGAACATGATACATCCACATATTCTTTATTTGCAACATCGTTATTTTGAGTTGGTAGTTTAACATTACATATTTTTAAGCCCCAATATCTATGTCACCATTTGAAGTAAAAGAAAACAATGATGTAGAAGAAGAAGATGAAGCAACAAATTGATGATGTAAATATTTGTCTGTCGCTCTCCCAAACTTGTCTATATTCATCACTACTACGTAAATGATTAATACACATTGGAATACATATTAATATATAATTTTAGCTTCCTTTAATTCTTCAATAATCGATATTATTTCATTAGTGTAAGAGTTATTTCCAGCTTGTTTAGATGCAAATAATAATCTCCATCTATCAGATAATTCATTAAAATCATCTCAATATACACACTTTACTGGTTTTGAATTACATATCATATAATCTTTATCATAGTTTCCACCAAGTTTCGTCCACATTAGACAAACAATTTGTATATATTTGCGACTCCTGTTTCCAATAATTCTTCCATATGTAGAGTAATTTCTTCTGTAGAGATTTGTGTTATCTAATATATGTCCAAACTCGCTGAGATCATTTTTATTATAACTGTTGAGGTCTTTATAAAATAATAAGTTTTAAAGCCCAATGCTTACTGTATATGCACCGTATATACGATACGTTTTGATATACCGGTGGATATATCAAAACCAACATTTATGTGCCTAAACTCCATGTATTACTTAGTGAGTCATATTTTGGACTATGAGCAACATCAATATTTGAAGATTGTAGAAAATAAACCTTTATAGGTTTTTCAAATTCTTTAGAATTTTCTTCTAATTGTGGTGTATTAACATTGGTACTGTTGACTATATTTTTGTCTTCATCCACGTCTTCTCGCTTACCCTCTTTGCCCATTGACACAAACTTTTTATCATCATCTGTCACATCGTTATATTACGCATCCTATAACTCTTCTTCATTAATATCTCTCGTCTCGATTTGCTTTATATTTGGTGACTTATTTGTGAAAACCACTTGTTTCTTAACGATTTCCAGATGATTAATAATGGGGGTAAAAATTCTATTTATAGTGTCATCTTCATTTGGTCGTTCCAATTTGAATGCTACATACTTTTCTTGAATATCAATAGGTAATTTTAGACTTTTCTGTTTGCGCTTCGATTCGATAATTTATTTACGTCATATAGGTAGTCGTATGGAAAAGTACCTTTTCTTGTAAGTCACTGTAACTTTTCATAATCTGGACCCGTAAATTCCCGTTTGATGTTATTTAGTTCATTAGTTTTTAAAGAAGGCGCTAATTCTGCTAGAGATGCATTTAAGGACATAAATTAATCTAAGAATCGGTACCGTATTGATCTTTCCTCATAATATCGAGTAAATGATATATATTTTTCATTATTTATTGGTAAAACAGTAAATCTATGATTTTTACATATTTCCTTAATTAAAAAGTTACCATCATAATTGGACAGATTATGGCACACTATTGGAATAACGAATAAATTCTTAAGATTTAAATTACAATTAGGGCGCGCAAAGCCACGGAACAAGCCATAATAGTGATGGTGATCAGCAGCAATTACATCATTGGGGACAAGATTTTTTCACAAATATAACATTCTACAGGGTGTTCGCGAAAGGTTGTCAGAAAATTTAACCACATACTCCTGGCATCAATGCAAACAACTTTTCTTAATAACTTTTTTTCGAAAAATCAACTTTAATAATTTCACAATGTTGCGCAACATTTAAAAACAACTAGAAAACGTATCAAACGTTCTAACAGAGATTGGTTCATATAACTTTTACAAAAATCTAAATAATTACAGTATATTTCTGCATAGCTAATTGAAGCAAAATCTATATTTGGCCTTTCAAATGGATAATAGTTTCCACATACAAGCAGCCTAATACTAGAAACATTAGTACTATCATATAAAGTATTATCACTAGTTAGCTGATCTTTGCGGTTTTGCTGACAAGCAACAATGACATGCCGAGGGCATTCTACATTAGTGGTAGTTTTCACATTCCACATCTCTTTTTGTAGATCCCTTATTCAGAGAAGGTAATTCATTATAACTTCATTTTCTGAATGGAATTAAAATTGATCGATCATGCTTCATCTATTTTAATAATTCCATTTTTATATAATAATTGAGCGTTATATGCTGTCAAATAGAATTTCTCCTATTGTTGTATTGTCACTAGATAACATAGCATTGCAATCATTACGAAAAAGTACTAAGCGTAAAGTATGTTTTCCACAAATCATTGTTTTATAATCCCTGAATACCCCCAACAAATAAGATAATGGTATTCGAATAAAGAATTCCTCTTCTGCACATGATAATTTATTTTGGGAGTTTCAACTTTCTATAAATAGATGTTTGGCATCTTCTCCAGTACAACATAAGTATCCACGAATAAGACTTACAATTCCCGGATCTTTCACATGCTCCACTTCTACACCATTTAATTCATACGTTACTGAATCAAATAAAAATGACCATGCATTATTAACTAGACACACAGTTCCACCCCCTTTTTTCTTTTTCAATTGTCATTTAATTACCAAAGGGGATTCGGCCATTAATAGCCAACATCATTTCTATTTATTGTTATTTCAATTACATCACTGTTAGAAAATGATTTAATATAGGTAAGATATGTTCGATATTCTATATATGTTATAGAATCATCATTCTAGCTGAACGGCGATTTTTAACTGAATGTATTTGCTTGATAATACATCTTTTATATACATATATATGTATCTTGAAGCCTGTCTACCATCGAATGGTGTAGGCTTGTTAGTCGTTATCTTTTTTTTCTTTATTTGTCTATGCTTATACGTTTTCGCTTCGCGTCACTGCGTCGCAAAACTTTCTACATTCTTTCCTGTTGTTTGCCATCCTGCTAGCTTCACTCATCGTTATTCCTCTTTTTGCATAATCTTTTCTATCATGTCATTCCAAGTAGTTTCAGGTCTTCCCCTTTTTCTTTTCCGTCCAGGTCTAGCTTCCCATACTCTTCTCACTTGTCTTTCTTGTCCCATTCTTTTCAAGTGACCCCACCATCCCAACTGTCTCTTCCCTATGTATTCGTGTATCGCCTCCATTCCCAGTTCTTTTCTTATTTCTTCGTTCCTGATTCTTTGTCACTCCCTTTACTCTCCTCATGTATTTCATTTCTACCGCTTGTACTTTACTTATTTCCTTTTTATCTGTTATCCATGTCTCCCATCCAAATGTCAGTATTGGTCTTATTATTGTTTTATATACGTTTATTTTTGTTTTCCTTGTTATTTCTTTTTTCCCCACAATCATATTGCTGATACTGTAATACACTCTCATTTCTTTTTCTACCCGACTGTTAATTTCTTCTTCTTGCTTTCCTGAACTAGATATTTCTACTCCTAGATATTTCCACTTCGTCACTTGCTCCAATTTTACCTTATCTACCATGATTTTTATCTCCTGTTGTTCCCCAATTATCATCACTTTTGTTTTCTCTTTACACATTTCCATTCCGTTCTCTCTAAGTATTTCATTCCATATATTTATGTTTGCCTGCAGCTCTTTTTCATTAGATGCTACCACCATTATATCGTCTGCGAATGCTCCACTCTTTACTTCAACTCTCTCCATATAATTCCATCCCACTTCAAGTCCTCTTGAAGTGGGATGGATTTCAAGATTTCAAGTTCTTTCTGTAGATATTAAATAATGTTGGACTTAGTCCTCCTCCCTGCCTTAGTCCGTCTTTCGTTTTAAATTTTTCCGATTGTTTGTTTTTGACTATTACGCTATTTGAGTATTCTTCATAAATTTTTTTTATTAAGCTTATCATTTTCGTGCTTATCTCTTTCTCTGCCATCATCCTCCACAATCTATCTCTTCCTACTTTGTCGAATGCTTTTTTTAGATCTAAAAATCCCATATATACATTTTCTTTCTTTCTATTTGCTTTTTCGATTATCTCTTTGATCGTGAATATATTGTCTTGGATACTCCTTCCTTCCCTAAATCCTGACTGTGAATCTTCCAGTGCTTTGTCGATTTTATTTCTTAATCTCTCATTGATCATTATTTCCAGCACTTTCATATTGGTGTTTATCAGTGTAATTCCTCTATAGTTATTACAGTCCTTCCTGTCCCCTTTCTTGTATATTGGCACTATCATTGCATGCTGCCATTCTCTTGGTATTCTTTGTTCTTTCCATATTTTTTTATACACCTCTAGCATTACTTTCCTTCCCTCTTCCCCCATATATTTTACCATTTCTGTCGTTACTGTGTCGCTTCCTGTCGCTTTCCCATTCTTTAGTTGTTTCATGGCCTTTTCCAGTTCCTCCAAATTAAATTCTTCTTCATCGTCTTTGCTTTCATTTCTCCCTGTATTGGCTACCTATCTTGTATCGGTCCTCTCTATCTTTTCTGACAGCAGCTCTTCAAAGTATTGCTTCCATCTTTCCATTATTTCCTTTTCCTGCTTTAATAGTTCTCCTTCTTTGTTCTTTATATATGTCGCGCAGTTGGTCTTTCCTTTTCTTATTGTTTTCAGTCTGCTGTAGAATATTTTTTCCCTTCTGCCGCTTCGTTTTCTAATTTCTTGCCAAATTCTGCCCATTCATTTCCTTTCGCCTCTAATACTAATGTCTTCACTATTTTCCTTTCTTCCTTGTAGCACTGATACGTTTCTCTAGTTTTTTTTTGTAGATACTCCTTCCATTTTTTCTTTTTTTGGCTTACCCTTCTCTTGATCTCTTCTGTCCACCATGCCGTTTGTTTTATTTTCTTATTTATTTTTATTCTTCCACACACCTCCGAGCTTGCTTGTAGTATTATCTTCTTGAGTTCCTCCCAACTCTCTTCCAAACTTAATGTCTTCCATTTCTCATTTCTACTCTCAATCATCCTCTTCATTGTTTCTCTATATTGCTTTACCACCTCTCCGTCTTTTAGTGTATACGCTTTTATTTTCTCATATTCTATCTTATCTTCTTTCCTCTCTCTGTTGTCTGCTTTTAATGGTTTCTTTATCTTTGATATGACCATATAATGATCACTTCCCACTTCCGGTCCTCTTGACACATTTACATCTACTATGTTCTTTCTATTTTCATTTCTTGCTATTATGTAGTCTATTATCGATTTTTCCTTTTTGCTGCTCATCTCTCTAGTATATCTATGTATATCTTTGTGCTTATAGTAAGTATTTGCTATAAACATATTATTGATTCGGCAAAACTCTATCAATCTTTTTCCGTTATCATTTAGCATCGTCTCTCCATTCTGGCCCAATATTCTACTCTCTCCTGATTTTCCCTTTCCCACTCTACTATTGAAATCTCCTGCAATGTATATTTCGCCTTTTGCTCTTTCTACCGTCTCTGTTAACATTTCCCAGAATTTCTCTTTGCTCTCCTTTTTGTCGTCTTCATTTGGACCATACACGATTATTATTGTTATAATGCTCTCGTTATCGTCCTTCATATTTATTGTCAATATCCTCTCTGAACATGCCTCCCATTTTTCTATATTGTGTGCCCATTCTTTTTTTATCATACATGCGACTCCTTCAGCTGCTCTCTTCTCTGTTTCCACTCCGCTATATATAAATACACTTCCTTTCATCATTTTTTGCAGTCCTCTTCCTTTTTTTTTTTTCGTTTCCGTTATTGTAAGTATGTCTATCTTATTTTCCAGGAACTCATCTTCTAGTTCTATTTCTTTCCCCTTTATGCTTCGTATATTCCATGTTGCCAATCTCCATATTTCTACCTCTTTCCTTCTCATTGTTTTCTGCTCCTTTCCCCACTTCTTCTTCAGTTTTTTGTTTGTTTCTGCTTTTCTTCCCAGCTTCCATAATCTATCCTATTTCTATATTGTTCCTCCTTTCTTTTGTATATTTGGCACTTTTTGCTAGTTGCCATGTGCTCTAGGTCTTTATCTTTAATTCTTGTACAGTTGGCGCATTTTATCTCATTTTTTCCACAATCTTTCCCTTCGTGTCCTTGTTTAGTTTAATAGTGGTGACCACTACTTAGTAGTGGTCAGGCTTGTTTAGTTTTTTTTTTCTTATGTCTTGAAATTTGAATTAATAAGAATTAATAAGAAAAATTGAACATGTTTATTTAGTAATGAGAACACCTTTTAAAAACATTTCAAAATTAAAAAAAAAATTGCAAAAGTTATGTAATGTACAATAAAAAAATTAAAGTTTTTTATTTAAAAAAATGCAAAATCTTAAGCCCCATAAATAAAAATCTAAGGGATTTAAATCAGGAGATCTAGCTGGCCACGCAATAGGGCCTCCACGGCCAATCCACTTATTTGGAAATTTTTCATTCAAAAAAGATCTAACATTAGATTGGTTTTCTTCGCTCCAGATGTGGCTATTTCTGCTATTAAAAACTCCATATCGTGTAAAGCATGCTTCGTCGGTAAATAAAATTTGTGACGCAAATCCAGATTGCCTTAAACTCTGTCTAATCACCCATTGACAAAATTGTAGTCGATTTAAATAATCTTGCGGTTCCTAAGAATAGACACGTTGTATGTGATACGGATAATGTCCATTTTCCCGCAATACACGCCACACTGTGGAATTGGAAACTTCGACATGTCGCGCAATTTCACGAGTACTGGCCGATTGCTCATTTTCAATCAGGCTTAAAATGACTTCTTCTGTTTGAACACTTAATTGCCTTCCTGATAAACCGGGTTGGGGAATTAACGAACCAGTATCTCTTGCCCTTTGCAATAAATTAACAAATGTCCGTTCACAAGGAACTTGTCTCTCTGGAAATCGTTCTCGATATAATCTTTTTGCAGCAGCAGCATTTCCACGGGTTTCTCCATAAATTATCAGCATATCACACCATTCTGCTGTAGTGTAATTTGCTATAATTGTTTAGAAAATATTTCAAAACACTTCCAAAAAATTTCAAATCTAGTCAAAGTTACTCGCTCCAAATTCAAAATTTAACTGATCTAATTTTACGTTTTCACTAGACTGTTTCTTTCTAATTTGTTGTTCTCTCTTACTTTCTTATTTTCGATTCTCACTTTAACATAACAATCCCAAGAAATTTATCAATAGCCTGCTAGTAGAATTTTTTATGTTTCCTGTTTTTACTTTTAAAGGATGACTAAAGCGAAATTAATGCAATGTTATTAAACAAATTGGAATTTCTGAATACAGCATAGTAACAAAACCTAGTACCAAGTGTAAAATTGTAGAACTGTTTCGTGCTACATGCTTTTTTATTAGCTGACACATAATGTTGTACCTATGATACGATATACAATTTGATTTTGAAACTGAATTAGTACATTATATTTGTACGGTCTATTAAAATGTAAAAAACGTTTTTTTTTCATGGAGATACTTTTTCGATGATAATTAAATCTAAATGTTCACTAAATTTCATACTCAAAACAAACGCATTATCTCTAAATTATTGCTACAAAAATGAGGTCAACATTTTAATAGAAAACGCATAGTTGTTTTTTTTTTCTAAGAGTAAACATTAAACGGGTAATTACATTTTGTATTGGAAAATGAATACGCTAGCATTATCGGCGAGTCGAGTCACCGACTAGCTAGTGAGACAGTGCCGTCGCAATTATGATTTTCTTTTTGTTTCGTTAGAAAAAGAAATTAAATTATGTTATTTGACTGAACTTTTATCTTAGGGAATGTTTCGCAATACGATTAATTAACACTCATTTTCAATACTTAAATGCCATATTAAATAATGAATTAGTTTAATAACTAATAAAGCTAATCCTTCAATGCCCTCTAAAAGGTTCTAGATTCCAAATTCCAAATTAATTTTAAACTCCAAAATTGATTAATGACCAAATTTTAATATTAAAAGATTGAAAATCTGTAAAAATTTTAACTTTAATATTCGCTTTAAAATTAAATTATTAAAACGCCGCCACTGTCTCTCCCAAGAAATAGAGAAATTTTATACGACATGTGACATTGAACTCGTTAATGAGTTCAATGTTTATTCTACCTTTAAGGACTCAGTATTGCGTAGGTTAGTTGCGCTGCAGTTCATGAAAGTTTTTGAAGAAAACAGAAAATGCTGATTATCTCGGCAACTATTGAAGATAGACTCCCCCTTATTTAGACATTTTCCGTTCTGTTTTTCATTTTCAATTAGGTTGTCCATAGAAAAAATCGCACAGCTGCAACCAATTTGTTTATTGATTTTTGATTATATTTGTTTGTTTCAGATAATTCCAACATGATGCATGTCAACAACTGGTTATTACTTATATCAACACTATTAGTAATCATTATTTGGGAAATAGGTAATTTTACGGTGAGTTTCTGAAAAATTGTTGCTTTTCATCTATTATCCACCTTTTACACTATTGTTAAACAGAAGATGATTCAGTAAATCAAATGAACCTATGAATTATTTTGTCACAAATTATCACTGTTGCACTAATTAATTGCTTATCCCTGGTCATTTAGCGGTCAATTTGGCCAGCGTAGCAACAACTGATTCTTTAATTCGTTCAGCCGTCATTCCAACATTTTTCTGCTTCTTATCGAACTTATTTCTAGATCTACCTTTTGTATTTGCAAATTTCGTACACCTGCCAGACCCAATTTTAGTTATAGGGTGTAGTTATATAGCTTCGTAACATAAACATAAACTTATTTTTAACTTTATTTCTTACACTTAACTTTCAAATTATTTGTAAATTTAAGATATGTTTAAATTTGTAAAAAACAAATCAAATAATTTGTAATTAAAAAAAAATATAAAATTTTGTAAAGTCGCATTTGACTGACAAAATTTTACTGTTTTTGGCTAGAATAAAAATTTTACAATTGTCTGACGACATTAAATAATAGATTCCTGGTCTATCTTCCATGTTTTGATGTGCACACGCTATCAAAGTTCAATATCATGAACTTTGATATGATTGGATATGATGTTGAACCTATGATATCAAACAATATCATAGTTCAATAATAATTTTAAGATGGTCAATTATATTATAAGTATATATTCTTATGTTTAATTTATTAGTTATTATGTTGTGGTTAATATTTGATTTGATAATAATAGTGATTTTAATATTATTTTGGAATACTTTTATTACTTGATTATATTAATTTTCTTCTATGGCCGATTTATCGTTACCGTGTCTTGGTCGTCGGTAAATCTTTGGCTGAGATTTGACTCCTACTGAGGGAAAGCGGGAGTGTAATGGTTTAAATCGGCCACTAGGAAAATCCGGTTTGTTTGATGGATAATTATTTATATTTTATTTTAATCATTCAATTACCCTCAACTATTGATACGCCTCTAGCGTCGTTGCGCGCTTTTGACCCTTTTGGAACGGCGCGCGAGTGAATCGATGATGATCAATAAGAGTTTTTTTTTTAATGATGGGGGAAGAATGGCTGAGACCACCAATTTAACGGTTAATTTTTTATTATTGAATGTGACGAGCCTGTAATTTTTTACTAGGAGTCTCGAAGTTTTCTTGACTTTCGGTCCAGAAAAGGTCCTGGGAGCGGTTATATCGTTGCGAAGACTCACAATACCCCAACGGGGATTTGATAATTTGCTCCCAGGTATTGTCGTCGGTTGTCAACAACTGTTGCTAAAGGCGGTGCCCAAATTGGGGATTTTGTGCCTAATTCTGGTTCCGGAATTCCTGCGGAGTTCCTGAGGAGGAATGGAAGCTGTCCACTAATCGATTGATTGGTCACACCATTTCCGTCACCATCAGCCACCACCACCAAGTATCAGCCACACCATCAAGTACCAACACCAAGTATTTCCAATTTTTTTTTATATATATATCTTTTATTTTTATTAATACAATATTAATCAGGTGGTACACAATATTAAGAAACTGTGTGAAAAAATAAAAACACCTACGAAGCAACGAGTAACGTAACATGCAAAGAGTTATAGGAGCAACTAGAACATTTAGAAGTAAAGGAATAATGGATTAGGAAGAACATAGTAATGGCAAAAAGTAGAAGCTACAGGGGGTTACTAGGCAAAATGTTGACATCGGTATTTGGGGTGAACGATGAAGTGTATCGTTGAAGACATCGAAAATTTAAATAAGAATCAGGAAAAGTTAGTTAGAACGGAAAGTCAGCAAAAAAAACTAATGATAAGTTTCTCACATATCACAGTTTAACCGGACGAAGAACAGTATTCAGAATCAGCTGAGCAATTCCAGTTAGAATTAAAACAGGGATTGAATATTGTCAATGAAATGGAAGCCCATACCAATGAATGGTAAAATTAGTAACAACAAAAAGATGGTGCATCTGCTAGCAGTGGCGGAGGTGGCAAGCAATTTCATAAATGAAATTATAAGATACCACGAAGAGATCATGCCAGTGCAACAAAAAGAGAAATTTTTTTAGATAATAACACTAGCTCAAGTTCGAAACATAGTGATGAGCGCCACATCTGGCCTACCAGCTAGTATAATGGTACAGAGGCAGCTACCACTAGGAGTCAAGGTAAGGACAAAGGCAGAGTGTATTCTGGGGGTACAGTGGAGTCCTGAAGAGTAGTGGAGACTACAAGCTGCTTTTTTTTGAAGTCACCATTAGTCACCACCACCTAGTATCAACAGCCTACAAGTATTTGCCAATCTATTTTTTTTTTTTTATATATATAAAGTTTTATTGTATTATTGTCACTGCCAGGCTATCATCATATAGCCTGACTAAACCTAAGTTTTGAGTTTTTTTTTAAATTTAATATTATTCATTATATTTAACGTTATTTCGGGGACGTGGGTTGTAGCAGAGTTCTACGCTTAGAACAGTAGAGGCTCTCCAGCCAGACATGGTATTTGTAAAGGCCAGGTTGCGCCCTAATTACCATCATTTGTTTTAAGTATTGTTTTCAAATGTACCCACGAAACATTCAGTAGATGATTCAATCCAGCTCTGCTACAATCAGCTGGTTGCCAAGGTAGCTGATAGCTGCATTGTTAAATATATATGGAATTCATTTTGATTCATTTTGTTTTTTTTTTCTTGATCGTAGATTAAATAAACTTTTGTATTTTTTTTTTATTTTTGTATTAATTTTGTGCCTTTGCTACTGATGCTCCAACATCAGTAGCGTGACCGTTAACACCATTTGGATTATGATAATTTAGCCCCCTAAACGTGGTTCTCCATTTCTGAAAACTCGAGTTGTGTATTTAAAATATAATTTTGTATTAATTAATTTCAAGATATTAATTATATCATTTATTACTATTTTACCTATTATATAATTTTTATTTAGCAAACAATACAGATATAGAAATTATTCAGAGTTGGTTAACATATTTCGTATAACAAAGACTTTTAATAACAGACAGTCTGTTATTAAATTACTTATAATTGGCCTTAAGCTTGGAACGTTTTTATTGTTGAGTATTTTTTCTTGACAAATAAATAAGTTTGGAAAAATACTGCTCTATTGTCCCATCTATTTTTTTAGACTGTTTGTCAATGATAGAATAATTTCGTGATTATTCGTTTTATTTTCCTAGTATTTTCAGTACCTTTAATAATTCATGGTAAACAAATTAACAATAGCTAGTTTTATTTCTGTTCGAAAATAGCCATTACTTTGGCACCTGTTCTTAGCATTCTTACTTGTTTACTAGTTTTACTTTTCGTTTCTTTGTTGAAATTTTGTCTTGTTTTTCCGGCGTGAATAATAAGTTTATTTAAATAGTACTGATGTATTTTAGGTATTTTTTTTTTGTGGTATTATTAATTATTTGTTTTGAATGAAATAGTAATTTAAATTGTAAAATGGATTTGTGCGATTTGGAATACCTGAGTAGGTATATGCTCAAGAGGTTTAGAAGTTGATAAGGAAAAGAGTGTAGCCGAAATCAGATCTTCAGATAAGATACCATTAATGAATCTTTGTCAGGCAATGATGTCACAATAGATATAGTGACCGAATTGGAATACATATCAGTTACTCTAGTAGGAATTCTAGCTGATATTCAAAAATTAACAATTAAATTCGAATTTAATTTTGAGAATAAATACAGAATTTATTTCTAAAATTCAATACAAATAAAAAATATTCAGATAAATGTCGATCTCGATTGCAACATCTGTTCCATCGCTAAAAGTATTTTCCGAATTCAAACAACCATAAAAAATGAAAAGATCAGCTTTTTATAAATGTTTTGTGCCCCTTGGATAAGTTAAAGCGTTACTCCCGCAACTGTAACTTATCTTCACGGGCTGCGAGAAATCCAGTTTCCGATTCTTCGATGGTGGTAGATCAAAATCCATACTCTGATGTAATGCCTTCAGCACCTTCACCATCTTTTCATTCTTTGTATGTACCTGTGCATAAATGGAATTTAAACTTCACTGGCGACATTCACCTATTGTCAGTTCATGCATTCGTAGAAAGGGTTTCGGAATTTCACACTGCTAGGCATGTTTCGCAACAACAGCTAATTGAATCTGCCACAGATTTATTTAGTCCTAGATCATTAAGTCGGTTCGGAGCCAATCGCGATCGATTTTCTGATTTGGATGAATCGGATAAATTCTATAAATTGCATTTCGAACCATCTGATTATCACCCTCGCTTATTCAGGGACATTGTAGGCAGATACTACAGTATCTGTCTAGATAGTACTATACTACTATAGTACTAGCGTACTATGCCACAAGAGTAGATATCCAACAGCAGAACCAGACCACGGGTTCAAAATTTCGCCACTAGATGGCGCTACAATCGCGGACCCCATTTTTATATCATTCAGTTTCATACGATGTCCACTAGAGAGCGCTGGGTGTAATTTTCATTATTCTATTTTTATGCTAGATGGCGATGTATGTGTCAGTTGTCGTTTTCCTAGTTGTGCGTTTTGTGTGACAATCATCAGTGTCATATTTTTTGTCAATGAAATGTTGTATTTGTTGACACGTTGTGATTGGTAGAGTATATTTATTTATTAAATATTATATATTTAATTAATTTTAATTTATAAATATTATTAAATATTATAATAAATATTATATATATTAAATATTTACTTTTGGAATATGGCTCCAAGTTTTAACGTGGTTTCCAAGGTATCTTTTGATGTGATGTTTGAAATTTGATGTTGTGTGGATAGATGTCGGTACCATCGAATATTGTTAACAATTCGAAAAAAGGTGATGGCTTTTCCTGCTTACTACATGGATAAATATAAAGATGCCGTAGGTGCGCAGTCATAATAGGCGTCTTTAAACTTATCCTCAATGTGGTAATCATGCTCGTTATTGCAGCAGTAGAGGAGAGGAGTATGGGAAAAGCAGAGCGAGAGAGGGAGACGAATGATACAGAAGATCTTGAAAATAATATTTTGAAGATGTGAAGAAGAATCGAACCTATAAATTTTTATGTGGGGTCTAAGGACCTTACCATTGCACCACACGGCCCACCGATATCCATTATTTTGGGTTGGATATATAAATTGAATTTTGTCGAATAATAATCTGTATATTTAATATAAAATATAAAATTGCCTGAATTTTTTAACAGGATGTTATTTGAAAGGATTATGAAAAGAATGAAAATTTCTTCTAGAAATGTGGTAAACTGTATTAAATCTAAATTAACATATTTAACCATATGCAAAGTATAAAATCAGCTTTTATAAAATGTGTTAAAATTAGTTAAATTTAACCTATTAATCAAGGGAACGACGTGATATGTATTGATGAGTATCATGTTAACCAAATCAGATTCTGTTAAGCATATAGTCATTTCCTGTCTAGTAATTTGAATCATTTTTAATTCTTCATTATTATTACCTGTTATGATTATATTCTTACAACAAATAAAACGTAAATAGTCAAATTCACTTGTACTAAAATTTACATGACGAATCCAATACATATTTAAAATCAGTGTTTCTCATTCAAATTCTTCTAATTGGAGTACATTATTTAATTTTATAGAAGGCCTAATATTCAGCCGAACATCAATCCTTCTTTATTGTAGAAAATCTTGTATTTAATAACAATAAAGGTTTTGCTTCATAACAAACCTACAAATAGATGGTTATCGATTTGATGGGCACTTAAAACAAATTTCTCTATTTTTTTGTTATTACCTTTCCGTAAATTTCTCTTAAGGAATTTTAGAATGCGTGGAATAATAATCTGCATTTTTAATATAAAATATAAAATCACCCCAACTTTTTAACAGGATGTTAGTTGTATTAAAAGATCATAAGGATGAAAAATGTTTCTAGAAATGTTATAATCTGTAGCGTTTATTTAGCAAAATATAAAATCAGACCGATTTTCTTTTAAAGATATAAAGATTAAACGGATTTCTTATTAAAGGGATTATGATTTTTGCTGGTGGTGGTGGTACCTGCATCAGGTATTTAAGCCGTATGCTCATAGTAATGTTGAAGTATTACTGCAACTACATAATTTTGAACTCGTTGTTTAGTGTTTGTTAGGGGACCAAAACAAGTAACTATATTATTATCTTATTCTTCTTATCTATTTTCTCATGCTTAGTATATATTATATGTACTTTTTCTAAATCGATTAAATCGCTTTGAATAATTCTACTAAATACGTTCGAAAAGAATCAGTAAAAATTTCAAGATTTGGTGACAAACCAGAAATATGCAATTATGAGAATTATGATTTGAACAGCCGTTATAGAGAAACGGTACAAGTGGATCTTGCAAATAATAACGTTTAACGTTTAAAATAAATTTGCACAATTCTTTGCCGGGCAAATTCAGCATTGTTTTTAAATAATTGAATAGACTTAATAATTTAAATTCGACTCCGGTCAGTGAAGGGGCTCTCAGTTAATTCAGGTAATAAAAAACGTTAAAATTATCTTCAGAATTTTTTTTTCTGAGGTCAATAAATACTTATCCAGATTTCCAAGTTTCTCCAAGAAGAATTTTTTTAGGAACTAAAAACGATTTCTATATTTCAAATGTATATTACAACATTTATATTATTGTTAATGTAATAAATTTTCAATTATACAAATCAACAAATATTTTTTGTTTATTTATTAATACAAATTCTTTCAAACAAAAGTTGCGCTCATAAAATTTTAGATAACAGTATTCATCTATTGTGCTTTCTACACTTACTGGATAAATTGATTCTGATAACAATTCCTTAAAAGCTTTTATAAAATTATTACAAAAAGTGATAAAGGCAATTAAATTCAGCTCATTAATTAAGGGAATCACATGATATGTATTGATAAATATTATGTTAACCAAATCAGATTCTGTTAAGCATACAGTCTTTTCCTGTCTAGTAATTTGAATCATTTTTAATTCCTCATTATTATTACCTGTTATGACTATATTCTTACAACAAATAAAACGTAAATAGTCAAATTCACTTGTACTAAAATTTACATGACGAATCCAATACATATTTAATATCAGTGGTTGCCATTCAAATGCTTCCATTTCGAAGGCATTACTTAACTTTCCAAAAGGCCTAAAGTCCGTGGTCATAATTAGTCCAGCATTAATTAATATATTATCATTTATTGTAGAAAATCTTGTATTTAATAATAAAGGTTTTGCTTAATTTTCACTATTTTTTCACTAATTTCATGCTCAAACTTGTCTAATAGTTCAAACAGATCTGTATCAATTTGATCAGCACTTAAAAGACACTTATTTTCAGAAGGCGTCAGGTTTATACAATTTTTATAGAGCAACTAATTTTTTTTTTTTCATAGTATATTTGTCTTGTGAATCCAACTATTATGAGAGTTATCAACAACAAGCCATTTTACATATACCATGTTGCTTTGTCTTCTGCAATTCATAACTATATAAAGATTCTCTTATTGGCTGTTTATTTCATTCTTCCAACAAATGCATCACATATTTAGTGTATTTAATTTTGATAATTTTAAATAGTTCAGTGGTCCAGTTAGGTGTGTGCCCTTTATCGAAAACATGCTTTTTTTACTGAAACATATGGCGATATGTTACTGGCGTAACATATCGCCAAAATTTAATTTCGATCCTGGAAAGACTTTCATATGGTTATAGGTTGTATCCAAAAAATTTTTTTCAATTGTCCCACGAACCACATCACATGGCTTCATTTTAATATTACTATGTTTCGCTTCATTATAATTTTTGACAAACATTGGTAAAATTGAAATCCACTTGTGCGTTCCATTTAAACTGAAATATGTATACAGTTGTTCTTTTATGGTACGAATTGTTCGTTCAGCAATGGCTGCTTTCATTCGAGAATATGTTGAATAGTGATTAATTTTGCATTTTTTAAGCAAATGTTGAAATTAACGATTGTACAATTCTTTGCCTTGATCAGTCTGTAAATTTTTAGGGTTACGCATTGAGGTAGCTACTATTTTAAAAAACGCTTCCGCCACTGATTAACCAGATTTATTTTTTAGCGGTTCGGCATAAATATTTTTAGAAAAACAATCAATAGCAAGCAGACAACATTTAAACTGATTATTTTCTTTTGCATATGTATCCATTTGAGCAAGGTCTGCTTGCCATAAATCGTCTGACCCTTTAATAATTGTACGTTTCCTCTGAGAATTCCATCTTATTGGTTTATGTTATTCATTAACAACTTGATTTTTTTCTTTCGATGCCATTTAGCAATTTATCACTTTAAATATTAAATAACTGGTGACTAGAATCTTAGCAAACTATCTTCAGTCCAGACATGTTGTTCCTGGTTGTTTATCAGCTTCGAAATAATTAAGATCTTATCGCGATTATTAAATACATCCAACTGAACCTTATCTAATGTTTTCATTATATCTTCAATCGTGTTATTAAGTTCAGCTCTACTACTACCAAATAACGTGAATAATTCATTAATTTTTACTTAAAAAGTATTGATCGAATCATTAATTCTATTAGATATATCAATTAATCGCTATCTATTATTTCCGTCATTTTTAGCCACGTCTTGCTGTAGCATTAAATATAAATTCATTATTGGCCCACGTGAACCATCCAGATATATTTCATTAGCAACGTCATCATCTCGAGTAAGAAAATAAACGTTACATATTTTTAAACCTCCAATATCTAAATCACCTTTATATGTGAATGAAAATAATGATTAAGGAGTAGACAAGGAAGAAATCCGGTAATGTGAATATTTATCGGACGGACGTCCGAACTTATCTATACTCATCACGGTTGTTTAACTAATTAGTAATACTGATGCATGGTAATATATTAATATATAACTTTTGCTTCTTTTAATTCTTCAATAATTGACGCAGTCTCATTACTATGAAAAGTATTACCTGCTTGTTGCGATGTTAATAGCAATCGTAAACTATAGAATAATTCATTGATATTATCCCAATAAACATATTCTATTGGCTTGGATTTAAAGACCATTTCTGATTTCTGGCTCCAACTATTTTGCCTTGAGATGAGTAATCCTTTCTGTATAGATTTGTGTCATCTAATATGCGATCAAATTTCTCGAGGCCTTTACTAGTATAATTTTTATGATATTTATAAAATAATAAATTAGGAAGTCCCTTGCTACCTGTATGTAGTTCTTTACCTATTATTATGTGGCCAGTTGTTTTATCAAATTCAATTTTATTAGAGCCCAAGGTTCATGTATTAGTGATAGCGTTATATCTTGGAGAATGAGTAAGGTCAATATTATGAGAATGCTGAAAATAGTCCTTTATAGATTGTTGGGATACTTGGGGATATTCATCCAATTGAGATTTACCCGCATTAGTAATTGTAACATCGCTTTCATCTTTTTCATCATCCTCCTCCTCCAGCTCGTCTTCTTGGTCCATTTCCTCCTCCTCCTTCTCGTCCCCCTCCTCTTCTACTTCCTCATCTATTTTGTCAATTTGATCTACTTCAGATATCTCTTTTTTTCGTTTTTCATCACTTTTTCATTTCGTTTCCATTTATTTCAGACGTTTTATTTTTGACAACCACATTGTCTGCTGCTCATTACTTTAACTGATCAGTAACAGGTGTAAAAATTCGGTTCAATGTTCCATCTTAGAACGTCCCAATTTTAAGGCTAAATATTTTTTTCAGACATCATTAGCTAATTCTAAAATTTTTTTTTCGTTCATTTTCCGACTTATCTGGAAGCTTCATGATTATAAAAATAACTCTGTTTTTGAAGATAAAATTATTCATGAACCTTTATATATACATCAAAACCACATCGATATCGACCATCATCTTTGACAGGTGTTTTTAAATTAATTGTACGATATATCTGGTGTGACATGTTCATCAAAAATATACTCTAAGTTAATATCGTCTTGTTTAAAAAGTACAATGATATTACAATATATTGTTATATATTGTTTAGGGATTTCAGAATAAGTTTGACAAAAATATGCTACGTTGATAGATTTGTGTCGCCCCATTGAAAAATATGCCCTAATTCTATCCTGCTTATCACATGAAACATCATCCAACATAAATACAGAGCTTTCTCTAGTTTCGTCAGCATCTATAACTAATGCTGTATCTTTATATGGGAAATATTTTATTTCTCTAACTTGATGCAATACATTTTCCAATAATTTATACTTAGGCTAATAAAGAGATTTTGAATAAAGATAGATATTAGCAAATTTTAATCCATTTCGATCGAACAACAAAGCTAAGAGTGAATTTGTTTTGCTGCACGCGCTCGGACCACAGAAAATTCCGCGAAAATAATTTGGTAGTAATTCACTGTGTATATATGTTTTAGATGTCGAATCATCAAAGTCCAAATTTTCGACGGCAAGTTTAAGATCTTGTCTTACTAAACGCATTTTTGTAACTATTATGGAGATGAAAACGAATTGGCTATATAAATGAATTCATTTTGCTTATACAGTTTAGTAATATGAAACCTTGTATTGTTAATTTAGATTTGAAAGCCAATATAGGCACTCATCGGATGGCGTATAAAAAGCAAGGTAATACTATCAATTATTTCGATAGTTTCGGTAATTTGAAGCTACCAATAGAACTTGTAAAATATTTCAGTGAATCAAGTAATATAATCTACAATAGAACCCGATTCCAAAAATTTAATTCTAATAATTGTGGTCATTTATGTATTGAGTTTCTATATAATAGCAAGCCATAATACAGTCTAGTGTTAGTTATGCCTATAATATTCACATTAAAGGATCGTAAATCAACACTATCCATAAATTTTCCGAATCCCATACAGCTAGATACAAATTTTCAATACGAATTGGCGTTGATTGGTTTCTTTTCGTACAACACTATAATGAATGTTGAAAAAAATACTAAATTTCACTATATAAATAAAAACAAACAAGTCAATTCAGTTAATCTACCTGCTCGAGTATATCAGATTACAGATATTAATAATTATCTAAAGAAGAAATTGAAACCTTTCAAGTTGAATGGAAATGAAAAAGAAGAAGATATTTTTTTCCTAAGACCAAATAGTAATACTTTAAAGTGTAAAATTTTTCATCGTGATTTTGATATAGACTTTAATACAGAAAATTCGCTAGCAGAACTACTAGGATTCTCACGAAAGATATTGCAAGCTGGAATAGTTCATTCATCTGATCATCCTGTAAATATTGTAAAAGTCCGAACGATTCACGTGGATAGTAATATAACAAGTGGTGCATACTATAACAACAAACCGTCACATACGTTATACGAATTTCCCATTACGTCCAATCCTGGATTTTCTATAGACGAAATTCCACGAAACTTGGTATATTTACCAGTAGTAGGAAAAGAGATATCTACCATTTCACTAAAAATACTAGATCAGAATTTTAATCTTGTAAATTTTCGAGGAGAAGAAATTATCGTTCGGTTAGAATTAAAAACAGATGGTTTTAATAATTAATAGTGATAGTAATAAGAATGTTAATAAATCGTATAAAAGGAGTATTAACAAGCAAACACATTCAGTTAAAAAACGCCGTTCAGCTAGAGAGTTGGGGGGTAAATTGTCAAAGTTAAACACATCTTTTTTTAAATCGATTGGATATGCTGTCAGATCAAATTTTAATCCATTTCGATCGAATAACAAAGCTAAGAGTGAATTTGCTTTGCAGTACTCGCTCGGTCCACAGAAAATTTGGTAGTAGTTCGCTGTGTATATATGTTTTAGATGTCGAATCATCAAAGTCCAAATTCTCTATGGCAAGTTAAAGATCTTGTTTCACTAACCGCATTTGGGTAATTATTATGGAGATGAAACGAATTGACTATATAAATGAATTCTGTTTGCTGATACGGTTTAGTAATATGAAACCTATTGACTACAGAGGTGCCTGTATATTAAATTCATTAATTGATAAACTTTTCTTTGAGGTTCATCTGCCTCATTATCAATATTGCGGTCCAGGCACGCGAATCCAGAAGTGCTTGGCACGTGGTGATCCTGGAATCAACCCATTAGATGCAGCTTGCAAACAGCACGACCTCCCATACAACTCAAGTTTTGCATTATCTGATAGACATAATATGCTCTCTACTATATATGCAAGCTGCATCTTGGCATAAATAACATGAGCGCTAAAAGGAAAATGGGAATGGGGCTTTAATTCAAAACACACGCTATCGATCCTACATCGAAATCGTTAAGAAAACATAGGAATCACAAAAATTTACGAAAATCAAGTTTCGAAGCATTAAAAGCAGCTCGAAGGGCTAATAAAAAAGCAAGTGCCCGAAGTAATATCCGTCTGGAACGCATTATTCCATTTGAACATAAATGAATCAGAGCTGGTGGAGCATCTACTGTAGTTAAAAATATAATTGATATGAAAAATAAAATAAATGGGGGTAAATGCAACAATGTTGAGATTGGCAAGAAAGGTTCAGGATTGTTTTTGCGTAAAAATTCTAAAGGAATTGGTACTTAAAAAAAAATCAGTGAATCTGCCTGAGAGAGCTCTTTATGATTAGGAAATATTAAATGTTATATAATAATATATAAATATATATGTTATATAATATATATATAAATATATGTTATATAAATATAAGCTGAAATTGCCATATTCTAGAGGTATCTTTATGCGTGATACATTACCCAAATATATGCGTTATAATGAAAGTGGTATTGTTAATTTAGATTTGAAGGCCAATATAGGCACTCATTGGGTGGCGTATAAAAAGCAAGGTAATACTATCAATTATTTCGATAGTTTCGGTAATTTGGAACCACCAATAGAACTTGTAAAATATTTCGGCGAATCAAGTAATACAGGGTGTGTCGCTACTAGTATTTTTAATTTCAATGGTGGATAGGGGATGAAAAACTGAACGGAAAATGTCTAAACAAGGGGGAGTCTATCTTAAAAAATTGCCGAGATAATCAGGATTTTCTGATTTCTTCAAAAACCTTCGTGAACTGCAGCGCAACTGACCTACGCAATGCTGAATCCTGAAAAGTAGAATAAACATTGAACTCATTAACGAGTTCAAATTTAACTATAAATAATTAAAATATTTAAAATATAAAATAAATATATAATATTAAAATTTGGTCATTAATCAATTTTGGAGTTTAAAATTAATTTGGAATTTGGAATCTAGAACCTTTTAGAGGGCATTGAAGGATTAGCTTTATTAGTTATTAAACTAATTCATTATTTAATATGGCATTTAAGTATTGAAAATGAGTGTTAATTAATCGTATTGCGAAACATTCCCTAAGATAAAAGTTCAGTCTAATAACATAATTTAATTTCTTTTTCTAACGAAACAAAAAGAAAATCATAATTGCGACGGCACTGTCTCACTAGCTAGTCGGTGACTCGACTCGCCGATAATGCTAACGTATTCATTATCCAATACAAAATGTAATTACCCGTTTAATGTTTACTCTTAGAAAAAAAAAACAACTATGCGTTTTCTTTTAAAATGTTGACCTCATTTTTGTAGCAATAATTTAGAGATAATGCGTTTGTTTTGAGTATGAAATTTAGTGAACATTTAGATTTAATTATCATCGAAAAAATATCTCCATGAAAAAAAAACATTTTTTACATTTTAATAGACCGTACAAATATAATGTACTAATTCAGTTTCAAAATCAAATTGTATATCGTATCATAGGTACAACATTATATGTCAGCTAATAAAAAAGCATGTAGTACGAAACAGTTCTACAATTTTACACTTGGTACTAGGTTTTGTTACTATGCTGTATTCAGAAATTCCAATTTGTTTAATAACATTGCATTAATTTCGCTTTAGTCATCCTTTAAAAGTAAAAACAGGAAACATAAAAAATTCTACTAGCAGGTTATTGATAAATTTCTTGGGATTGTTATGTTAAAGTGAGAATCGAAAATAAGAAAGTAAGAGAGAACAACAAATTAGAAAGAAACAGTCTAGTGAAAACGTAAAATTAGATCAGTTAAATTTTGAATTTGGAGCGAGTAACTTTGACTAGATTTGAAATTTTTTGGAAGTGTTTTGAAATATTTTCTAAACAATTATAGCAAATTATACTACAGCAGAATGGTGTGATATGCTGATGATTTATGGAGAAACCCGTGGAAATGCAGCTGCTGCAAAAAGATTATATCGAGAACGATTTCCAGAGAGACAAAATCCTTGTGAACGGACATTTGTTAATTTATTGCAAAGGGCAAGAGATACTGGTTCGTTAATTCCCCAACCCGATTTACCAGGAAGGCAATTAAGGGTTTAAACAGAAGAAGACATTTTAAGCATGATTGAAAATGAGCCGTCGGCCAGTGCTCGTGAAATTGCGCGACATGTCGAAGTTTCCAATTTCACAGTGTGGCGTGTATTGCGGGAAAATGGACATTATCCGTATCACATACAACGTGTCCATTCTTTGGAAACGCAAGATTATTTAAATCGACTACAATTTTGTCAATGGGTGATTAGACAGAGTTTAAGGCAATCTGGATTTGCGTCACACATTTTATTTACCGACGAAGCATGCTTTACACGATATGGAGTTTTTAATAGCAGAAATAGCCACATCTGGAGCGAAGAAAACCCGCATGCTTATCGTCCTAGTAGTTTCCAAAGACAGTTACGAATTAATGTATGGGCTGGCATTGTAGGAAATTATTTGATTGGTCCCTTCGTTTTACCTTCCAGTTTAACCGGAGAAAGGTATTTGTATTTTTTGAGGAACAAGTTATGGGAACTATTGGATGATGCTGCATACCAATTACGTCATGATATGTGGTTTATGCATGACGGAGCTCCACTTCATTTTTATTCTAATGTTAGATCTTTTTTGAATGAAAAATTTCCAAATAAGTGGATTGGCCGTGGAGGCCCTATTGCGTGGTCAGCTGGATCTCCTGATTTAAATCCCTTAGATTTTAATTTACGGGGCTACATGAAATATCTAGTGTACAAAGAGCTCTTTGACACTGAAGATCAACTTCATGCACAAATTTTTGAAGTTGCAAAAATAATTCGTGAAAAAGCTGCATTACCCTAATAAAGGTAACATTAAAGTACTGTTTGTGTAATTGATAACTTGCTATCTAATTTGGAAGCATGAAGATTGTACAAAATACTTTTTATTAAAACTAGACATGACTAAAGTCAAATAGTGTTTGTTGGCTTTAAAAACAATTTGATAGAAAGTACTATGAAATAAAAGATTTTACATACTCTCCTCTGATTGAAATTAGAAGAAAATTGAAATTCGAATTAAAAAAACTAAATGTAAAGAAATAACTTCAAAACAGATTTTGCATTTTTTTAAATAAAAAACTTTAATTTTTTTTATTGTACATTACATAACTTTTACAATTTTTTTTTAAATTTTGAAGTGTTTTTAAAAGGTGTTCTTATGACTAAATAAACATGTTCAATTTTTCTTATTAATTTTTTTTAATTCTAATTTCAAGACATAAGCAAAAAAATAAAACTAAACAAGCCTGACCTTCAATCATTTGCTTTGTGGACAAGTCATTCAACGTTTTTTCCATCACGTCTCTCACGGCTGTTTCGATAACGGTTGTCTACTGTTGCCCGGCGCGAACCGCTGCACAGTACAGCGGATATCAAACGTTTTCTAGTCGTTTTTAAATGTTGCGCAACATTGTGAAATAATTAAAGTTGATTTTTCGAAAAAAAGTTATTAAGAAAAGTTGTTTGTATTGATGCCAGGAGTATGTGGTTAAATTTTCTGACAACCTTTCGCGACCACCCTGTATAATCTAAAATAAAAGTCGATTCCAAAAATTTAATTCCAATAATTCTGGTCATTTATGTATTGACTTTCTATATAATAGCAAGCCATAGTACACTCTAGTTTTAAGGATCGTAAATCAACAATGTCCATAGATTTTCTCAATCCCATCCAGCTAGATACAAATTTTCAATACGGACTAGCGTTGATTGGTTTCTTTTCCTACATCACTATACCGGTTGAAGAAAATATTAAATTTCACTATATAGATAAAAATAAACAAGTCAAATCAATTAATCTACCTGCTGGAGTATATGAGATCACAGATTTTAATAATTACCTAAAGAACAAGTTGAATAGAAATGAAAAAGAAGAACATATTTTTTGATTACCAAATAATAATACTTTAAAATGTGAAATTTTTCATCATGTGTGTGATATGACCTAGGATAGGATTCTCAAGAAAGATATTGCAGGCTGGAATATCATCTGACCATCCTGTAAATATTGTAATTTTGTAAATTTTCGAATGGAAGAAATTATCGTTGGGTTAGAATAAAAAAAATTGTTTTAATAATTAATAATGATAATAATAAGAATGTTAATAAATCTTATAAAAGATGTATTATCAAGCAAATACATTCAGTTAAAAATCGCCGTTCAGCTAGAATGATGATTCTATAACATATATAGAATATCGAACATATCTTACCTATATTAAATCATTTTCTAACAGTGATGTAATTGAAATAACAATAAATAGAAATGATTTTCGGCTATTAATGGCCGAATCTGCATTGATAATTAAAGAAAAATTGAAAAAGAAAAAAGGGGGTGGAACTGTGTGTCTAGTTAATAATGCATGGTCATTTTTATTTGATTCAGTAACGTATGAATTAAATGGTGTAGAAGTGGAGCATGTGAAAGATCCGGGAATTGTAAGTCTTATTCGTGGATACTTATGTTGTACTGGAGAAGATGCCAAACATCTATTTATAGAAAGTTGAAACTCCCAAAATAAATTATCATGTGCAGAAGAGGAATTCTTTATTCGAATACCATTATCTTATTTGTTGGGGGTATTCAGGGATTATAAAACAATGATTTGTGGAAAACATACTTTACGCTTAGTACTTTTTCGTAATGATAGCAATGCTATGTTAACTAGTGACAATACAACAATAGGAGAAATTCTATTTGACAGCATATAACGCCCAATAATTATATAAAAATGGAATCATTAAAATCGATAAAGCATGATCGACCAATTTTAATTCCATTCAGAAAATGAAGTTATAATGAATTACCTTCTCTGAATAAGGGATCTACAAAAAGAGATGTGGAATGTGAAAACTACCACTAATGTAGAATGCCCTCGGCATGTCATTGTTGCTTTTCAGCAAAACCGAAAAGACCAGCTAACTAATGATAATACTTTATATGATCATACTAATGTTTCTAGTATTAGGCTGCTTTTAAGTGGAAACTATTATCAATTTGAAAGGCCAAATATAGATTTTGCTTCAATTAACTATGCAGAAATATACTGTAATTATTCAGATTTTATAGAAGTTGTATGAACCAATCTCTGTTAGAACGTCTGGTTTAGAAAGTCTTGTTAGGCTATGATAATTTTTTTACACATGCGTTGTTTGTAATTGATTGTTCAAGAAGAGATGAGTCTATAAAATCTTCAACAGTTGACGTTAAGCTCGAAATAGAGTCACATAAAGGTTTTGCTTCTGATACTAAAGCATAGTGTATCATTATTCACAGGTGTGTGATAGAATATTTAGCTCTCAGTGAATTAGTTAGAAAAATTAATTAGCCATGAAAATTTCTGTTATTGACATGCAAGGCTTTGTCTGAAATAATTATGAATTATTATGTTAAGTAAATCACTGTTATGAATAAATCGCAGTATAGTCAGTATGTATTCCAAGAGCCTAAACCTTACTCAATATTAACCATTTCTGAAAAGAAAGATGTAAATTATGCAATTCATAATATTCATAGACTTTTGTATGAATCAGGGTATATAAGTTACAATGATATACATTTAATAATAAAGAAATTATATGTATTTGATATAGTGTACGTTAAAGGCCATCAAAAGAAAGACTTTTTACAAACATTATTCAGTGAATGTAATAGAATCGGATCATCATCAACATCACTTCTACCGAAAATTATAAATATTGAAACTTTAAGTAATTCTAATTGTGTGCCTATTTAACAAATTGTTTTATATTCAGTAGTTGGATGTAAAAATTTTTGCATAAAAAAAATAAATATATATATATGCATACGAAACACTTGATTTTAGATTTATTCAAGTGCTCTAAATCAGATCACCATGATTGGATTTACTTTCCTTTTTTTAGTGACAATTTTTAATAATGTTATATATAGGTAATTAATTCTAAAAATGCAATACAAGTTTGTATTTGTTTCAATTCAACTAATGATATCTGGACTTCTAATTGGAGTAAGATGGAAAAGCTACAGACTCGGTATTGTGTACAACCATTCCAAATATTTCAACAAAATACAAAATTCGAATTATAAAACAAAATGCTGAGTTTAAAGATAGTGAGTGGGAGAGTTTAGAGCGATTCCCCGCTCCAATAATTATTTCATCTGTTTCATCAATACAAAAGCTCAATTCAATCTTGCCGATACTGTATTGTTTGGTGGCAGTAACGTTAACATTGCTTTTAAAGCGTGCTTTTAAATCTATTGGCAAAAGATGAAATCGTGGTAACGATTAATAAAATTTTAGAATTATAAGATATAATTAACAGCATTGAGTATCCACTCAAATTCCATAATTTTTTTATAAAGATATTGAGTAATCAATTAGAGCTGCCAGAAGAAATGGTATCAGAATACTTAAAGCCTTGTTAGGGACATAGTAGAGATGCAGATGATGATGACTGTGATGTAGTTGATGGACTTCTACGTACACGCAGGATTAACTGTATCATATGTAAAGAAATTATTTTAAATCGATATATTTGAATGTTTTTGTATTTATTATATTTTTATATCAGTTTATAATAAACAATAAAAATTATATTACGGAATTAGTCATGTTAAGATATATCTGCCTACCTGCTTACCTTCGTTTATCAACAGGTCTGAACTTATTTGAACTTGAAAAGTGTCAGCTTAGTTGGTAGCATACATTATATGGCGATTTTAAGTTAAAACGACACAGACACATCATAATAATCATTTATTTAAGACATACAAGTGGTTTAAGTAAAAGTAATTTTACACATGAGTTATTTTAAATATAAAAAAAAATGAGAAAGTCTATACGTACATATTACATGCCAATTCCTAAAATACATCTCTAATTATTTCAAAGTATTCTACTACAAAAGAATAAATTTATAGCTGTTTAGTAATACTACACACAATACTAGCATACATTTAGATACAAATTGTATACATATCATTACTATTATCGTTAATTATATTGAATTTTATATTGGCCCCAAAGCAGCATGTCTGTACTATTTTCAAGCAAATAACGTTTATCATCTGATGAATTAAGAGGTAGTTTAATTTCCTCCACAATAAATAAATCATAATTATAAGAACGTATAGAACGCTGTTTTATTACTTTTTCTTTAGCTGATACTGAACATTCATAATAATCATTATAATCTATTTCATTTTTTACAATGTTGTATTTAACCCCCTTAATTTTTTTAATTACGTAAGCTATCTATTTTATAAGTATACATTTTAGATCTTAATCCTATAAAGTTGGTAATGATATGGCCGGCTGCTTCATCCTAAAACAATCCCAAAACTGTCTTATTTTTTAAGATATACCGTATTAATTATTTACAGCATAGTTACTTGTATCGAATTGTTGCATATGCCTTTAATAATATCTAAATATTAGATATTTAGAAATGATCAGAAATGACCAACACAATCACAAGAATGTATGGTTCGTAAATCATTCCAAGTATCACATTCAAGAGTATGCAACTCAATTGTTGGCACCAGGTTCCAAATTTACTTTGAAACAAAACAACCGTAACATTAAATCTGATAATATTATTAGTGAAATTGAAAACATAGCTGATTCCATCACAGAGGAAAAAATAGATGAATATAGATCAAAAGCTGTGAATATACTTACTAACTAAGTACAGTAAAATAGTTTCCAAAAACCGGCTAAGATCCAAATTAATTATGAAAAAACAAGAAAATTCCACAAAAACAATCCAGATATTTACATCATGAGAGCTGACAAAAAGAATACTACAGTGGCGATCAATAAGCAAGACTACATTAGTAAAATGAAATCAATATTACTAGATCCAAACACATATGAAAAAATTGATAAAGATCCTACCAGTATCACTCAGACCAAATACAATTAACTGATCAAAGAAATGGCTAATGATGGAGAGTTGGATCAGTTAGAGGCAAAGAAGTTAAAAATCTACAACTCTGATAGTGCTGAACTATATTGGTTCCACTACATACGATTTATCGAAATTAATTGCTAATATTTTGAAAACATTATCCAATTTCTAGACAAAATAAGGAAGATCGTGTTGGGTACAGATTAGTGTCGCTGAATGGTGTCTCTTTATTTACAAATATTCCATTAAAAACAGTGTTAGAGTTGATCAATGATAGATGGGGCGGCATATGAAAAAATACTAAATTTGAACTACATACATTAATGAAGGCAGTTGCATTTATTTTTCAGAATAATTTTTTCAGTTTCAACAACGAATATTACAAACAAATCAATGGTTCCCCGATGGGTTCTCTCCTTAGCCCAATACTGGCCGCCATCGTGATGGATACATTGCTAGATGGGGTTATACCTAAATTAAATTTCAATTTTCCATTTATATACAAGTATGCAGACAACCTGATAACAGTGGTTCCATTTGATGGAATACAAACAACTGTTGATACATTTAACAGCTATCATCAGCATTTACAACTTACGGTAGAGGAGAAGAACAATGGTAGTGTCCCGTTTCTGGATGCATGGGTGATCAGAGATAAACAAAAAATTGTATTAGACTAGTACCAAAAACCAACGTCATCAGGTCGGTACTTTAATAATCTCTCGGGTCACCCTAGTAATCAGAAAATTAACACCATATTAGCAATGAAAAATAGAATTAGTAAAATAGTAGAACCACAATTCGTAAATAAAAATCTAAAGAAATTATACGATCAACTAAAGAACAATAATTATCCAGGTCCATTACTAAACAAACTAATTTTTGGCTTAGCATCTAATATTAACATCGATAACAAAACTATAAACGTAGATGAGGATAAAAGATATGTCAAATTAACATATATTCACGGGACAAAATTAAATACAAGTATTAATACCGCGAAATATAACAATTTTAACATACAGTCATTGCTTACAAAACCAAAGGACAAAACACCGATGGAAAAAAGAAGCCAGGTAATATATAAAATACCATGCAACACATGTAATGCATGCTATATTGGGCAGACGGGACAATGGGTAAAAACTAGAATATCCAAACACAAAAGTGACATAATAACAAGAACAATAGGTTGTGCGACACTAGAACACCACTTAAAAACTAATCACAATTTTGATTATGATAACGTGAAAATTTTACAGACAGTTAGTAATTACAAAAAAAATACTAATGATTGAGTCAATACTAATTAAAAAAGAAAAACATGCAATTAATTTCAAAACAGACACTGAACATCTTAGAGTAAATTACAGTGGACTATTACAGGCTAGTTAGTAATGATAAGTATATATGGGACGTAAGAACTTAGATGCATAGGATATAATTATATATAGATTAGATACATAGAAACGTAGGATATTATATACAGATATAATAAAAATGTATTTACTAACCTGAAATAAATAGTAGGAGAGAAAGAGAAAACAACTTTATCAATATGTAGGTAGACAATACCATTGCTTTTAAACTGTTGTGATGTGAACAGTTATTCTTATTATTCTTAAATTTTAAGAATAATAACTGTTAATAAAGTTATTTTAAATGTAATTTTAAATTGTGTGTCACTAATGGAAAATAATTCTCCTATTGTATCATATTAGTATTCGTCAATGTATGAGGAAAAAATTGTTTAGCTCCCTTATGTAAGTTTCTTAAAGAACATGAAAATTCCTTAGTGTTATTCATTTTTATTTTTTAGGTTTATTATTTTTATGATATGATTTTTGATTTAAATACTAATAAATGAATTGTTTTAGTCTGTTGAGGAAGACTGTAAAAACTGTCTAAATATCGAGCAATAAAAAGAGTCTTATTTAAAAAAAACCTGACCGAATTAATTACTAATAAAGTAATGGTTCCTATTTTACATATTTCATTAACTAAGAAATAACTATCATAATTTAGAAAGTTATGACAAATTATTAGTATTACAAATAATTCTTTAAAATTTAAGTTACAGGCTGCATGAACTAGATCACGCATGTGGTCATTATAATAATTATGATCTTTGACAATTTGATCATTAATTAAAAACGGTTTTCACAAATGTGACAATAACGGAGAGTCATCATTTATTTTAGGATAATATTTATTTTGTATGTACAATAAATTCACATGTTTTTCTAATTTGGCGTCCGTTATTCTACAAGGTACTGTGATTATAATTTTTTTGTTTTTCAATGTTTTCATGTAACTCTAACACATAAACATTTACTGCAATGTTAGTGAGTTTTTCAAATATACTTATTTGACCTATTGAAATAAGTCACAAGCCATCTGTTTTTAATAAATTTAAATAATGTGGATACGATGAAATTCTATCTCAATGATTTGTAGCAGGATAAAGTCCTGCAATAACGCTCCAATAAAAACATGAATTATTATAATTTTTTATGTTAAGACACGCCTTTTTATTAGACATTTCTTTAGGTAATTGAATATAGGATGAAACAGCAAGACCGAATTTATATTTATTTATATTAATTTGTAAATTAAATATTGCGCTCAGGACCCAACCACTATCACGTTCTTAAAATTCACCCATATTAAGCAGTATTTTGTCAATGACTTTATTTTGAAACCAGTTTACTAAATCATCATATTTACTATCATCTTTTTCATTTCTGGTATGGAAATACTTATATTCCAAAATTTTTATATTTTCTTTGGTGGTGATAATGAGCGCATAAACAGGTGTTTACTTTAGGTACATTCAATGACTTTAATGTATAAGTTATACGTCTTTTAAAAGTTTTAAAAGAATCTTTTAAAAATTCTGTGGCATCTGTGTGCCTTATGTTATAAATGATGCCTGATAGGATACGGTTGTTGAATGTGGAATTTACATCCTCCCAAATTATTTTATCGCTCCTCTTAGAATCTCGAAAATTGCCACCAGTATGAGTCTGCTAATTATTTTTTTTAACATAAGACGTAATCGTCTTAAATGACTTAAATTTGTAAAAAGCTTAAGACAAACACTTACAGGTTGCTTCTCACGCATGATGCTCATGGTGTCTCGGATACTTTTGTTGATTTTCCTGATCCATATGCTTCTTTCTAGACTGGAACTTTCTTGTAACAAAAGTACAGCTTTTGATAGTATATTTACTGTATCACGGCTTAAATTAATTGCACTTTCCATGATCACTATATGCACACTTATACAATTGAAAACAATACTATTAACTTTATAATATTACAGGCAACCAGAAAATTAATTCTTTGTAGTAGATTACTGTAACATTACTATGAGCATAGGCTTAAGTACCTGATGCAAGTACTACCACCTCCAACAAAATCATAATCCATTTAATAAGAAATCCTTTTTAATCTTTAAATCTTTAAAATAAAATCGGTCTGATTTTATATTTTGCTATATAGACAATGCAGATTATAACATTTCTAGAAACATTTTTCACCCTTATGATCTTTTAATACAACTAACATCCTGTTAAAAATTTGGGATGATTTTATATTTTATATTAAAAATGCAGATTATTATTCCACGCATTCTAAGATTCCTTAAGAGAAATTTAAGGAAAGGTAATAACAAAAAAATAGAGAAATTTGTTTTAAGTGCCCATCAAATCGATAACCATCTATTTGTAGGTTTGTCATGAAGCAAAACCTTTATTGTTATTAAATACAAGATTTTCTACAATAAAGAAGGATTGATGTTCGACTGAATATTAGGCCTTCTATAAAATTAAATAATGTACTCCAATTAGAAGAATTTGGATGGGACACACTGATTTTAAAAACGTATTGGATTCGTTATATATATTTTAGTACAATGGAATTAGACTATTTACGTTCTGTCTTTTGTAAGAATATAATCATAACAGGTAATAATAATGAGGAATTAAAAATTATTCAAATTACTAGAGAGAAAAACACTATTGCTTAACAGAATCTGATTTGGTTAACATGATATTCATCAATACATATCATGTCGTTCCCTTAATTAATAGGCTAAATTTAACTAATTTTAACACATTTTATAAAAGCTGATTTTATACTTTGCATATGGTTAAATATGTTAATTTAGATTTAATACAGTTTACCACATTTCTAGAAGAAATTTTCATTGTATTATTGATGAATATCATCATCAATACATATCATGTCGTAACCTTAATTAATAGACTAAATTTAATTGACTTACATATATATATAACACATTTTATAATAATTTTATGTTAATTTAGATTTAATACAGATTATAACGTTTATAGAAAAAATTTTCACCCTTATAATCCTTTCAAATAACATCCTTTTAAAGAATTCAGGCGATTTTATATTATATATCAAAAATATAGACTATTATTCGGCAAAATGTCGGTTGGGTTTGTGGTGCAGTGGTAAGGCCCTTATACCCCACCTAACAGTGTCTAGCTTAGATTTCTATTCACATCTTCAAAATTTTATTTTCAAGATTTCCTCTATCATCCGTCTCTCTCTCTCTTTCTCTTCTTTACCTTTACTCCTCTCCTTTACTGCTACAATCAAGAGCATGCTTACCACATTGAGGATAGGTGTAAAGATGGCTATGATGACTTCGCCCCGACGGCATCTTTATATTTATCCATGTAGTAAGCATGAAAATCACCCTTTTTCGAATTGTTAATAATATTCGATGCCGCCGACATCTATCCACACAACATAAAACTTCAAACATTGCATCAAAGGATATCTTGGAAACCACGTTGAAACTTACTCCACAAACCACAGCATGGCTCCACATTGCAAAAACAAATATGACATTTCATTGACAAAAAAAAAGACGCTGATAATGAACACACAAAATGTAAATCTATAACAACAACAAATGGTACATACAGCGCCATCTAACATAAAAATAAAAAAATAAAAATTTACACACAGCGCCATTTAGTGGACAACACATTAAACTCAATGACATAAAAGTGGGCGTCCTCGATTGTAGCTCCATCTAATGGCGAAGCTTTGAACCGGTGGTCTGGTTCTGCTGTTGGATATCTACTCACAAGGCATCAATGAGACGATAACAGATTATTTAACGTCCATGCATGCTTTGTTTCGCCGTTGTGATTTTTTTTCAGCTGAATATCAGCAAATTATTGTTATGTTATGTTGGAGCATCAGTAGCAAAAATAATATAGAAATGCAAAAAGGAATACAAAAATTTATTTAATCTACTATCAAGAAAAGTTGCAAATGATAAAAAAACAAAATGCATCAGAATAGATTCTATACAAATTTAACATGGCAGCTATCAGCTACCTTGGCAACGCGCTGATTGTAGCAGAGCTTGATTGGGTCACCCACCGGGTTTTTCGTGGGTTTGTTTGAGAACAATACTAAAAAAAAATTATGGTAATTAGGGAGCCATCCAGCCATTACAATTGCCATGTCTGGCTGGAGAGACTCTACTGTTCTAAGTGAAGAACTCTACTACAACCCAGGTTTCCGAAATAACGTAAATAAATAAATAATTAAAAATAAAAGATGAACAGAACTCAAATAACACGTTTGTGGTTAGTTGTGGCAATATGGCCATAGCCAGGCAGAGTGACAATAAATATATAAAAAAATGTTATACGGGGTGTTAATTTAGAGTTGTAGAATATTCACACCACGTATTCCTGACATCAATACAAACAACTTTGCTTAATAGCTTTTTTCCGAAAACCCAACTTTAATTATTTCTCAATATTGCGCAACACTTAAAAGCTGCTAGAAACAGTTTGATATCCACTGTACTCTACAGCGGCTCTAGCAGGCCGACCGTAAACAACCGATATCAAGGAAGCCGTGAGACGTCGAAGAAATAACACGTGCAATGACTCGCCCTCACAGGAAATGAGCGAAGGCCAAACTTGTTTATTTTTATTTATTTGTTGATCTTGAAATTAGAATTAAAAAAATTTAATCATAGAAATTGAACATTGTTTATCAAGTTTTGAAAATACGTTTCAAAAACACGGTTCAAATACACAAAATTTAAAAAAAGTTATAAAAGCTATGTAATGTAGAATAAAAAAAATTATTTAAAAAAATTCAAAAACTGTTTTGCAGTATATTTAACTTTTTTAATTCTAACTTCAAATTTGTTGGCGCAATTTTGTTCTATTGCATAGTACTTTCAATTATTTAATTTTTAAAACCAGCAATAACTTCTTTACTTATGTCTAGTTAAAAAAATTGTACTTTTCGTAATCTTGCTAGCAAATCAGAGAGCAAATTACAATTACAATAACAGTACTTTAATGTTACCTCCATTAGGGCAAATCAAATTAAGACAGTACCTGCATACCACTAATATTTGGTGTAATTATTACGATAAATTAGTAATGAACTTCAACTTACCAGGCGAGATGGTATGGCTTACCAACCGGCGACCGCCCGCAATTAATAATTTATATCATCACATAAACAAATGTCCACAGCACTAGACAAGGAATACTACATTAGACAATACAAATTACACCTTACAATACAATACCTTACAATACAATACAAACCTTACAATAAAGTACAAGATCCAGAGTAGTAAAACACCACATCATATCACATTATCAATTCATTTTTTCCATTTTTTTCTGAGCCCGCTTTATAAAAGATTCATGAACTCTTGAGAATAGTTTCATGCACAAAAATTCGTGCATGAAATTCCGCTACGGTGCAAAGGGCTCTTTGTACACCAGATATTGCCTGTAATTCCATAAATACAAATCTAAGAAATTTAAATTACGGGATCTAGCTGGCAACGCAATAGGTCTACTACGGCCGATCCACGTATTTGGAAAATTTTCATTCGAATACGATTTAACATGAGAGTAAGCATGAGATGGAGCTCCGTCATTGATAGACCATGTATCATGACGTAATTTTAATGGGGCATCTTCCAATAGTTCCCATAAATTATTTCTTAAACATTCCAAATACGTATCTCCAGTTAAACGAATAGGTAAAACATAAAGACCGATCGAATGATTCGCCACAATGCCGACCCATACATTGATTCATAATTGTCTTTACAATCTACTACTTGCAGTTTCGAGGAATAGACACGTTGTCTGTGGATGGTGTTAATTTTTCCGTAATACACGTAACACTGCGTAATTAGGAACTTCGACATGTCGCGTTTGTTTTGCTCATGTAGACAGTATTTTATCTATCTCTCTCTTTCGCTCTCGAATTAAATGGTTTGCACCACCACTACCATTCCATTGCTTCTGCTGGTAGATCGTTCTTTTCTAATTATCTTTTTTCTCTTTATTTATTATTTTCAGCTCTCACTATAACATGAACCCACTTAATTCCAAGAAATAATTATTGATAATTCACTAGTGCAATATTTGTATGTTTGCTGTGTTTTCAAAGAATGACTAATGCCATGACCTATATGTGGTGTGACTTTCCTGAAACTCAAACTTTACGCCCTGTATAAAAAAAAGTTTAAAGGTTGGCAATACGCCTGATACTTGGTGATGGCTGACTGATAGTGACTCCAAAAAAAAGCAGCTTAATGGTGGTTGTGGCGTGTAACTTGCAGTCTCCACTTCTCCCCGAGACTCCGTTGGACCTCTAGGACCAGAATCAGACACAAAATTACCCAAAAATGGGCACCGTCTTTGGAAAAATTGCTGCCAGCTAACGACAATATCTGGGAGCGAGTTACAGAATTCCCGAATAAGTGTTGCGAATTTTTGCACCACGTAACCGCTTCCAGGAACTTCTGTTGAAAAAAAAATGCTTCCCGACTTATTGTAAAAAAACTACCACCAACCAATAAAAATCAATCAATTCCGTTACTGATTTTTGCTATTTTAATATATAATAATAATAGAGAATGCGTTGTAAGAAAATGAGAAAGAATTAAAGAGATAGCGATAAATAATCAATATTAGTAAATAGATTTTTATGATGTAAATAGCCCTGTCTGATCTGTTCGCAATTGTCTGAACAATTGCCAAAGTTACAATCACACTTCCGTAAAAGACGCAACGTGTAAAATCGCAAATAAATGCAATGGTCGGACTAGACGCACCCAATAGATCTACAACTGAAAGGGTATTTGTGATGCATATATAAGATAATGTAACGCACCGCATGGCTGTAGTGTGTCGTTTGCTGTGTGTATCAGTAACTGCAAAAGCGTAATCAGGCGGGATATGAAAAAATCAGCTCTCAACCACTGACACGCAAATGAATCAAAACTACATAAACAAACGCAGCGCAGTAAACAAAAGGATGAAGTAGCGGTTAAGTGGAACAAAGAAATGAAAATAAGATTAACACATTTGGTCCTGTTTCAATTATAATACTACTTAAAAAACTGAAGCAAAAAAAAAATATTCCGACAATAAGAAGAGTTAATAGATTAATAATAGATTTAAATAAAGCCGTCTCTTTATCTCGGATTTACTATTGACCAGCAGAATAAAATGGGTGATTCTTCATAAAAAGAAGAATCCATGCCCACTTATGGAAATAAAAGCCGTATTCTTGTAATGTATTCGATAAATTATTTTTTATGTTGATGACCTCGTTAGACGAAATAGCACCAGTGAGAAAGTCATCTACGTAAAAATCGTTAGTGATTATTTTTTAAATCTCGGTACACTTGATTTTATAATCAAGTGCTATTTGATGTAAGCTCCGAATAGCCAAGAAAGAAGAGCTACTGGTACCATATCTGTCCGTATTAAGACAATAATGTTCGATAGATCGATTTTTATCATTTCGCCATATAATGCGCTGCAAATCTCGTTGTTGATGCTCGATACTCACCTGGCGATACGTTTTTTGAATGTCTGCTGCGAGGACGTAATTATGTATTCGGAATCGCAACCAAATGTAAAACAGATCTTGCTGTATGGTGGGACCAACTTTCAAAATTTGGTTTAGCGAAATGCCAGACGAAATTGGACAAGAGCCATCGAATATGCCTCGCAATTTGGTTGTGGCGTTTGATACTCCCGCGATACTATGATGTGGTAAATAATCAATTTCGGGAGTACTTTCTAATGCTTTATTGTTCAATGACGGAACATCGATTTTCGTCATATGACCCAATGACTCATATTCAGTCATGAACTCTATATATTGTTTTTTGAATGTAAGATTTTTATCGAATTTTCTTTCTATGCTATACAAACGTTTAATAGAGTCATTTAATGATTTGCCTGGCGGTGTGGTGCTACATTTGATTGGCAGCGTAACTAGAAATCGATCTTGTGCGTCACGTTTAGTAGTTTTGACAAATGTTTTTTCACATTCTTGCTCTTGCAATGATTTGAATTTGTTTTCGCTGAAATATTCTACTTTCCAAAACATTTCTATCGATTTTTCTAACGATTTTATCATTGATAAATTACAAGCTAAAGGTAAACGATCACTTTTGAAAATGTTCGATAGTTGTCCAGAAACTACCCAACCTAATTGTGTCTCCTGCAGGACCAGTAAACCGTATCCCAACCTAATCTGATTATTTAACATCAAATCGAAAAATATACTAGCGCCCAATAGCAGATCAATCTCACGCGATTGATCGAAACTACCATCGGCCAGAAAAATATTTGCTGGGATGTCTGAAACGTCACGATTCAACGTATGCGTAGGTAAATTTTCGGTAATCTTGTCTAGCACTAAACAAGATAATTTCGTGCTATAATTTGTTTATTGCAATTTTATATCAACGATTCGACTTCGTTTGATATTCAAAACTGATTGACCTACCCCAACCGGCCTACCCAACCCGTGGTATGTTGACATTGGATGCGGATAGATTGAGAATTTTCATCATTCTTGATGTGATAAAGTTAGGTCGACTGCCGCTGTCGATCAATGTCACTGTGTGACATTGATGCCAGCTACCTAGACTATATATTATTAAGATTATTGTAGTGGACAATACAACTTGCTGTTGCGTATGTTTTATATGTTTTGCTATTAAACTTGTTACCGAAGATGATGTTGGCTCAGCTGAGTCAGCCGCGTCAGATACGTCATGTGACAACGTATTATGTGAATTGCAACATAATTTGAATTTGCTTGATTCAGTCAGCAAATTACCATCAGCAGCTTTGTGATTCGCACGAAGACAATTAATACATAATTATAATTTCTTCACCTCGTGCAAACGTGCCGATACTAATAACGACTTGAATTGATAGACAGGATGTAAACGATTACAAAGCACACACTTGACACTATGACGATTCGACGTAGCGAATGACCTTTCAACTGGTCTTTCATTGATAAATTGCGGATTATTTGAGGATATTTCAGTTTGATTACTATAAAGAGATTCAAGCAACAAACACCGTCCATCCAAAAAATCCAGAAATTCCTTTTGAATTGTAACAATTTGTTGTTCCCGTGGTTTTGAGATAAATACCGATTGCCACTGCTTTAGAGAGGTGTTATCCAATTATTTCGATAAAATATAAAATACCAGAGTGTCTCAATGATTTACGGGCTAATTTAAATTTTCAAGAGCTCTATTTTATACTATCAGTAAATTTGCATAAGTCGTGGCGAAATTTTTTCCCAACATTGGGCAATTCAAATAATGCACTTACATGATGTTTTGTTATAATTGATTTATTTTGAAAACGAAATTTTAACAATTCCCAGGCCGATGGATAATTATTGTGTATGATAGCAATACCTTCAACGACCTTCGTTGCTTCGCCTCGTAGACTAGTAAGCAGATAGTGCATTTTTTTGTATTGTCCAAATCAGAATTGTTATGAAGAGATATTATGAAATAAACATATCTCTGAAAGACACCCATTGTTGATAATCGCCATAGAATTTTGGTATGTCAATAGTTGGACACCGTGGATTCGACATAGATATGTTATTTATGATTGCTGGATTGCTGTTTTCCAGAATTCTGCGTCCTCAGGACGTCCCGTGAGTTGTTCAATATTACTCAATGAATAATTGCATCTGCGAAACGAAGGTATTAAATCTAGTTAATGCCGATTTAATTTGCTTTTGCTGTTTATGCAATTGTCCAAGAACTACACTAATTTCTTCAGATGAAGTCTCCATCATTATGTAAAATTATTAATAAATTAAATGGTTTAAAAATTAGTAACTTTTTTTTCTATAAATACCACAAATAGTTGTTATTGATAACAAGTAGAAACGAATAAATCAAAAAATTTCTATACGTATTCTTTGCTAGTGTATTATTCTATTACTGTAAAAATATAAAGCTGTGATAGAACTTCGAGTGAAACACGTGTATGTTTAATGATTTTTATTCATCCAATTTTTTACTTAACTGGACAAACACTAAAAATGTACTACTAGCTAGAATCAATGCTCTGCCCAACCCAAACGAAACAATAAAATAGAACAGACTCACCTAATTTGAACTCAGTGCCGGTACCGTTGCCGTGTTGATTGCCGACTGCTGACCGCTGATTGCTGATGGTGCCACTGCCAATGCTGATTCAAACTCTGATGATACCGCCGCTGATGCTGATTAGCAACTCCGATGACGAGTTGTTGTTGATTTGAATAAACTTATGCAACTCGACACTGTGTGGAATTTGCGTGACTTGCCCGGCGTTTTTTCTCTAAAAAACTTATCCGGCTCGAAGGAACATGTGGACTAGTACAAATGGACTTGTAAGAAAAAATACGGTTAATAAATTAACCGAGATTACTAAAAGTTTCGTAATAAGAATCATCATGAGGAACAAAAGGTTTCAATTGGTCAATGTGCTAAATTCCGCGAGATACACCATCGGCATCTTGCGATTCATAAGTAAGATAACCTGTTTTTCTTTTAATAATAAAAAGGCCAGCATACCAAGGAGCCAATTTTTTCGCTGAAATGGTTTATTGCATCTAGGGGAGATTGGTCCTTTCGCCAAACTTGTACACCAACAAATTAATTTGTGGTTGGGCGTTGCCTTAAGTTATAATTATTATCTTTGCTTTGTTTTCCACTTGATTAACAGGAACATCAAGTGTTGTATTTAAAGAATGCAAATACCTTTTAAAAAAATATTTTGTTTCCTGCCAAAATTAACATAAAAAAAAGTATATCTTATGACTTCACTTTTGGCTGTCCTAATAGCCCAATCAATGGCTGAGAAGTGACGGTCCCAATTGCGAAAATAAATAATCTAATATGGCTTTATTTTTATTGTAAACTGAATCTATAATACTTTGAGAATTATCATTTGAAGTAGAATAACTATTACTATTACCAAAAGAACAATCATTGCTAATTAACATAACTATTATTAAAATGACAAGTACTACGGCTATTTGAAAGATTATTCGCAAAAACAATTTGAGTGGGAACACGATTAGCGATTATTTTATTTGCGTCTCCCGTTTCCCGAACATGAATAATTATTGACTTGCGGTCCGCAATTGCGGCAAGGTACTCTACAGTCAAAGCGAAAATGACCGGTCCTAACACAATTAAAACATGACAAATTTTGATTTCCCGTCACTGTTTGATTCAACGAATTGCGTTTAATTGGACGATTATTAATATTTACGTCTCTAGAACGATAATTAACAAAATTACTACCATTTCGAGTATTGTTAAAATTACCATTATTATTGCTAAATTAAGATAACTAGATTTTGAGTACTTCAACTTGGATTCATCTGCACGATGAAAATTGGAATTTTAATTAAAGTGAGAGAAGCAATTTACATTTTGGCGCTGATTTGGTTACGCAAACGTCGATGGACGATTATTATAAACGTTCCCCGAAACTATTCGATTAGGGTTATTTACAACGTTTCTCTAATTATTATGTGGTAACTCAAATTCCTGAATATGGAGATTACGAAATCCAGGCGATTCTGATACAGAATCAGGTTCTACTAAATTATCGCATTGTTGTTTAGATGGCGGCGAACTATCTAAACGATACTGTTTGCCTCTAACTTTAACGCTTCTCTTTCTAACCCATCAAGTGTAGCGTAGTACATCACCTAATTGAGCAATATAAAATGGTGCTACATTTCGAACAATAATTTGCAACAGATCTTCAGTTGAAAGAGTACCACAAAAACGAAACAATCTATGCATGCATGTTAAATGATCTGTAATACTCTCATTGATGTCTTGTGTTCTGTATAAAATCTCTCTGAATAAGCGACGGCGATAATCCAGTGGTTCGAAATGCAATATAAGTAATTTAGCCAATTCGTCTCAATTAGAAAATCGATCGCGATGGGCTCTAAACAAACTTAATGCTCTATCGTGCCACAGAGATTTATTTAACAATGTATCCTTTATCGCTTTAACTGCAATTTAAATAGGTAATTTATCAGACTAGATTGGAATGCATGTGGATGATATCTCGTTATAATTTTTTTCGAAATGTTCGTAATATTAATACATTATCACACATTAGAAATAATTTTATATAAGAATGTTAATAGGGAAGACCAATTCCTCAAGTATATTGTTTACAAAAAGACTCTCAGTTTATTCCTCTATCTTTATCTAATAGTTTCACAATTTGTTCTTTATTATAAGGAATGTTAACGAAAAAGGCAAATTCTTCTCATTTTTTTTTGCTATAAATACATGTGCGTTTAAAGCTATGTATTAAAACATAATTTGATCTTCAGTGAAGTAAGTTTGGTGTTAAATTTTAATAGCATGAAATGAGACTTGAATGAATGTGCCATGTGTATTCAAATAAGTAGATACATATGAAGATATTTCATTTACTGTATATTTTATTCGAATTTCCTATATTTAGTTAGGAAATGAGAGCAAACATCAAAATTTTAATGATCGTAGTTAAGATTGAATCAATAATAATCAATATTATTAGAATTTTTTGGGGATAACCTTAGTCAAAACGAATGAATTATTAAAAGCATAAAAGTTCAATTCTGTATCAACATTAAAGTCAATTTGAATTTGGTTTTAATGGATTTGAAATAATTTATGAGGGTATTTTACTGGATTCGATGAAATTAAATTTTGAGGATATGAGTAGTAAGGCAAAGCCGGATGTGCGCCAAAATCCAAGTTGGCATCAAAAATCCAACCAGGCCAGACATTCTGTAGATAGATTAGTAGTTAAAGTAAATGGCAAATTTTTCATGTCACCAGTGAAGTACTGGTTAGTTAATTATTTTACCCGCAAGGCATCGAAACAATTCTGTTCTTTTTTTTTCTAATAATTTTAATGACACATGTTATCGAAAAGATACGTGCCACAGAGATTTATTTAATAATGTATCCTTTATCGCTTTAAATGCAATTTAAATATGTAATTTATCAAATTGAATTGGAATGCATGTGGATGATATCTTGTATTTATATTTTTTGAAATGTGCATATTATTAATACATTATCACCCCTTAGAAATTTTATATATGAATGTTAATAGGGAAGACAAATTCCTTAATTGTTTACAAACAGGCCTTCAGTTTATTCTTCTATCTTTATCTAATGATTTCATAATTTGTTCTGTATTATAAGGTATGCTAACGAGAAAGGCAAATTCTTCCATCTTTTTTTTTGCTATAAATACAGGTCCGTTTAAAACTATTTATGAAAACATAATTTGATCTTCAGTGAAGTAAGTTTGGTGTTTTATTTGGTTTAGTGTTCAGGTAAATATTAACAATAAATTATTGTTTTATTTTTTACAACAATAAATGTATTTCTTTATTTATAAAGCATAAGAAAAGAAGAAAAAACAGAAAAGAAAAATGGATTTAAATGCAATCAATCGGGCTGCCGAATATATAGAGAAACCGAAAATCAGAATAGCTGATTTAGAGCCAGAAATAAAATATTAAATTGTTGGTGTCGTGGTAGTACGCACCAAATATGGTGATATTGTGAAGACTGAACTGGAGAAGTCTATAGTTTTCCTCCCGCAAAGAATGATTGAAGTAATAACAAAAAATTTACAGTCTTTCGTTGGAGGCAAAGGCAGTATCATATCGTATATATCGTATGAGAAGAAATTCTCAAACGCTATGTCAACACCCATATTTGAAATTGTTGAATAAAACATTAACTATTTGAATGATGACATTTTATTTCAAATCAGACCATATTTTGTTTTCGTTTATTAACATACATTGCCTAAAAAAAAACCTTTTATGTCCTTAAAAAGTTGACAATATGAACAAATTAGAGTCCTAATATATATCGGAGTAATCAGTTCAAAAAGTAACTCTTTAATAACTTGTATAAAATTTTTATAATATGTATTAAAATCAATGAATAGTAATCTCTCAACAATATCAACAATAAAATAATTATTAGCTGTTAATAAGTTATGTATATGGCTCTCTGTTAATGGAATAGTTTCTCCACATCTTGTAACTTCTGCTATTTTCAAACCATTATTACCATTGCTGCTGATGATAATTATGCTATTACATGTGATAACACTTAGATAATTCAATTCCATGTTTTGAAAATATTCAATTAGAAGCCAATGCATATTAGATATAAACTTTTGTCATTCAAATACTTCTAACATAAGAACATCGTTTATCTTAATACATGGCCTAAAGTCATGGACATATTTAGACCAACATCAATGAAAATTTCATTATGGATTGAGGAAAATCCTCATATCCTCCAACATATACGTTACGGGATTGGTTAATTGAATTTTGGCAATTTTAAATAATTTTGTTATCCAATTAGATGCGTATCCTTTATCGAAAACATGTGTTTCTTTACTAATGCATACCACATCCCCAATATTAAATTTTGACCCCGGAAATATTTTTATATGATTATACAGAGTATCCAATAATTTTTGTTCAATTTTTTCGCCTAAACCTTCGCATGATCACTTTTTAATTCCATTATATTTTGCTTCATTATAATTTTTCACAATAGTAGGTAAAATCCATTTATGAGTACCACCTAAAGTGAAATGCTTGTACAATCGATCCTTTATAGTTAATTCAATATATTCGAATAGTTCGTTCAGCAACGGCGGCTTCCATTCGTGTAACGTTGAATAATGATTAATATTATATTGTTGCTACAAACATTGAAAACGATGATTATAGAATTCTTTACCTTGATCGGTATGCAAATTCTTTGGAAATCGCTTAGATGTGGATAATATTCTTGAAAATGCTGTTGACACGTCTTCTCCTGATTTAGATTTTAGCAGTTGGGTCCAGACGTATTTTGAAAAACAATCACAAACCAACAAAAAATATTTATATTGATTATTTTGTTTAGCATATTAATTCATTTGAGCAAGATCCGCTTGCCACAAATCATCTAGCCCTTTAATAAACGTTCGCCTTCTATGACAATTTTTTGTCATTGGCTTATGTAATTCATCAACTAATTGAGTCTTTGCCACTTATACCATTTTTTTTTTTTACAACAATTTGATTAGAATCAGCTCGCGTTATCTACTGAAGTATTTTATTTTAAGTATTCAATTTACATATTTATTATTATTTTCGATTAATTTTTGTTATCATTTCATTAATGAGATAATTACTATTATCAAATTGACGGCTATGATTATTTACAAGTTATTATAAGTAAACTCCATGTATTACTTAATGAGTCATACTTTGGCCTATGAACAACATCAATATTTGAAGATTGTTAAAAATAATCATTTATAGGTTTTTCAAATTTTTTAGAATTTTCCTCTAATTGTGGTATATTAACACTGGTGACTATAGATTTGTCCTCTTCCTCTATTAACGCAAACTTTTTATCATCATCTATCACATCGTTTTCTTAACCTCAGATTATCAATATCTCTCGTCTCGATTTGCTTTATATGTGGTAACTTATTTGTCACAATCACTTGTTTCTTAACGATTTCTTTTAGATGATTAGTAATGGGGTTAAAAATTCGGCTTATAGTGTCAACTTCATTTGATCGTCCCAATTTTAATTCTACATATTTTTTTCGAATATCATTAGCTAATTTTAGAATTTTCTGTTCGCGCTTCAATTCAGTGTTATTGACGAGCTTCATCATCAACAACTAATAAATAACCATTATTCATAAACTTTTATATATTCATCGAATTCCCGTCGATATCGTCCATCCTTTAAATCAAATTCCTTAAAAATAATCAATGGTTTCAGTCTATCTGAATTCCAATATTCAGACCATAATATTTTAAAGTTATCATATGTCACATTTGGCGAAACATGTTCATCAATGACATGCTTTAAATTAACATCATCTTGCTAAAATAATACAATCACATTACCATTATCTCTAATTAATTGCTTAGGTATTTTTGAATACGTTTGACATAAATATGCCACATCAGCAGACTTGTGTCGCCCCATTGAACAATATGCTCTAATTTTATCTTGCTTATCACATTATACATCATCAAATATAAAAACAGAGTTTTCCTTAGCTTCGTCAAGATCAATAATTTCATGGATTAATCAACTAATTCAATTGATCAATTAATTCATTATCCTTATATGGAAAGAATTCAATTACTTTAATTTGTTGTATGTAATACATCTTCCAATAATTTATACTTTGGCTGATATAGAGACTTTGAATATAAATAAATGTTAGCAAATTTCAATCCGTTAAGATTAAACAATTAAGCTAAAAGTGAATTTATTTTCTCACAAGAAGATTGGCCAGCGAAGATTCCGCGGAAATAGATGGGAATAGTTAGGAGCAATGGGAGCCTTATCTGGTGGAGTTTCCACTCTTGTAAAGAATATTATAGATATTAAGTCACTCATAGACAATGAGTGACAACGTTGGTAATAGTGCTTGTTCAATGACTGAAATTGGGGAAAAAGGTTCAGGATTGTATTTACGAAAAAATTCTGAATGATATGGTTTATTATATTATATTATTATATTATATCTAACCCAGGGTTCTCAATAGACGAAATACCACGAAATTTAATTTATCTATCAATAGGGAGATTGTAATATAACTACCATTTTTTTCAATCCTATGCTGAGCCCGATTTATAAAAGATTCATTAACTCCTGAGAATTATCGGAATAATGAACAATTTTTTAAAATTTAAATTACAATTAGAGTGCGCAAAACCGCGGAACAGGCCGTTAAAGTGATTGTGGTCAACAACAATTACGTCATTGGTGGCAAAAGATTTTTCACAAATATGACATTCATTGGCATTCTTTATATTAACATTGTTTGATATTGGTTTAACCACCTTAATCACTGTTTCGAGTTTTAGAGATAGCATTTCTAATTCATTAGCAAACCACTCCACATAATTCTCCCCTCGATAAGACTTATAGTAAAAGAATGATTCATCATATGAACATTTAAGATAATAGCCCACACTAAATGGTTTATGATGATGGTAAAAATTTGCCTTATTGCCATAAACTTTTTCTAAAACGCATTCGAAGGCTAGGAATAATACAAAAAAACATTTCTGTTTATATGCAAAATTTCTAAATTCGACATGATCAAAATTTGGAAATGTTATTTTACTAATTTTTTTTTGTTCACATAACTCTAAATGATCATTTGGTTTGTCCTGGTTATTAAAATAATTCAAGCATCGATCACATATAAAAAGCATATGCCGATGTTTGTTTTGAAACAAGTCCAGAAATATTTTTAACTAAACGATAATGATACTTAATCTCATCAAAGTTGCTATTGTCGGCTGGTAAAGGATTATAATCGTTTGCATTTGGATAATACGTGTCCTGAGTACTAAATTATCATGCGTATTTAATTTCAAATTTGTTATTCGACAGGGTACTACAGAAAAATATTTTCTTCCTCTATTTTAATACATCTCAAGTATATACACATTAATTGAAATAGTATTTAAGTGTTCGAATTTCGTGATTTGGTCTATTGTAATTGGTAACGTCAGGCCGTTGGTTATTGATACATCATTATAATGCGGATAAGATGAAACTCTATATGGATGATTTGTATGAAATATACAAATAAAAACAACATTGTCGAAATTTTGAATATTCGTACATGCATGTTTAACTTGAATCTCTTTTGGTAATTTAATGTAAGATGAAGCACCGTTACCAAATTCATGTTTATTAATATTAATTTCTAAACCAATTAATTTATGTAAAAACCAACCACTGCCACGTTCTAGAAATTCCCTCATTTTATTTAATTTTTTATCCGCAAGATGTATTTGAAACCCACGAGGTAGTTTATTTTCAACATCAGTACGCTGGTTGCTGGTATTAAAATACCTATATTCATGTGTATCTAAGTTGTTTACTCGCCGCAAAGACATGTATTAACTTAAATTACAGCAATAGATTTAAACATATTTAAAATTCTACGTTTATGAAAAGCATCGTTCGAAAATTCTGTGGTGTCTATATGTTTTAAATTGTAAATAACTCCAGTTCTTATTCGATTATTAAAAGCTACTTCGAGATCAATCCACTTCACTCGATAACTACGCTTTCCCGAATTTCCGCTACCATCATGTATGTTACTAGTTTGTATCAACATTCGACACCTCTTTAAATGTGTAAGATTAGTTAGAAGTCGTCGATATTTCCTAGGGTAGACATACAACAGCAGAACTAGACCACGGGTTCAAAATTTCGCCACTAGATGGCGCTACAATCTCGGGGGTTCCATTTTTATGTCTTTAAGTTTCATGCGTTCTCCGCTAGATGGCGCTGTGTGTAATTTTCATTTTTCAATTTTTATGTTAAATGGCCCTGTATGTGTCAATTGTCATCGTCATATTTTTACATTTTGTGTGTCAATTATCAGTGTCATATTTTTTTGTCAATAAAATGACATAATTATTTTTGGAATGTGGCTCCAAGTTTCAATGTTGTTTCCAAGGTATCTTTTGATGTAATGTTTGAAGTTTGATGTTGTGTGGATAGATGTCGGTAGCATCGGATATTGTCAAGAATTTGAAAAAAGGTGAAGGCTTGTGAAGTGTCTTCCCACATGGATAAGAATAAAGATGCCGTCGGGGCGCAGTAATAATAGGCGCCCTTACAGCTATCTTCAATGTAGTAAAGATACAGCTTTTGAAAGTATATTTACTATATCATTTATTAAATTAATTGCACTTTCCATCATCAGTATATGCACACTTATACAATTGAAAACAATGCTATTAACTTTATAATATTACAAGCAACTAGAAATTTAATTCTTTGAAGTAGAATACTTTAAAGTTACTATGAGCATACGGCTTAAATACCTGAGGCAGGTACCCCCACCACCAGCAAAAATCATAATCGCTTTAATAAGAAAACCTTTAAATCTTTAAATCTTTAAAAGGAAATTGGTCTGATTTTATATATTGCTAAATATACAATACAGATTATAACATTTCTAAGAACGTTTTTCATCCTTATAATCCTTTAATACAACTAACATCCTGTTAAACAGTTGGGGGTTACGTTATGTATTACCTGAGTTAACTGAGAGCCACTTCAAAGACCGGAGTCGAATTTAAATTATGAATTGTAGTTAATAGACAGATTCAATTTAAAAAACACTGATGAATTTGCCCGCCCAAAAATAGTGAAAATCTTTCTTAAAAGTTTCAGTTACTCGTTGGGGCAGTTACAGAATCTTAGCATCTGCAAGATCCACTTGTACCGCTTCTCCATAACGGCTATTCGATATCTTAATTTTCATAATTGCATATTACTGCTTTGCGCAAAGCGTCTAAATCCATCTAGAAAAATATATATAATATATAATAGGTATGAGAAAAATATCAGAAGAATAAAATATTAATATAGTTACTTACATTTTAATTTTTAATCTTGGTTCTCTAACAAACAATAAACAACAAATTCAGAATTATCTAATTCTGAATTTGTTGTTTTATAGTTTTATACTATGAGCATAAGGCTTAAATACCAGATGCAGGTACCATCACCCCCAACAAAATCATAATCCCTTTAATAAGAAAACCTTTTAATGATTAAATTTTTAAAAGAAAATCTCGTTTTATATTTGGATAAATAAACAATACAGATTATAACATTTATAGAAACATTTTTCACCCTTATAATCCCTTAATACAACTAATATCCTGTTAAAGAGTTGGGGTCATTTTATAATTTATATTATAAATACAGATTATCATTCCACGCATTCTAAAATTCCTTAAGAGAAATGTTTTTTAAGTGCTGATCAAATTGATTAACATCTGTTTGTAGGTTTGTCATGAAGCAAAACCTTTATTATTATTAAATACAATAAAGAATGATTGATGTTCGACTAAACATTGGGCCCTTTGTAAAATTAAATAATGCCCTCTTATTTTGAAGCATTTCAATAGGAAACATTAATATGTTTTGTACATACGAATTTTTTAACGTTTTGTATTACCTGAATTAACTGAGAGCCAGTTCAAAGACCGGAGTCGAATTTAAATTATTAACTGCAGTTAATTCTTTAAAAATAATGCTGATCTTGCCAGGCAGAAAATGGTGCAAATTTTTCTTAAAAATTTCCGTTACTCGTAGGGGCAGAAACAGAATCTTATTATCTGGAAGATCCACTTGTACTGCTTCTCCATAACGGTTGTTTGAAATTTTAATTCCCATAATTGCATATTTTTGGTTTGGTATTAAATCTTGCAATTTTACTAACTCTTTTCGAAAGTATTTAACAGAATTATTCAAAGCGTCTAAATCCATCTAATATATATATATATATATATATAATTATGAGCAAAAAGATAAGAAGAATAAGATAATAATATAGTTACTTACATTTTAATTTTGATCTTGACCCTCTAACAAACACTAAAGAACAAATTCAGAATTATATAGTTGAAATGAATACTTTAACATTACTATGAGCATACGGCTTAAATACCTGATGCAGGTACCACCACCACGAGCAAAAATCATAGTCCCTTTAATCAGAAATCGTTTAAAACTTTAAAAGAAAATCGGTCTGATTTTATATTTTACTAAATATACAATACAGATTATAACATATCTAGAAACATTTTTCATCCGTATAATCCTTTAATACAACTAACATCCTGTTAAAGAGTTGGGGTGATTTTATATTAAAAATACAGATTATTATTCCACGCATTCCAAAATTCCGTAACAGAAATGTGTTTTTAGTGCTGATCAAATTGGTAAACATCTGTTGGTAGGTTCGTCATGAAGCAAAACCTTTATTGTCATTCAATACAAGATTTTCTACAATAAGGAATGATTGATGATCGACTAAACATTAGGTCTTTTATAAAATTAAATAATATTCTCCAATTGGAAGAATTTGAATAGGAAACACTGATTTTAAGTATGTAGTGGATACGTCATATATATTTTAGTACAATGGAATTAGACTATTTACGTTTTATTTTTGGAAGAATATAATCATAACAGGTAATAATAATGAGGAATTAAAAATGATTCAAATTACTAGACAGGAAAAGACTATATACTTAGCAGAATCTGATTTGGTAAACATAATATTCATCAATACATGTCGTTCCTTTAATTAATAGGCTAAATTTAATTGACTTTATCACATTTTATAATAATTTTATATAAGCTGATTTTATACTTTGCATATGGCTAAATATGTTAATTTAGATTTAATACAGATTATTATTAGACAAAATTCAATTTGTTTTGTAATGGTGTGATTTCCAATTACAAACACTAATGACTGCACTAATTGTGCTTTCGTGATGATATTATAGGACTGTATAAATGATACAATGTTCTTGTATCTAATTTACTATCACGTACTTATATTTTTATAAATTGACACTAGATATTTACACTTTTTGGTTTCTTAATATTAATGTGTATAAATGCTTATTTGTGGTGGAGTATGTCAGAATTGAGGTTTGGTGTATAATGTTGAGATAATTCTTGGATTTGTGTTTAGTTTAGTTAATGCGTTTTTGTATGATTGTTGAGATGAATCTTAGATTTTTGTTTAGTAGATGTTTCTTGTATGAGTATTGATAGAATTCTCTCTCTTTAACTGTTTAGTTTTCTAACAAGAAGACGAATTTCCCCCACCTTTCTATCAATTATTTGGTGGTACTGGAATTCACCCTATCGTCAGAAATTGTTCGTGTATGAGTCATGAGAATTTGGAAAGTTCGGATTTTAAAGGTTGAGAAGAGAAATTCTGTCCCTTTACATGGTTTCTACAAGGTTAATCGTATCAATTGTATTACCCTTGACGAAAAGAAAAGAAAAAATCTTCGAAGTGGTCTGTATCTAGCAATTCTGTTATCATGACAAAAAAAAGTTAAAAAAAAAAATATAATAGAATTTTTTCTATTAGCCTGTTCAATTTCCAACACAATTTATATACTCAACCCAACATAATGGATGTCGATTCCTATTCACATCTTCAAAATTTTATTTTCAAGATCTTCACATCATCCGCCTCTCTTTCTTTCTCTCCTTTTCCCTTACTCCTCTCCTTTACTGCTGCAATCACGAGCTTGTTTACCGTATTGATGATAGGTGTAAGGACGCCTATTATAACTGCGTGGTATGGAAATTATATATTTATCTATGTGGTAAGCAAGCAAAAGCCTTCACCTTTTTTCGAATTCTTGGCAATATCCGATGCTACCAACATCTATTCACGCAGCATCAAACTTCCAACATTACATCAAAAGATACCTTGGAAACTACACTGAAACTTACTCTACCGACCACAACATGGCGCCACATTCCAAAAATAAAAATGACATTTCATTGACAAAAAAATATGACACTGATAATTGACACACAAAATGCAAATATATGACGATGAATATGTTACATACAGGGCCATGTAACATAAAAATTGAAAAATGAAAATTTACACACAGCACCATCTAGCGGAGAACACATGAAACTTAATGACATAAAAAAAAACTCTTCGATTGTGGTGCCATCTGGTGGCGAAATTTTTATCCCGTTGTCTAGTTCTGTTGTTGTATATCTACTCTTAAGACTTAATATATCCCTATAATTGAGTACCTAGCTTATAGGTTTGGTTGAAGAAGCTTGAAAGCGAAAAGTTCTTTTAAATGAAAATTTAAATGTATACTCGTATATATGCCACTAGATGAAGAAAATAGAAGATTCTTCATAGAAGAATTTGTCTTTCTCGTCAACATTCCTTATAATAAAGAACACATTATGAAACTATTACTTTTACGAACTCAGCTATTCTAATTTTTGGTTTCTCTATATATTCAGCAGCCCGATTGATTGCATTTAAATCCATTTTTCTTTTCTGTTTTTTCTTCTTTTCTTATGCTCTATAAATAAAGCCATACATTTATTGTTGTAAAAAGTAAAACAATAATTTATTGTTAATATTTACCTGAACAATAAACCAAATAAAACACCAAACTTACTTTACTGAAGATCAAATTATGTCTTCATAAATAGTTTTAAACGGACCTGTATTTATAGCAAAAAAAAAGATGGAAGAATTTGCCTTTCTCGTTAGCATACCTTATAATAAAGAACAAATTATGAAATCATTAGATAAAGATAGAAGAATAAACTGAAGGCCTGTTTGTAAACAATATACTTAAGGAATTTGTCTTCCCTATTAACATTCATATATAAAATTTCTAAGGGGTGATAATGTATTAATAATATGCACATTTCGAAAAATATAAATACAAGATATCATCCACATGCATTCCAATTCAATTTGATAAATTACATATTTAAATTGCATTTAAAGCGATAAAGGATACATTATTAAATAAATCTCTGTGGCACGTATCTTTTCGATAACATGTGTCATTAAAATTATTAGAAAAAAAAAGAACAGAATTGTTTCGATGCCTTGCGGGTAAAATAATTAACTAACCAGTACTTCACTGGTGACATGAAAAATTTGCCATTTACTTTAACTACTAATCTATCTACAGAATGTCTGGCCTGGTTGGATTTTTGATGCCAACTTGGATTTTGGCGCACATCCGGCTTTGCCTTACTACTCATATCCTCAAAATTTAATTTCATCGAATCCAGTAAAATACCCTCATAAATTATTTCAAATCCATTAAAACCAAATTCAAATTGACTTTAATGTTGATACAGAATTGAACTTTTATGCTTTTAATAATTCATTCGTTTTGACTAAGGTTATCCCCAAAAAATTCTAATAATATTGATTTAATATTATTGATTCAATCCTAACTACGATCATTAAAATTTTGATGTTTGCTCTCATTTCCTAACTAAATATAGGAATGTCGAATAAAATATACAGTAAATGAAATATCTTCATATGTACCTACTTATTTGAATACACATGGCACATTCATTCAAGTCTCATTTCATGCTATTAAAATTTTGCTGCTGACTATTTCCTTTACCTACGACAGAAAGTTGATTATCCAACTGTCTCTTCGGCGAGGAATCGCTTACCAGGGCATACTAATTTTCGGTTTAAAATCTATAAAGGATGTGTTATTTAGCTGGCGAAAGATGTTTCCAAATGTTAATTAAGCAAATGATACAACTAACTTATAAAAGCATATGTAATTTTTGTTACTTATTCTGTCATATCAAGTATCTGATAATAAGAAAAATAAATAAATGAAGGAATCATTTAATATTCGTTGGTACCGCTGTATATTCCCTATCAGTTTTGATAATCGACTAGCTATTGTACTTCTTTTGTGTCTTTTCTAAATTAATTGATACTTTTCTATTTCAGATACGCTAGGTTAGAACAGTAATATATGGAATATATTTAAATTAACTATCTATGTGGTAAGCATAGGTATAGTGGTAAATATGTGGTAAATATAGGTATAGTTACTACTTGACTCATAATCTAGATGTTATCCAAAAATTAATATGTTTCTAGTAGGGGGTCCATTAATTGATTTCTTTACCAATATTTGAATTTCTGCATTTTATAAAAATAAGAATTTCGAAACTGTGATAATTTGCACACATTATTTAAAATGCACAAGATTGTAATGCTGAATGCTCCATGATAGAAATTAATCAGGTTTACATGAAATAGTATGGTATTATAGATAAGTGAACATATTTGGACGAAGCATCATTAAACGGTAACACCACAGAATTCATATATGATTGCAATTTTATATAATCGAATTTCCTATATAAGCAAATACAGTAAAACCTCCCTTAACGGCCACCCCTCGATACAGTCACCTCCAGAATCGGTCACTCTTCGTATTCATCGTGTACATTACTAGTTACACAAAATTCGATTTCTTTAAAAGGACTGAACATTTATGTTTGAAGTTTAAGTTGAATAAATAACCTCGATATCTTTATTAAAAATTAATACGTTAATTAGATAATATATTAAATCAATCGATAGTACTGGAAAAAGAATTAAACGACATTTATCATAAAGATATAAAACGAAAACAGGAATTATCTTTTTCCCTACTTTTTTTTACATTTTTTTTATAAAATTATTTGACAATGACAATTAATAATTTTTTTTTATTTCTTAGTTACCAATCTAGCTGCCTACTGGATTGGTTCACATCTCAAAGCTAGTGAATTGTTGTAATGAAATTACAACATATTCCCCGTCTTGAAGTATGTCTTCAAGTTTAGATCTAAATTTTTAACAATAAAAATTAAAAATGAACAATAATCTAGAAGCATTATTTAAATTTACCACATATTCTCTATTTCTGTGGCAAAGGACGCACTTTTGCTATGGATCGAATGAACGTTCCCCGTGGTGTTCTTAATTTTATCATTCGTACATGTCCGTCTTTTCCTGGTACTATACGGACAATGCGACCCCTTGGCCATTTTAGAGGTGGAACGTTATCCTCCTTTAGAAGTATCAAATCGCCTTTTTTTAAATTTCGAATAGGAATTTTCCATTTAGGTCTGTTTTGTAGTAACTTCAAGTATTCAATCGACCATCGCTTCCAGAAATGCTGTTGTATTCTAGTGCATTGTTTCCATTGCGATAATCGATTAGATGTTGTTAATGTAACATCTTTTTCAGGAAGTGATAATTGACAGCAAGAACAATTGTACTTGCTGGTATTATTTTGAATACATTGTACTCTATTAGCTATATAAATTGACCAACGTAAGGCATGTGAATTTAGCCAATGTAAAACAATTTCTGAATCTGTCCATAAATTTACAGAAAAAATATTAATTCTTTAACCGTAAGCATTAATTATTTGATTTATCATTTGTGTAGCTAAGACTATCCCATTGAGTTCTAATCTAGGTATTGTCATGGGTTTTATAGGACTAATCTTAGACTTCGAAGTTATTAATTGACAGGAGACCGATTTGTCACCGTATAATAAACGTAGATAAATACAAGCACCGTATGCCTTTAAACTAGCGTCGCAAAAACAATGTATTTCCATTTTTCCGATTGATTTTTTATAAATCAAACTTCTAGGAATCTTGATTTCATTAAGCGACTTTAGACCTTTCAAGTAATCTCTCCACTCAGTATCTATTTCTTTACTTATTGGATCATCCCATGATAATTTTTGACGCCAAATTTTTTGCATCATTATCTTAGCGATTACTATAACTGGCCCTAACAGTCCAATGAGATCAAATATTGATGAGATTTTTGAAAGTACTTCTCTTTTCGTGAATAATACTGTATCGTTAATTTTTGCACTAATTATTTATAATGTATCATACTCAAAGTTCCAACGTAAAACTAAGATTTTGTGAGTTTAATCTCTGTTTATTTCATACTGTAACTTTGTATATAAAGGAAAAAATTCTTTTAAAAACTCTACGGAATTAGAATTCTATTTACGTAACCAGAATCCTGCAGAACTTAGTAATTTCGATAATTATTTACAGACTGTACTAAATCATTTAAAGTATTTGCGCTTATTAGAATGTCGTCCACATAGCTTTGATTTAACAAAATTTCTGATGCCAGTGGGTAATTATTTTTTTCGATTAAGGCCAATTCTTTTAAACATCTTGTAGCGAGAAATTTTTTTATGGATTTAATTTCATTCACTACTGAGACAAATGTAAATGTTTCATAGCCATTTTTTTTTTCAAAAACTTCGCTACCCTATCATCTCCACGTAACTATCACTAAGGCTGACATTGTGAGTGACCGTTATGGAGAAGTTTCACTGTAGTAAACATGTCGAACAGTTGGTGCTTTTCCCAACACAACATAATGTTGTTTGGTCTTAGCTTATCTTAAAATATTGTATGTATACTACGTAAAATGTAATTTGATAATAATAATAATTAGTAGAAATCTAACCAATAGCACAAACAAAATATTGAATGTAATGATAGTAGATATATGGTAGAACTAGATCACGGGTTCAAAATTTCGCCACTAGATGGTGCTACAATGGCGAGCCCCTTTTTAGGTCATTGAGTTTCATGTCACAGGTCATAGTGTTGTCCACTAGATGGCGCCGTGTGTAAATTTTCATTTTTCTATTTTTATGTTAGATGGTGCTGTATGTGTCATTTGTGGTTGACACATTTTTGCATTTTGTGTTTCAATTATCTGTGTTATAATTTTTTTAATTACACCTATCCTCAATGTGGTAAGCATGCTCGTTATTGCAGCAGTAAAGGAGAGGAGTAAAGGAAAAGGAGAGAGAGAAAGAGACGGATGATAGAAAAGATCTTGAAAATAAAATTTTGTAGATGTGAATACGAATCGAACCTATAAACTTTTATGTGGGGTATAAGGACTTTAACACTGCACCGCAAAAGCAACCGACATCCATTATGTTGGGTTGAGTATATAAATGAATTTTTGGTTGTGCCGAACAATAATCTGTATTTTTAATATAAAATATAAAATCGCACGAGATCTTTAACAGGATGTTATTTGAAAGGATTAGAAGGGTGACATTTTTTTCTATAAATGTTATAATCAGTATTAAATCTAAATTAACATATTTAGCCATATGCAAATCGCTATACAATCAGCTTTTCTAAAATTATTATAAAATGTGATAAATTCAATTAAATTTAGCCTATTACTTAAGGAAACGACATGATACGTATTGATGAATATTATGTTTACCAAATCAGATTTTGTTAAGCATATAGTCATTTCCTGTCTAGTAATTTGAATCATTTTTAATTCATCATTATTATTACCTGTTATGATTATATACTTACAACAAATGAATCGTAAATAGTCTTTTACGTTAGTACAATTCCATTGTACTAAAATATATATTATGAATCCACTACATATTTAAAATCAGTGTTTCCCATTCAAATTTTTCCAATTGGAGGACATTATTTAATTTTAAAAAAGGCCTAATATTTAGCCGAACATCAATCATTCAGTTATGGTAGAAAATCCAATACATATTAGTGTTTTCTATTCAGATGCTTCAAATCAGAAGACATTATTTAATTTTATACAAGGTTTTCGAACATCAATCATTCTTTATTGTAGAAAATCTTGTATTTAATAATAAAGGTTTTGCTTCATGACAAACTTACAAACAGATGCTTGTCAATTTGATCAGCACTTAAAAGACATTTCTCTTAAGGAATTTTAGAAGGCGTGGACTAATAATCTGTATTTTTTATTTAAATTATAAAATCACCCCAACTCTTTAACAGGATATTAGTTGTATTAATGGATTATAAGGGTGAAAAATGTTTCTATAAATGTTATAATCTGTATTGTTTATTTAGCAAAATATGAAATGAGACCGATTTACTTTTAAAGATATAAAGATTAAACGGATTCCTTATTAAAGGGATTAAGATTTTTGCTGGTGGTGGTGGTATCTGCATCAGGTATTTAAGCCGTATGCTCATAGTAATATTGAAGTATTACTTTAACTAGATAATTCTGAATTTGTTGTTTAGTGTTTGTTAGAGAACCAAGATAAAAAATTAAAATGTAAGTAACTATATTAATATTTTATTCTTCTGATATTTTTCTCATACCTATTATATAGGTATGATATAATATATTCTAAAAGAATTAGTAAAATTACAGGATCTAGTACCAAAGCAGTAATATGCAATTATGAAAATTAAGATTCCGAATAGCCGTTATGGAGAAGCGGTACAAGTGGATCTTGCAGATACTAAGATTCTGTAACTGCCCCAACTAGTAACTGAAACTTTTAAGAAAGATTTTCACAATTTTTTGCTGGGCAAGTTCATCAGTGTTTTTACAGAATTACCTACAGTTCATAATTTAAATTCGACTCCGGTCTTTGAAGTGGTTCTCAGTTAATTCAGGTAATACATAACGTTAAAATTATCTTGATAATTTCATTCTAAAGTCGATCGTTTGACTCACATTTTCAGATTTCCAAGTGTCTCCAAGTCCAACCTTCTAATATATATAGAGGGTGTAAAGTTTGAGTTGTAGGAAAGTCACACCACGTATAGGTCATCGAAACAAGTCGAAGATTGTTAAGGAAGGTTAGGTCTAACTTCAACAGTTTCCGAAGTTTTCTCATTTTTTCAAAAAGTTCCTGAACCGCAATGCAACTGATCTACGCAATACTGGGTCTTGAATATTAGAATAAACATTGAACTCATTAACGAATTCAATGTCACACGTAGTATAAAATTTCGCTATTTCCTGTGAGAGACAGTGGTGGCGTTTTAATAATTTAGGCTTATTTGAAATTTTTAATTTTTTCCGAATTTCAATCTTTTAAAATTACAATTTAGTCAATAATAAATTATTATCTTTGCAATTAAATGAATTGTTAAATGCAGTCGTTGATTTAATAAAATATTTGACACGGTTGGAAGATGAATTTTAAGTTATTCAACTAATTTTCTAGTGTGTTAAATTAAGCATTGAAAACGAGTAGTAACTATTAATACTAAACATTTAACATTCCATAAAAGAAAATATCGATTTAATAATGTAATTTAATTTCGGTTTTTATCGAAACCAAGGAATAATTGCGACGACGCTGATTGCTCACTAGCCGGCTGGGATACAAACAATAATAATAATTATTATTTCCAATACAAAATGTTATCGTTATTCAGAGAAAAAAAAGGTTCGCTTTTTCTTTCAAAAGCGGTGACTTCATTTTAGCAATAAATCGGAAGTAATTATTTTTATTATTAACTGATTTTTGTTATGAATATGAAGTTTATTTGAAATTTATTTCTAATAATTTTTATTTGAATGCGTGAAAAAAACGTCTCCATGAATAAAACGATTTCTTGCTTTTGATTAATCACTTAATTTCGAAATAAAATAGTAGGTCATATCGTAATGTAAGTACTAAGTCCTCCGTATCAGCCAACAAAACATACGTGACATTTTTTGTTTATTACAAATGTGTTATTATCCTGTATGCAGCAATATCTACTTATTTAATAATAATATTTAATAATCTACTTAATAATAATTAATTTTTTCTTGGAATTAAATGGGTTCATGTTATAGTGAGAGCTGAAAATAATAAAGAAAGAGAAAAAAGATAATTAGAAAGAAACAATCTACCAGCAGAAGCAATGGAATGGTAGTGGTGGTGCAAACTATTTAATTCGACAGCGAAAGAGAGAGAAAGATGAAATACTATCTACATGAGCAAGACAAAGACACGGAAGTCTCTTTGGGAAATATTTTTTTGAGTTGTGTGTGTGTGCGCGTGTGTGTGGGCATACCTAACTACGGAATCGGTAATAACCCGTTAGCCAGTAATCTGGAAATTACGCGACCGTTCTGTCGCGTAATTTCAGTCGAAATTTCTAATTACATAGTGTTGCGTTTACTACGGAAAAATTAACACTATCCACAAGCAACGTGTCTATTCTTCGGAACTGCAAGTAGTAGATTGTAAAGACAGTTATGAATTAATGTATGGGTCGCCATTGTGAGAAATTATTCGATCGGTCCCTATGTTTTACCTTTTCGTTTAACTAGAGAAACGTATTTGGAATTTTTAAGAAATAATTTATGGGAACTATTGGAAGATGTCCCATTAACATTACGTCATGATACATAATCTATCAATGACGGAGCTCCACCTCAATTTTACTCTCATGATAGATCGTTTTCTAATGACAATTTTCCTAATTGGCGGATAAGCCGTCGAAGACCTATTGCATGACCAGCTAGATCCCCTAATTTAAATTTCTTAGATTTTTATTTATGGTATTACAGGAAATATCTGGTGTGCAAAAAGCCCTTTGCATTGAAGATGCACTTCATGCACTAATTTTTAAACTCAAAAGAATAATTCGTGAAGAAGCTGCAGAACTATTCTCAGGAGCTAATGAATCTTTTATAAATCGGGCTCAGCATCGGATTGAAAAAAATGGTAGTCATATTGAACACAATCTGTAAATAACTAAACAATTACTAATGAATTGATAATGTGATATGTTGTAGTGTATTACTGTTCTGGATATTGTACTTTTAATGTAAGGTTAAGTATGACTTGCATTGTCTAAATCGTACTAAATCGATTATTAAATCGATATTTTGTATTATGGAATGTTAAATGTTTGGTATTAGTAGTAGAAAATCGGTAAAAATTAAAAGTTTAAAATAAGCGTAAATTATTAAAACGCCACCACTGTCTCTTACAGAAAATAGCGAAATTTTACACTACGTGTGACACTGAACTCGTTAATGAGTTCAATGTCTATTCTACTTGTAAAGACTCCGTATTGCGTAGGCCAGTTACACTGCGGTTCACGAGCGTTTTTGAAGAAATCAGAAAATGTCGATTATCTCGGAAACTATTGAAGATAGACCTACCCTTCCTTAACGCTTTTTTCTGTTTTTAATGACCTATATGTGGTGTGACTTTCCTACAACTCAAAGCTTAGACCATGTATATATATTCAAAATGGATAAAAGAAAATAAAAACATTTATATTCTTGATGATATAATAAATTTTCAATTATAGAAATCAACAAATATTTTTCCTTTATTTATTAACACGAATTCTTTTAAAAAAACTGCGTTCATCAAATTTTAGATTACAATATTCATCTATCTACACTTACTGGATAAATTAATTCTGATAACCATTCTATAAAAGCAAATAATGTGTTATAGTCGATTAAATTTAGCGTATTAATTAAGGGAACGACATGATATGTGTCGTTCCCATTGTCTAATTCCATTGTACTAAAATATATATGACGAATCCAATACATATTAAAAATCAGTGTGTCACATTCAAATGCTTCCAATTCGATGGCATTATTTAACTTTATAGAAGGCCTAAAGTCCATGGTAATATTTAATCCAACATCTATTAAAGTATTATTATAATGTAATATGTCCCTTGCTACCTGTATATAGTTCTCTACCTACCATTATATGGCATGTAGTTTTATCAAATTCAATTTTATTAGAGCCCAAGGTCCATGTATTAGTGATAGCGTTATATCTTGGAGAATCTCAATATTAGGAGAATGCTGAAAATAGTCCTTTATAGGTTCTTGACAAACTTGTGGATATTTATTTAATTGAGGTGTATCTGCATTAGTAATTGTATCGTCGCTTTCATCTACTTCATCATCCTCCTCATCCAGCTCGTCTTCTTGTTCCATTTCTTCCTCCTCCTCCTCGTTCTCGTCCTCCTCTTCTACTTCTTTATCTATCTTATCAATTTGATCTACTTCAGATATGTCTTTTTTTCGTTTTTCTTCACATTTTTCGTTTCGTGTAAATTTATCTCAGATGTTTTATTTTTAACAACCGCATTGTCTGCTGTTAATTTTTCTAACTGATCAGTAATAGGTGTAAAAATTCGGTTCAATGTATCATCTGCATTAGAACGTCCCAATTTTAAGGCTAAATATTTCTTTCGAACATTATTAGCTAATTCTAAAATTTTTTTTGCGGTCATTTTCCGACTTATCTAGAAGCTTCAGGATTATAAAAATAACTGTCTTTTCAAAATAAAAGTATTCATGGACCTTTATATATACATCAAAACCACATCGATATCGACCATCATTTAATTCGAATTCTTTTACAATTACTAATGGCTTAAATTTATTACTATTCCAACATTTTTGACACATGCTTTTAAAATAATTGTACGATATATCTGGTATGACATGTTCATCAAAAATATGCTCTCAGTTAATATCGTCTTGTTTAAAAAGTACAATCACATTACAATTGTCCCTTATATATTGTTTAGGGATTTCAGAATAAGTTTGACATAAATATGCTACGTTGATAGATTTGTGTCGCCCCATTGAAAAATATGCCCCAATTCTATCCTGCTTATCACATGAAACATCATCCAATATAAATGCAGAGCTTTCTCTAGTTTCGTCAGCCTCTATAACTAATGCTGTAGCTTTATATGGGAAATATTTTTTTTTTAAATTCAAGTTCCATTTTTTCTCAAAGAGACGTTATTTTGTATAATTATTATTATAAAATTTTCTCCAATCTACGTCTCAAAAAGTTATATAATATATATTTAATCAATATACATATAAAAAATCATAATATAACACGTGTTTCAGTATAAACCATCCTCAGATATTATGACAAGAATATAATTATGAAAAGAAATATTTATGAAAAGTAATTCAAATTGACAATTAAGAAAATTATGGCAATATACGAATTTAATGACTTTTGCGAACCAGTCTAAAATTTTTAATTATTGAAATTCAAGTTGTTGAAAATTAAATAGGTTTCAAAATTGGAAATTATATTAACGCAATTATTGTTGGTATCTTTTTTGAATTTAGTAATCTCTAATTTTTCTAGCAAATCTAGTTTTGTACCTTTTTTACATTGATGTAACAAGTGCACATCATCAGGAATAGAAAATGTATGATTGTTCGTAAAATTATGATGAGCAAAGATCGTACTATTATCTAACGATAAATTTTGGTTAACAATTTTTTCATATTTGTTAATATAATATTGATGTTCTTTCAATCTCTTTTCAATTTTTCTGCCAGTTTGTCCTACATAAATTGCAATCGTGACATTTTAAACTATATACTCCAGATTTAGATAAAAAATGTATTTTGTCTTTAGTTTTTATCAAATTTTTAGCTAAAGTGTTATCTGTTTTGAAATTTATTCGAAAATCATAATGTTCAAAAAAATTTTTAATTTTATAAGAGATTTCTAAGAAAAACGTAAAACAAAAATTATTTAACGGTAGTTTATAGTTCAAGACATTGTAACAAAATTTATATTTATATATATATTTATTATAGAGTTTTTTGATTGAATGCAATGAGAAATAATTTTTGATCGCCAAATTTTTTATAATATCTATTTCTTTTTAAAAATTCTCTTTAGATAAAGGTAAATTAAACAATCTATAGAACAGTGAATTAAAAGTAGCAAATTTATGTGAATAGGGAGAATTAGAGGTATATTGAATTATGTTATCCGTAGAAGTTGGTTTTCTATATATTTGGAAATCTAAAGTATAATCTTTTTTTGTAATTAGCAAAACTAAAAAGTTAATTTTTTATCGTTTTCTCTTTCTAAAGTAAATTTAATTTTATTATGTAATGTATTCGTAAATTCTAAGAACTGATTCAAATGTTTATTATCTTTCCAAATGATAAAGATATCATCAACATATCTTCTATAAAATAAGATTTGATTAGAAAAGTTGCTATTTAAAATTTTGGCTTCTAAATTTTCCATAAAAATTTCTGCTAGAAAAGGTGATAAACATGATCCCATAGCTAAACCTGTTTTTTGTCTATAAATATTATTACTAAATTGAAAGAAATTTTGATTTAACACTAAATTAAGTAGAGAGATTAAATCTTTCCGTATCAAATAAGTTGTCTTTGATTTTATTAATTTATCTTCAACTAATGAAACACATTCTGATGGAGGAATAGATTAAAAAAGATTTTGAACATCTAACGAAACTAAAAAGAAATCTTTAGGAAGATTTAAACTTTTGATTTGGTTAACCAATTCTATAGAGTTCTTAATTTGATATGGATTACTAAAATTAGTAGTAATTTTTAAAATAAAATTTAACCAAGACGATAATTTATCGGCCGGTGTATCTATAAAAGAAACAACTGGCCTTATTGGAATATTTATTTTATGTATTTTTGGTAAACCATACAATAACGGCGTCATTGTATTCATGCAAATAAGTTGTTCTTTTTTAATATTAAAATATTCTAGAGTAACTGCTGTATCATCTAAAATTTCTTTAATTTTTCTTAGAAAATTTTGTGTTGGATTTACCTTTCTTTCAAGTAAATCATCAGAATTTAGAAAGTCAAGAACTTTTTTAATATAATCCTTTTTTTTCAAATATAACTAAATAAGACCCTTTATCTGCTTTACTTATTACTAAATCATTGTTTTTTATTTTAACTTTTAACTTTTTTAATCTATCTAATAATTTATTGTTGAATTTTCCTGTAAAATTTTTATTGGAGTTTAAAATTTGGATTATTTTTGATCTCAAAACATTTTTATCGTTAATATTTAATCTATGTATTAACTCTTCCGACTCTATTGCTATAATTTCTTTGGTATTATGGTTAATTTCTCTATGAAAATTAAGTTTAAGTTTAAATTTAAAATTTGTTTTTCTTTAGATGAAGAATTAACAGAAGAAAGATTTAAAATTCTATTATGAAAATTAAAATTATTATTGTTAACTGCAAATTTTTTGTCATTACTAGTTAAAATCGACTTACTGGAAAAATTAGGATTGTTTGTTGTTACCTGTTCAATTTTCAAGCAATTAAGTTTTTTTAAAAGTTTTTCGAAACGATTATTGCCGAAATTTTATCTTCTAAATTATCGTCTTGGTTAAATTTTATTTTAAAAATTACTACTAATTTTAGTAATCCATATCAAATTAAGAACTCTATAGAATTGGTTAACCAAATCAAAAGTTTAAATCTTCCTAAAGATTTCTTTTTAGTTTCGTTAGATGTTCAAAATCTTTTTTAATCTATTCCTCCATCAGAATGTGTTTCATTAGTTGAAGATAAATTAATAAAATCAAAGACAACTTATTTGATAAGGAAAGATTTAATCCCTCTACTTAATTTAGTGTTAAATCAAAATTTCTTTCAATTTAATAATAATATTTATAAACAAAAAACAGGTTTAGCTATGGGATCATGTTTATCACCTTTTCTAGCAGAAATTTTTATGGAAAATTTAGAAGCCAAAATTTTAAATAGCAACTTTTCTAATCAAATCTTATTTTATAGAAGATATGTTGATGATATCTTTATCATTTGGAAAGATAATAAACATTTGAATCAGTTCTTAGAATTTACGAATACATTACATAATAAAATTAAATTTACTTTAGAAAGAGAAAACGATAAAAAATTAACTTTTTAGTTTTGCTAATTACATAAAAAGATTATACTTTAGATTTCCAAATATATAGAAAACCAACTTCTACGGATAACATAATTCAATATACCTCTAATTCTCTCTATTCACATAAATTTGCTACTTTTAATTCACTGTTCTATAGATTGTTTAATTTACCTTTATCTAAAGAGAATTTTCAAAAAGGAATAGATATTATAAAAAATTTGGCGATCAAAAATTATTTCTCATTGCATTCAATCAAAAAACTCTATAATAAATATATATATAAATATAAATTTTGTTACAATGTCTTGAACTATAAACTACCGTTAAATAATTTTTGTTTTACGTTTTTCTTAGAAATCTCTTATAAAATTAAAAATTTTTTTGAACATTATGATTTTCGAATAAATTTCAAAACAGATAACACTTTAGCTAAAAATTTGATAAAAACTAAAGACAAAATACATTTTTTATCTAAATCTGGAGTATATAGTTTAAAATGTCACGATTGCAATTTATGTAAGACAAACTGGCAGAAAAATTGAAAACAGATTGAAAGAACATCAATATTATATTAACAAATATAAAAAAATTGTTAACCAAAATTTATCGTTAGATAATAGTACGATCTTTGCTCATCATAATTTTACGAACAATCATACATTTTCTATTCCTGATGATGTGCACTTGTTACATCAATGTAAAAAAGGTACAAAACTAGATTTGCTAGAAAAATTAGAGATTACTAAATTCAAAAAAGATACCAACAATAATTGCGTTAATTTAATTTCCAATTTTGAAACCTATTTAATTTTCAACAACTTGAATTTCAATAATTAAAAATTTTAGACTGGTTCGCAAAAGTCATTAAATTCGTATATTGCCATAATTTTCTTAATTGTCAATTTGAATTACTTTTCATAATTATATTCTTGTCATAATATCTGACGTGTTATGTTATGATTTTTTATATGTATATTGATTATATATATATTATATAACTTTTTGAGACGTAGATTGGGGAAATATTTTATTTCTCTAACTTGCTACAAGTTACATTTGCTACATTTTCCAATAATTTATACTTAGACTAATAAAGAGATTTTGAATAAATATAAATATTAGCAAATTTTAATCCATTTCGATTCCATCTGGTTGTTTATCAGCTTTGAAATAATTAAGATTTTCTATCTTATCGCGATTATTAAATACATCCAACTGAACCTTATATAATGTTTTCATTATATCTTCAATCGTGTTATTAAATTCAGCTCTGCTACTATCAAATAATGTCGATAATTCTTTAATTTTAATTAATTAATTTAAATTAAATTCTTTAATTTTTTAATGATTCAAATTGATTGAATCATTAATTCTATTAGATATAACTATTAATCGCTATCTATTATTTTCTTCACTTTTAGCCACGTCTTGCTGTAGCATTAAATATAAATTAATTATTGGCCCACAGGAACCATCCAGATATATTTTATTAGCAACATCATCATCTCGAGTAAGAAAATGAACATTACGTATTTTTAAACCTAAAATATATATATATATATATATATTATATCGAAATCACCTTTATATGTGTATGAAAATAATGATTAAGGAGTAGACGAGAAAGAAATCCGACAATGTGAATATTTATCGGACGAACGTCCAAACTTATCTATACTCATCACGGTTGATTAACTAATTAAAAATACTTATGCATGGTATTATATTAATATACAACTTTTGCTACTTTTAGTTCTTCAATAATGGAGGCAATCTCATTACTATGAGAAGCATTACTTGCTTGCTGCGATGCGAATAGCAATCGTAATCTATCGACAGATTCATTAACATTATCCCAATAAGCATATTCTATTGGCTTGAAATTATAGGCTATATTTTAGTTTCCACTTTGCTTTATCAAGTTTAGTAATTTGAAACCTATTGACTACAGAGGTGCGGGAATATTAAATTCATTAATTGATAAACTTCACTTTGAGACCCATCTCCCTCATTATCAATATTGCGGTCCAGGCACGTGAATCCAGAAGCGCTTGGCACGTGGTGATCCTGGAATCAACCCATTATATGCAGCTTGTAAGCAGCACGACTTCGCATACATCTCAATTTCTGCATTATCTGATAGACACAATATGCTTTCTGCTATATATGCAAGCTGCATCTTGGCTAGTTCCAAATGCCATGAAAGCTAAAAGAAAATGGGAATGGGCCTTTCATTCAAAACACACGATACCGATCATACATCGAAAGCGTTAAGAAAATATTAAAAATCTTTAAAATTTACGAAAATCAAGCTTAGAAGGATTAAAAGCAGACCGCTTGGCTATTAAAAAAGCAAGTGGCCGAAACAATATCCGTCTGTCCCGCGTTATACCACTTGACCATAGATCTGGACGATTTTTACCAATGTTGCCTATTTTATATGTTTTGGGAGTAATGGGTGCCCTAGCTGGTGGAGCGTCTTCTATAGCTAAAAATATAATAGGTATGATAAAGAAAATAAATGTGAATAATGGCAAGAATGTTGAAATTGGCAAGAAACGTTCAAGATTACTTTCGCGTAAATATTCTACCAAAATAATTTGGTAGTAATTCACTGTGTATATATGTTTTAGATGTCGAATCATCAAAGTCCAAATTCTCGACGGCAAGTTTAAGATCTTGTGTTACTAAACGCATTTTTGTAACTATTATGGAGATGAAAACGAATTAGCTATATAAATGAATTCATTTTGTTTATACGGTTTAGTAATATGAAACCTATTCACTACAAAGTGCGGGTATAGTAAATTCGTTAATTGATAAGCTCCCCTCTGAGTCCCATCTCCCTCATTATCAGTGGTGCGGACCTGGCTCGCGAATCCAGAAGCGCCTGGCACGTGGTGATCCTAGAATCAACCCATTAGATGCAGCTTGCAAGCAGCACGACATCGCATACATCTCAAGTTCTGCATTATCTGATAGACATATATATATATATATATATATATAAAGCCTGTCTACCATTTCTGGCGTAGGCTTGTTAGTCTTTATCTTTTTTTTCCTTTTTTCTTCTTTTTCTTTCTCTAGACTTATACGTTTTTGCTTGACGTCACTGCGTCGCTAAACTTTCTCCATTCTTTCCTGTTGTTTGCCATCCTACTAGCTGTTAAGTTGAATGGAAATGTAGAAGAAAAAGATATACTTTTTTTAAGACCAAATCATAATACTTTAAATTGTGAAATTTTTCATCGTGATTTTGATATAAACTTTAATGTAAAAAATTCACTAGCAGAACTACTAGGATCCTCACGAAAGATATTGCAAGCTGGAATAGTTCCTTCATCTGATTACCCTGTAAATATTGTAAAAGTCCGAACGATGCACGTGGATAGTAATATAACAAGTGGTGCATACTATAACAACAAACCGTCACATACATTATACGAATTTACCATCACATCCGATCCTAGATTTTCTATAGACGAAATTCCGCGAAACTTAGTTTATTTACCAGTAGTATACTAAATCATCATTTAAAAGATGGTTTTAATAATTAATAACGATAGTTATAAGAATGTTAATAAATCGTATAAAATGAGCATTAACAAGCAAATACATTCAGTTAAAAACGCCGTTCAGCTAGAAAGTTGAAGTGTTAAATTGTCCAAGTTAAACACAATTTTTTTGAAATCGATTGGATATGCCGTCAGATCATATTTTAAACCTCCATAAAAGTTCCATTGAATGATGATTTTATAACACATATGGAATATCGAACATATCTTACCTATATTAAATAATTTTCTAACAGTGATGTAATTGAAATAACAATAAATAGAAATGATGTTGGCTATTAATGGCCGAACTCCCTTTGGTAATTAAATGAAAATTGAAAAAGACAATAGGGGGTGGAACTGTGTGGCTAGTTAATAATGCAGGGCCATTTTTATTTGATTAAGTAAAGTATAAATTGAATGGTGTAGAAGTGGATCATGTGAAAGCTCCGGGAATTGTAAGTCTTATTTGTGGATACTTATGTTATACTGAAGAAGATGCAAAACATTTAATTATTGGAAGTTGGAACATCCCAAATAAATTGTCAACATGTGCAAAAGGAGCATTCTTTAGGCGAATACCATTATCTCATTTATTTGGTATATTCAGCGATTATAAAACAATGATGTGTGGAAAACATACTTTGCGCATAGTATGTTCTCGTAATGATACCAATGCTATGTTAACTAGTAACAATACACCAATAGGAGAAATTCTATTTAACAATATTGAATTGAAAGTAGAGCATTTAATGCCCAATGATTATATTAAAATTGAATTATTAAAATCGATAAAGCATGATCGACCCATTTTAATTCCATTCAGAAAATGGAATTATCATGAATTACCTTCTCTGAATAAGAGATCTACTAAAGATATATGAAATGTAAAAACTACTAGTAATGTAAAATTTCTTCGGTATGTCATTGTTGTTATTCAGCAAAACCGAAAAGATCAGATAACTGGTGACAATATTTTATTTGATCATACTAATATTTCTAGTATTAGGCTGCTTTTAAATGGAGACTATTATCCATTTGAAAGGCCAAGTATAGATTTTGCTTCAAATAACTATTCAGATATATCCAGTAATTATTCAGAATTTTATTATGTTCAAGTTATATGAACCAATCTCTGTTAGAACGCAAATAAGTCTTGTTAAGCTACGATAACTTTTTTACACATGCCTTGTCTGTAATTGATTGTTTAAGAAGAGATTAGTCTATAAAATCTTCAACAGTTGACATTAAGCTCGAAATAGAGTCACATCAAGGTTTTGCTTCTAACGAGCATACTGTATTATTATTCACGAGTGTGTGATAGAATATTTACCTCTTAGTGAAATACTTAGAAAAATTAATTAGCCATGAAAATTGCTATTGTTGACATGCAAGGCTTTGTCTTAGATAATTATGAAGGCGAACGAAAATTCCATGTTTAACAAATCACTATTATTAATGGATCGCTGTATCGGCACTATGTATTTCAAGAGCCTAAACCTTACGCAACATTAACCATTTCTGAAAAGAAAGATGTAAATTATGCAATTCATAATATTCATAGATGTATGGATCAGGGCATATAAGTTACAATGATATACGTTTAATAATGAAGAAATTATGTGGATTTGATATAGCGTATGTTAAAGGACATCAAAAGAAATACTTTCCATAACTTATTCTGTGAATCTAATAGAATCGGATCATCATCCGCATCACTTCTACCCAAAATTATAAATATTGAAACTTCAACTAATTTTAATTGTGTGCCTAAACTTATAAATATTGAAATTTTAAGTAATTCTAATTGTGTACCTAAATTTAATCGTGATATTTCAAACTGTATGGAACATCTAAATGATAAGTTAGATATAAGTAGTTTAAGAAATGGTTTTATACTCAGTAGTTGGATGTATAAGTTATAAATCAATAAAAATAAATACATATATATGTATTTATTTTTATTATTATATATATATATATTTATATATATATATATATATATGTATATGAAACAGTTGATTTTCGATTTATTCAAGTAGTCTAAATCAGATCACCATGATTCGATTTACTTTCCTTTTGACTATTTTTAATAATGAAATATATATAATTAATCCTAAAAATGCAGAAAAAGATTATATTTATTTCAATTCAACTAATGATAGTGGGCCAACCATTTCAAATAATTCAACAAAATACAAAATGCGAATTATAAATCAAAATGCTGAGTTTAAAGATAGTGAGTGGGAGAGTTAAAGACAGATTCCTCGTACCAATATTTATATCATCTCTTTCATCAATACAGACACTCGATTCAATCTTGTCGATACTCTATTGTGTGGTGGCAGTAACGTCAATATTATTTTTAAAGTGTGCTTTTAAATTTATTGATAAAAGAAGAAATCATGGTAACGATTAATCAAAATTTAGAATTAATAAATATAATTAACAGCATTAAGTATCCATTCAAATTCCATGATTATTTAATAAAGATATTGAGTAACCAATTAAGGCTACCAGAAGAAATGGTATCAGACTATTTGAAGCCTTGTTGGGGACATCGTACAGATGAAGATGATGATGATTGTGATATAATTGATGCTCCTCTACATACACAGGATTAACTGTACAATATGTGAAAAAATTATTTTAAAATGATATATTTGAATGTTTTTGTATTTATTATATTTTTATATCAGTTTATAATAAAAAATAAAAATTATATTACGGAATTAGTTATGTTAAGTTATATGCATGCGCCGGTGTAATTTTTGTATAAATAAAATAATATCATAAATGTTGCCACTAGCCAGGCGCAAACGCTCGGAATACTGTACTCAACTTTCGACTGTAATGGCAAGCTTCCCCGCTCGCCTTGTAATCTACTGTTAAAGGAACTGGGCGCTAATAAATTTATTGAGCAAGTTTCTCATTAGTACTACATCGACTCAACTCAAACCAAAACAAACTATCACATATTAGTTGGGTATTAAAAAAAATAAGTTGGAACATGTTGTTTTTAGTTTTGTTTGTTTCAGTTTCAACTTGTGTAAAGTTATAACAGACGCTTAGTTGGAACAAAGCTATTATATTATATATATATTATATTATACCTACCGGCTTACTTTCATCTGTCAACAGGTCTGAACTTGAAAAGTGTCAGTTTAGTTGGTAGCATACATTGTATAGCGATTCTAAGTATAACAAACGACACAAGCATATCATAGTTTTGATTTATTTAAAACATACAAGTGGTTTAAGTAAACGTAATTTTACTCATAAGTAATTTTAAATATAAGAAGAAAATGAGAAAGTCTATACGTACATATTATATACCTATTACTAAAATACATTTTTAATTTTTTCAAAGTATTCTACTACAAAAGAATACATTTATAGCTGTTTAGTAATATTAAAGCACTTATTCCACAAAACGTTTTGGCTAAATATAAATTAAGAATTTTCTAATTACTTGATCACTCGCATTCTCCCTCGCTCATCCCTCGATGTCTCTCGTATCGTTGTTATAACCCCTGTTGCAACAATCCTCCCTATCTCATACGGATCCCAATCTATGGGTAGGATTTTAATCCACCCGTCGCTAGAACCCACTCAAAATCCACTCAGAACGAATGCGACTTTCAAATACCCACTCTCAGCCTGTTCAGGGGCACCGTTGACAAGCTGCGCCACTCAGGAGGCTGTGGGAGGAGTGCAGTGGTAAGATACTTATATCCCACATCAAAATTAATAAGGTTCCTATTCACATCTTCAAAATTTTATTTTCAAGATCTTTTCATCATCCGTCTCACTTTCTCTCTCTCCTTTTCCTTTACTCTTCTCCTTTACTGCTGCAATAACTACCATGCTTACTACATTGAGGATAGGTGTAACAACGCCTATTATGACTGCGCCCCGACGGCATTTTCATACTTATCCATGTGGTGAGCGTAAAAAGCCATCACTTTTTTTCGAATTGTTGAAAATATTCGATACTACAGACATCTATCCACCAGATAGGTGGATATGATGCCAACCACAACATGGCTCCACATTCCAAAAGCAAATATGACATTTCATTCACAAAAAAATATGACACTGATAATTGGCACGCAAAATGTGACAAAAAAATATGACACTGATAATGGAACCACAAAATGGAAAAATATACAACGACAAATGACACATGCAGTTCCATATAACATAAAAATAAAAAATTAAAATTTACACACAGCGTCATCTAGTGGACAGCACACGAAACTCAATGTACATAAAAATGGGACCTCCGCGATTGTAGCGCTATCTAGTGGCAAAATTTTGAAACCATGGTCTGGTTCTGCTGTGGTATATCTAGTAATCGTATTGAAAATTATTTGTAAATATAGAAACTGAAAATTTTTATAATTAAGTATTCATAATGAGCTTTTATGAACTATATATACAGATAAATTTTTTGTATTTAACTTGTTGTTTGTTTATTTTATATTGAGGTTAATTATTAATATGTATTATAAACTGTTGACAATTCACTCTAAAAATGTATTTATTTATTTTTTATATACTCATTCAAATCATTCATCGATTTCCCTTAATTACAAAAAAAATGCATGCTAATTAGATGCCATCTAAAATCATTGTAAATGTAATTATTTAATAAATCTTAATTGCTTTTTAATGCATGAATCATTTCCTTCCATTAACTATAACGATGGAGTGAATTGACAAAATATGTACATTTGTATATCTAGCTGAGTACAGTATGTTCTAGCAACATTGTTAAAGATTGAAACATTATGTAACGGGCAACTATCCGTCATACATATTTGTTCCTGAGCAACAAATGCTTGATCAATTCTCTATAGTTTTTGAAATGTGATAAATTACTTGGAAAGACACTTTCGAACTCTCTGTATAGTAGATTACAAAAAAAAATATTAGTCAATTAATATTAGTAGATAAATAATGAATATGAATAAATTTCCAATGAAAAAAAATTATCCATTTAATTTTGTAGGATAATAAGGTAATGCATAATATAAAAAAATAACAAAAATCATTCCTCCATTAACTATGTTATATGTTAGCCATTTGTACATTTATATTCTGTAACTTAACTGAATAAATAAATAATTGGAAATGTAAATGGGTTTTTATGACTCTATTCTTCTACAGATCTCTTGATTGCATCATTTACTTACGTAATACATAATATAGTTTTATATAAACATTTAGTTTATATAAAATGCCAAATTTTGGTATTTTGTATTTTTTCATGTTGGATAGTAATATGTTAATTTTACATAGCTTTGTTGGAATTCCGATCCTGTTATTATTTCTATCTTATTTTCTCTACTCGACAGCTGTTTCGATATGTTAAATCTTCTTCAAAGAGTACTTTTCTTTCGCCTTTTTAGATGTGTAAATTTGTTTTTTTTTTTTTCACAAAATTGAAATTCCAAAAAAAAAAGAAATGCCAAAAAAGCTAAGTACAAAAAATACCATATTTTTTAAACAAATGCATACAAAAGCAACAAAAATTAGAACCGAACAAGAAAACAAATTACAATACATAATAATATACGAAAGAAAATTTCTGTTTTCCAAAGAGACAACTTTTCGCACTACATTTAATAAAGTTTTTAGAACTTTACTTCAACACATCCGTAAATATGTTTAATATATATATATATGCTCTGTTAGTAAAATGTAATATAAAGTTATTTGTTTAATGGACTATAATTAAATTCAAGATCTCGGTTTGATTCTTATATTTACAAATTTACCAAAGTAGCTTTTCGTTTAACAAATTTGCAGTTACTATAGTGTATAATTATTGAGTACGACTATTATACTTTATACTATATTGAGCATTAATTATATGACTAGAGAGTTATTTACGATCAGATTTTATTCAATAATCTCCGATAGACTTGATATATCTCTTTTTTTACTTCTAGCTACCTAAATCTACCACTGGTCGTATTACCCTACCCCCTCCCATCGAGTAAAAGCGTTTACTACCCCTACTCAAGAGTAGGTGGAGAAAGAAAGACTCAGTGGCCTATTGGTGTTTTTTCTCTAAGAATACATAATATTAGTTTATTCCTCTTATTAAGTTTTATTAAATTATAAGTAATGAATCTTATAATTCTATTAAACATGCTCAATGGCTTCTTCAACTATTAGATTTTTATTGCCGATAATTTATATTACTATTATTTACTTATATTCTGAATAAAGTTTTCTGAATTTAAACTTTTCAAATTGAGCTGACACAAAAATACAATGGGAAAAACAGAAATAACAACACCAAGAGCAAATTCGAACACCCATTGCAAAATTGATCGACAACCACATATCCCTTTCGTCATTCACTTTTTCCTTTTACCTATCTTCAATAAATAATCAACGAAATGAATACCATTATGACTTGACGAAAAGATCGATAACGTCCACAAAAGAATAAAAAATGTCAACCACAACAACCAGAAATTAAAAAGGCAGCATTATAAACGGCCTGCAAAATACTCAAAATGCGCAAAATACTATAATGGATAAGGCAAGAAAAAAACGCGGTGGTGTTGTTGGCAGAGCTGGACAAATTCTTTTAAAATAGTAATTCATTCCAATTGCCAATTACCAAACATGTAAAGTAATTTCCTTTACTTTTTATCCATTCCAAAAAATTAAATTTCATTACTGTTTTTCTTCACTGTAATTTCAATACAAATTACCTGAGTAATAGGAATTTGAAATTTCAATTGCATTAAAAAGAGAGTTGTAATAATTTTAATATAGTTTTAAATATTTTGCTTATCTAACTGCTTTTTTATTAAATAAGCTGGTTGCACATTTATTGGATTTGTCATGACAAAGCAAAAGAGTCATAAGTCAGTATAATTTATGATTAACATCAATGGACATCGATTAGATTATTAAGTCTTTAAAAAAAGGAAACAATCCATTTTAGCGAAAACATATACTTAACAATCTAATTACTAAATAAATATTGATATTTCGCCAGCATTATCTCAAAGATACAATGGTTATGTATATAATAAAGATACCCAAAATCTAGCTCCTGTTAAATTTTCTTTATTGATCTTCTTTTAGAATATAGTAACATGGTTCGCCCATTTTTGAGCATCATCAGACAAAAAAATGACTATTGGCTTTTACATGTATATCTTAATCTAATTAATGTAACAGTAATTTAATTATTGTTTATTGATGCTATTTATAAATTTACATTACATACATTGTTGTTTTGAATCACATGAATGCCCTATAAACGGCTACACTGTCACCAAGACAGAATAAATGTTGATTCCTCATGTAAAGTAAATCTCGACATACCAAAAAAATGACACATATTTTATTATACAAAGTAATGAAATTCCTTTAACTCAAACCACATAGAGAAGCAATTTAAATCCTGCAAGAATTACATTTTGAATTCCTTTCATCAGATTTCTAAAATTACACGTTACATTACATTGTGTACAAAAAGTGATTTAAAAAATCAATTACAATTACTTTTATAGAAAAAAGGAATTTGTTACAAAATTAATTACAAATGTAAGTTTCCTACCCAGCTCTGGTGCTGGCAGTATTAAAGCAACATAATGATAATAATAACAAGTTTCGTGGCCCAAAAAAATCCTCGTAGCGTTGTACTAGACGTATCACTATTTTTCGATGCCCCATCCTAATACACCATTAGCCATTACTCGTGCGATATAACTAATATCATGAGGTTCTATGTCATTTTCTTTTCGATTCGGTTCCCAATGTCCCAATCTTTCTACGAGTATAGGCAATGACGTAAATCCATTACTATTTTAGATTTGGATATTATATCTATTTCGATACATTGTTAAAAGTTTTTAAAAATGTATGTCACTACCAGAGAACTGCCCGAAATCTTATTTTTAAAAAGCGATGCCATTCTTACCTTTCCTATTTTTTAAACACAAGCAAGTATGAATATCATTGGGAGTAATATTTATTATCTCTATTTAGTTCGATTCTTTTCAAAATAAAAATAAAATTGAATTTATAATATTCTTTGTGATTTAATTAACGCCAATTTGGGAACAATTTGTAACAAAATAAATTCTGTCGTAACATCAATGATTAATTAAAATAATGAAAAATTCTTTCAAATTTATTGAATATTTCAATAGGTGTATTAATTTCAGCTAGGTATAAATTGATATAATTTGGATATAGTATTTTAAACATTTCAATTTTAATTAAATTGATTGCTTTCCGCTTCCGGAATAATTAAATAATTTCATATTTCATATCATTAGGGAGTTAATCAAATATATTTTATTCATATATTTAACTAGGTAGCTACATTAATCAGTATTCCTAGAATAAATGTATAATATTTATTCGATTTGATACTGAGATTCATTAGATGTTTAATTATAGAATTTAATTTTTATTTTAAAGTTTTTTTTCAGATGCTCCTCTTCTACTGTTTAATTGATATCCTTACTGTAGCTACAATATCAGATAAATATGTTTCGAAAATTATTAATGTAAGTTTCATGTGTCATGCCAGTTTTCAACGTGTTCAGTTAAGCATAGATACAGCGTTTAAAGATGAAATTCGAGAGTGGATAAAGTACTTATATTTAAGTGAACCTAAAATGAATGGGCATAAATCAATTAAATATATAAGTATAATGTATTTGTATACAATATTAAGTACTATATAAGCACTTTAATATTAGTTCTGTTAAATATTATCAGGGTTTTTCAAAACCAAAAGAACCAGAACAAAATGAATTTCCATATCACACGTCTCTATTATTAACACCAACTGGAAATAAGCCACCAACTATATATTGTGGTGGTGGCTTAATAGATTCAAAATGGGTATTAACGGCCGCACACTGTTTGGGACAAGATGGCGAACCGCTTGCTTCGTAAGTTGTGACATTAATTTACCAAATAACTAAAGTTTCCACCACTCGCTAGTCTGCTGTGCAGTCTATACTTCCTGCATCTTACTGCTGTACTAGATTGTGGTAGCGAAATTAGATTGTGTATTATTTAGAGGTACAAAGTTATTAATTCCATTTAAAACACATGCACATAGTTATGATATTTTCTAATAATTAAATAGAAATTACGCACCAAATAATTAAATGCCCATTTTAATCCTTAGGGACCAATTTATTGTACCCCAGATATGTGGAATCAATCAATAACGAATGATCTCTATTGGGGCCTTGGCTTTCCCCCTAAGGTAAATCGAAAAAGATCATTTGATTATATCCATCGAAAATATGAACATTATTCTCTAATTATAATGTCGATATTTTTCATGTGGACATCAGTGTCGTATCCACTTTGGCTTAGCATGATTAAATTCATTTGCCGGAAAAGTGATCTGCTAAAACTTAATTTTTCAGTACACCAATCAAAGTTGGTTTTGGAAATATATACGCAAATTTAAGCGGTTCATCCAACTTACTTTACATCCGGCGGAGACAACGATATAGGGTTTATTCATTTCGAGCAGCCTATTAAATTTAGTAAGTTCGATGGAATTTTTTAATTTAGTTTTGTAGTATGATTCTAAACGTTCTTAAATAATTAATGCTTCTCTTGATCGTATTTTGTTTATTAGCAAAATTTATTCAACCAATTCAGCTGCATTCAAATAAAACGGATGAATTAATAGGCCAACTAGCTTATTTAACTGGATTTGGGATCATTAATGGTAACTTTTTTATCAACGTAGAATCTTATTATCTTTCGGAAAGGGTTAAGGACTTAGCATTTTCTATTAAGCTAGAGACCTCCTGCAAGTCTATCGATTAACTGCTTGTCGTTCAGTGGTAACGCTTTCAGACTTCCATAAAAAACCTAAACGATTACGGAAAGCCATACTGCTGTGGATAATCCCGATAAATGTTTTTTGAAGAGAAAAGAGGCCTCTAGAAAATTATGTTGCACATCAACAATTTCGGAAGGAAAAGCATGCAAGGTATTGTTAAATTTACAAAATCATCATAATTATTAATTAAACAACTTCGACTTTTACGGATTTGACGCAATATATTCGACGTGCAATTAACAAAACATATTTAAATCGAAAGGATTTTCCCATTTGATTGTAAATACGTTTACGAAAAGAAAAAACGTTTTGGGCAAGTTAATCAAACTGCGTATGTGTGAGAGAAGAAAAATTCCGATCCCTTAATCGTTCGTTCAGCAACTTAAGAGTAAGCTTCAGCCGCAGATAAAATAAGAGAATATCACTCAGGACAGATTTCTTAAATTCTTTCTATCCAGTTTTTTTTTTTTTCATTCTCTATATATTCAATAAAATATGTTGCAGTCATTTTTTATTACAATTGGTTATTTCGTTTGTTCATAAGTTCAAAAAAACTAAAATGATTCTGTTTGTCTCCTAAATGCGTCAGGTATTTATAATTTGATTAAAACCAATAGAAAGTTAATGCCCTTTTAAGGTACATATCATCGAGTTATGCTATGTACATACTCCTAACATTCTACAGCTATACGTTATAAGATACGACATATTCAGAGATCTTACACAGATGTGCGACATTGCGGGTCACAGCTTAATGGGTGGTAAGGTAAGCGCGTCAGGTCTTTAATATTTGAAATGTAATATTTTCAAAATGCCAAATTATGTAGCGAAGTTAATTTCATAAAGTGATGAGCTTTTGCTGTATAAGAAATTTTCCACTTTTTTTAAATTAACAAATTTGTAATTAAGAGTAACTAAATAGAAAAAAAATTTAATAAATATTAATGTTAATGTACTTGAATAAAAAAAAATTAAATCGTAGCTAAATATGAAGATAGACAATATTGTATGCTTAGCATGCTCGTAAAAATTTTTAACTGCAAACTATATACCTGTCGAAGATGGAAAATCTTGTTATTACCAAATAAGATCTCTACTGAACAAATAAAAGACTAATAATTTATAAATTTATCTTTAAAGGAAACGTGAACCATATTCCGCCACATTAATATCCCAAGTGCCTAATCATTTACTCCCATTACACTCTCAGTTAAATTATAAAACTCATTAAATATTGAAACTCTTATACTATATGCAATATTACTAAGCGAAGCGGTACAGCTAAAATTCGATAAGCTAAATTTATACTTAATAATTTAAAATCTTAAAATTTCACCCCAAAAGTACACCGCGTTCGCAAACTATACGGGGTGGAAATTTAATAGTGTCGACCCCACTTTTAGGCACGGGCAGTTATCAAATTAACATGATGTTGGCTTTGTTTTTAATGGCTCATCTAGGGCCTCATCTTGATCAACAGTGGCTCTGATCCGATACTATCAACAAAATAGTTTCGCTATCTAGTTTAATTATTTACTTAGTTTTTTTGGATTTTTTATTTCTTATATGTTTTGGTTGGAGAGTCTATATCGGACAGTGAAGGTGGTCGGATGTCTATTTGTGTTAAAATCGAACAATAGATACACAGATAAGCAGAGCAGTGATTGTGGGTACCTAGTGGTTAAGGTTAAAATAACTATAGTTTTTTTTTTTTTTTTATAAAATTAGGATTGATCTCGCTATAATGGAAGATACAAATCATTTAAAGCGGCGACGAAGGTAAAAAGAACTCCACCAGTGGGAAAGGTAGAGTGTAGGAAACGAAAAACCTCAACGGAGGAGGATGAGGAACAGGAGGAAGAAAATATAAACATATCATATAGAGGAGTAGTGGTGAGCGCGGTAGAGGAAAACATAGAAAAAAGAATTAAACTACGAGAGAAAGCTATGTGGAAAGAAGAAAGAGAAGATAGTAAAAAAAAAGTCAAGTGGAGTATCAGATGAGCTAATAAATCAAATCAAAATGATACAAAGGGAAATTAGGGTATTTAAAGATGGGAATAAAAGAGAAGAAGGACAAACTTGGGAAGAAATGGAAAAAAGCATAGAGAATATAGAAAAAATAGTAGTTAAAATGACCGCCACAGTATATGAAAACATTAGAATTGACAGTGGGGGGTACAATAAATCAAGAAAGAAGCAAAACGACATATGCGGCGATCACTGAAAGAAAAAAAGAAACTGGTACAAAAAAGATACAAGGATGGAAAACACCAGAAAAAATAAGATAAATCACAGTGAAAGCGGCAGAAGGAGAGAATGTAATGGAAAAAATAAGAGAAAACCTTACGATAAAAGAAGTAGGTGAAGACGGTATACAGGAAATAAAAAAATTTAAAAGTGGATTGGTAGTGATGAAGTGCAGAAACGAGCTACGACAGGAGCAAATAGGGAAGAAACTGGAGGAAGTAAAAGGAATGACACTGAGGAAAATGAAAGAAACAAAGCCGTTGTTTATAATAAAAAAAATTGAGCAAGGATATACTGAAGAAGAAATAGTAAACGAAATATTAAGAGAAAATGAAGAAATAAGGAAAATGGTGGGGATTAGAGGTGAAGACAGTAATGAGAGCAGTAAAAAAATGCCTTTAGGAACATTAAACAAGATGTGAAGGATTGGGTAGTGGAAGCTGACAAGGAGATATTCAAGTGCGTGGTAAAAAAAAGGAAAATTATTGATAGATTTTACTGTAAAACAGGTAGAGGAATATGTAAAGATTGCGATCTGCTATAAATGCTGCTGCTATGGGCATGTAGCCAAATACTGTACAAGAACGGAGGTATGCTACAGATGTGGACAGGAAGGACATGAAGGGAAAGATTGTGAGAAAAATGAGATAAAATGCGCCAACTGCACAAGAATTAAAGGTAAAGATATAGAGCACATGACCACCAGCAAAAAGTGCCAAATATATAAACGAAAAGAGGAACAATATCGAAATAGGATAGATTATGAAAGCTGGGAAGAAGAGAAGAAACAAACAAAAAACTGAAAAAGAAGTGGGGAAAGGAGCAGAAAACAATGGGAAGAAAAAATGAAGAAATATGGAGATTAGCAACATGGAATATACGAAGCATAAAGGGAAAAGAAGTAGAACTAGAAGATGAGTTTCTGGAAAATAAGATAGACATACTTACAATAACGGAAACGGAAAAAAAGGGAGAGAATTGCAAAAAATGATGAAAGGAAGTGTATTTATATATAGCGGAGTGGAAACAGAGAAAATAGCAGCTGAGGGAGTCGCATGTATGTTAAAAAAGGAATGGGCACACAATATAGGACCGGAAGTGGGAAGTGATCATTATATGGTTATATCAAAAATAAAGAAACCACTAAAATCAGAAAATCAGAGAGAAAAGAAGATAAGATAGAATATGAGAAAATAAAAGCGTATAGACTAAAAGACGGAGAGGTGGCAAAGCAATATAGAGAAAAAATGAAGAGGATGATCGAGAGCAGAAATGAGAAATGGAAGGCATTAGGTTTGGAAGAGAGTTGGGAGGAATTCAAAAAGATGATACTACAAATAAGCTCGGAAGTGTGCGGAAAAATAAAAAGAAATAAGAAAATAAAACACACAAGGCTTGGTGGACGGAAGAGATCACGAGAAGAGTGAGATTAAAAAAGAAAAAATGGAAGGAATATTTCCAAAAAAAAATAGAGAAACGTATCAGTGTTACAATGAGGAAAGGAAAATAGTGTATTTAGTATTAGAGGCGAAAAGAAATGAATGGACAGAATTCGGCAATAAATTAGATAACGAAGCTGAAGAGGGAAAAAAATTCTATAGTAGACTAAGAACAATAAGAAAAGGAAAGACCAACAGTGCTACATATATAAATAACAAAGAAGGAGAACTATTAAAGCAGGAAGATGAAATAATGGAAAGATGGAAGCAATACTTTGAAGAGCTGCTGTCAGACAATATGGAGAGGAACGATACAAGAGAAGCAGACAATACAAAGAGAAAGGAATGCAAAGACGACTAAGAGGAATTTAATATGGAAGAATTGGAAAAGACCATAAAACAACTGAAGAATGGAAAAGCACCAGGAAGTGACACAATAACGACTGAAATGATAAACATATGGGAGAAGAGGGAAGGCAGGTAATGCTGGACATATATAACAAAATATGGAAAGAGCAAATAATACCTAAAGAATGGCAGCATCCACTGATAGTATCAATCTTTAAGAAAGGAGATAAGGAAGATTGTAATAATTACAGAGGAATTACTCTATTAAATACAAACATGTATTGGAAAATAATATTGGCAAACAAACAAGTGTTGGAAATGATGATAAACGATAGAATAAAAATTAATATAGAGAAAACTCTGGATGAATCCCAGTCAGGATTTAGGAAAGGCAGAAGCATTTAAGACCATATATTTACGATTAAGCAGATAGTTGAAAAAAAAGTAAAAGGAAAAAAAATGTATACATGGGTTTTTTAGATTTAAAAAAAGCATTTGATAAAGTAAGAAGAGATAGATTGTGGAAGATGATGGTAGAGAAAGAGATAAGCAGGAAAATGATTAGCTTAATAAAAAAATGATATGAAGAAAACTCAAATAGCGTGATAGTCAAAAACAGACAATCAAAAAAATTTAAAAAGAAAGACCAAGACATTATTTTGTCCATGTTTACATGTTTTACATGGACAAAATAATAAGGAAAGCGAAAGAAAGAACTTGAGGACTTGAAGTGGGATGGAATTATATGGAGAGAGTTGAAGTAAAGATTGGAGCATTTGCAGACGATATAATGGTGATAGCACCTAACGGAAAAGAGTTGCAGACAAGCATAAATAAATGGAATGAAACACTTAGAGAGAACGGAATGGAGGTGTGTAAAGAGAAAACAAAAGTAATGGTGATCGGGGAGCAACATGAGATTGTTGCAACAAACAAAAATAAACGTCTATAAAACAATAATAAGACCAATACTGACATTTGGATGTAAGACATGTATAACAGATAAAAAGGAAATAAGTAAAGTTTAAGCGGTAGAAATGAAATACATGAGGAGAGTAAAGGGAGTGACAAAGAGAGAAAGAATCAAGAACGAAGAAATAAGAAAAGAATTAGGAATAGAGGCGATACACAAATACATAGAGAAGAAGCAGTTGGGATGGTGGGGCCATCTGAAAAGAATGGGACAGGAAAGACAAGCGAGAAGGGTATGGGAAGCTAGACCTGGCCAGAAAAGAAAAAGGGGAAGACCTGCAACTACCTGGGATGACATAATAGAAAAGATATTACAAAGAAGAAGAATAACGATGAGCGAAGCTAGTAGGATGGCAAACAACAGGAAAGAATGGAGAAAGTTTAGCGACGCAGTGACGTGAAGCAAAAACGTATAACCCTAGAGAAGGAAAGAAAAAAAAGATAAAGACTAACAAGCCTACACCAGAAATGGTAGACAGGCTTTACGATATATATATATATATATATATATATATATATATATGTTTTGGTTAAATATGTTAATTTAGATTTAATACAGTTTATCACATTTATAGAATAATTTTTCACTCTTATAATCCTTTCAAATAATAATCTGTTAAAGAATTCAGGCAATTTTATATTTTATATTAAAAATACAATTATTATTCGATAAAATTCAATTTATATACCCAACCGAAAATAATGGATGTCGGTTGGCTTCGTGGTGCAGTGGTAAGGTCCTGATACCCCACATAAAAGTTTTTAGGTTCGATTCCTATTCACATCTCCAAAATTTTACTTTCAAGATCTTCTCTATTATCGGTCTCACTTTCTCTCTCTCCTTTTCCTTTACTATTCTCCTTTACTGCTGCAATAACGAGCATCCTTACCACATTGAGGATAGGTGTAAAGACACCTATTATGACTGCGCTCCGACGGCATTTTTATACTTATCCATGTGGTGAGCTTAAAAAGCCATCACCTGAAAGCCACCACGCACCATTCCAAAAAAAATATGGCTTTTCTTTGACAAAAAAATATGGCACTTGACATACAATGTGCAAAAATATGACAACGACAAATGACACATACAGCGCCATCTAAAATAAACATAGAAAAACGAAAATTTGCATCCAGCGCCAGTAGACAACTGGCGCTATGTGGCTTGAACCCACACAGTACAACATTCGCATTATGTCAATGCAGAAAATTTAATAACTAGCGGAAGTACCCGACTTCGTCCCCGGTGACTTTCCGGGTTGAATAGTATGAGTTATAAATTGGAAATGCAAAACTCACAACCAAACCATAATTGTGAATTATGGTTAATAATAGTGAATTTAATATTTTAACGCAAAATAAAAATAAAAATCCATCGCAACATTTATTTCCTTTAAATTATAGATCTCCGTAAGGCTAAACTTGATCTAAATAGATCTCTTGTAAGGCCAAACCAAACAACCCTTTTAATTTTAAATCTTTTAAAACGCAGGAGCCACCACCGAACCAAAAACAACCCATTGTAAATCAGAATTTTCTGTAAGGCAGAACTCATAATCAAACCAAACTTATGGTTGGTCTTACATAAAATTCTGATTTATAACGAGTCGTTTTGGTTTGGGTGTTAGTACGTATTTGGTTTCTGTTTTTTCTTAACATTTAAATACTTAATAAGGGTAACGCGGTAATACTTCTACAATGAATAAATAGTTCAAGAATTCATTGTATATGAAGGAATGAAGAAAAGGTACTGAAAATAATAAATATAGAAAAGCTGAAACTTTTTTACGACTATTAGTCGTAAAAACTTTGAAGTTTGATGTTATGTGGATAGTTAGCGGCAGCATCGAATATTATCAACAATTCGAAAAAAGGTGATGGCTTTTTACGCTCACCACATGGATAAGTATAAAAATGCCGTCGGGGCGCAGTCATAATAGACGTCTTTACACCTATCCTCAATGTGGTAAGCATGTTCGTTATTGCAGCAGTAAAGAAGGGGTGTAAAGGAAAAAAAGAGCGAGAAAGTGAGACCGATGATAGAGAAGATCTTGAAAATAAAATTTTGAAAATTTGAGTAGGGATCGAACCTATAAACTTTTATGTGGGGTATAAGGACCTTACCACTGCACCACAAAGCCAACCGACATCCATTATTTTCGGTTGGGTATATAAATTGAATTTTATCGAATAATAATCTGTATTTTTAATATAAAATATAAAATTGCTTAAATTCTTTAACAGATTATTATTTGAAAGGATTATAAGAGTGAAAAATTTTTCTATAAATGTTATAATCTGTATTAAATCTAATTTAACATATTTAGCCATATGCAAAGTATAAAATCAGCTTTTATAAAATTATTATAAAATGTGTTAAAGTTATTTAAATTTAGCCTATTGATTAAGGGAACGAAATGGTATGTATTGATGAATATTATGTTAACCAAATCAGATTCTGTTAAGCATATAGTCTTTTCCTGTCTAGTAATTTGAATCATTTTTAACTCTTATTATAACTCTTAACTATTATTATTACCTGTTATCATTATATTCTTAAAAAGCATAAAACGTAAATAGTCGAATTCCCTTGTACTTCCAATTCGATGGCATTATTTAACTTTATAAAAGGCCTAAAGTCCGTGATCATGTTTAATCCAACATCAATTAATAAATTATCATTTATTGTAGAAAATCTTGTATTTAATAATAAAGGTTTTGCTTAATTTTCACTAATTTCATGTTCAAACTTGTCTAGCAGTTCAAACAGATCTTTATCAATTTAATCAGCACTTAAAATACATATATTTTCAGAACGTGTCATGTTTATACAATATTTGCAGAGCAAGTAATTTTTTTCATAGTATATTTGTCTTATGAATCTAGATATTATGAGAGTTATCAAAACCGAGCCATTTTATATATACCATGTTGCCTTTTTTATTTAACAATTTTTCAACTAAATAGATATCTGATTGCTTTGTCTTCTGCAATTCATAACTATAGAATGATCCTCTTATTGGCTGTTTATTTAAATCTGCCATCAAATAAGTCACAGGATTAGTGTATTGGATTTTGATAATTTTAAATAGTTCGGTGGTCCAGTTGGGTTTGTACCCTTTATCGAAAACATGCTTTTCTTTAGTGACGCGTACCATATCGCCAACATTTAATTTCGATCTTGGAAAGATTTTCATATGGTTATAGATTGTATCCAACAACTATTTTCAATTGTCTCACCAACATCACTTGGCTTCATTTTAATTACTATGATTTGCTTCATTATAGTTTTTGACAATAGCTGGTAAAATTGAAATCCCCTTGTGCGTTCCATTTAAACTGAAATTTTTAGACAGTCGTTCTTTTATAGTACTAATTGTTCGTTCAGCAATGGCTGCTTTCATTGGCGAATATGTTGAATAGTGATTAATTTTGTATTGTTTAAGCAAATCTTGAAAATAACGATTGTACAATTCTTTGCCTTGATCAGTCTGTAAATTGATTACCCAACTGATTTACCAGATTTATTTTTTAGCGGTTCGGCATAAATATGTTTAGAAAAACAATCAATAACAAGCAGACAATATTTAAACTGATTATTTTATTTTGCATGTGTATCCATTTAAGCAAGATCTGCTTGCCATAAATCGTCCGACCCTTTAATAATTGTACGTCTCGTCTGAAAATTCCATCTTATTGGTATATGTAATTGTTTACGTCAACGACAGAAATCAGATTAGCAATGTAAAAAAGGCACCTAAACTATTTCTAAAAATTGTAAATATTAGTTATTTAATTAATTAAATCGCTAGAGATTATTTCGAGTCCAATAAGGACACTATCTGCTTATGTTTTAATAAAGACATATCTTATCAGACGCACCATTTCTTTCACTAATATTATTTCTGTATTATTATCAGTCACGCTCGTCGAGTTTACCTAGATCCTTCAATTTTGCTTGGGAAAAAGAATAATTAATACATGCCACGTGTTGTACCATTAATAGATTCGCAGTCTATCCTTCAAAAAAGGGTTAATGGGTATAATTCAAAGGAGGTACTTACTCGATAGGTTATGGACAAAGGACAGGATATTAATTCTGTTTTTGATCTGTAGCGATAATAAACCATTAAATGTTTTACATTTAACAATATCGCTAATAATCTCTGCAATATTCATTGCATCTAATTTCAACGCCATAAATGACAGCGATAAATCGGTCTCTCTTTTCAGATTATTTATCTTTGTCTCACCGTAGATGGGATTGCATTCGAAGCGCCGATCGATAAAAAACAAAATCGATGTATGCAATTCTAGTAATTGTATTATTTATTTATTTCGCCAATGATAATACATGTAAATAGTTAGATGGTAACAAAAATGTAGTTTTCTAGTTATTAGTTAGTTATTAGATTAACATTATTTTGTAATTGAAAATTATTCTGTATATTTAGTATATTAGTCTATACACATCGAGAACGAAGTATCGTTTTCAACATTAATTGTTTTTGACAATTCTCGCACCTTCCGACCAATTAAAATTTGCTAATTGAAACTCTTCCTACTTCCGGCGTTTACAACGAAAAAGCTGTTTGAAATAGTTGTTTTCGATTCTAATTCTTCAACAACCTTGCACTATTTATCTAGAAAACCCAAGAACTCAGCTACCGTGTGGTTTGAGTCTTATAGTTTCAGTTTTATAGCTGCAAGCTATAAACTTCATTTAAGTTATAATCTAGTTGTTTGGACCAAATCCGGATGAGCAGCACATTCCAATGTTCTATTGGAACATTGAGAATTCTTAAGCTTTCGACATTCTAGGTAATTTTTATGAGAATATTTCAAAACGAATGAGCTTTTCATTTTAGCAGCATCGGCAAATTTGTCGTTAAGTTCAGATTTGCGCTTCTATTCGTATCTTCCCGTTTGTCTTTCTATCGACTCTCTAACAGATTAATTACAGTAGCAGCTTTGAACACACTAAATCCAGGATTTGGATGAGTCTTAAAGCTTCCCATCGTAGGTACCCCCTTAAGTAAGCTAATTTTTCCACATCAACTATACTAGTATTTTTTACAATCGGTTTTTCAAATAATTCGTAAAAGCTGTTCCACTCTACTACATTTCGAGAAAATACTGGAATTTTTTTTTCTTCTCGGGTAAGTTTCGATAAATTTTACTACTATAAGGTGAGACCATTGTCAGTCATTTTCAAGACCACCAAAGATAAAAACTGAAGATGAAACACCACCACTTATGCTAAGCCATAAGTGGTGGCCTCACACTATATTTACATATAGTGTAAAGAACCGTTCGCATTTTCAAGCATTTTGAACAAAATTTTTACTCCAGTAATTTTGAAAAAAAGTTCAAGTAACTTAAATGACACTTAGCAACAGAAATAGGCTTGACAGTCATCAATAAGTGTTTCGTGAGATCAAAATATCCCTTCAAAGCGTGAGGGTCTATTCCACTACCTTTAAGTGTATTGTAATAAGGATATGTAGGCATAAACACAATTTTACTTTTTTTTTTAGATTTCCTATCCTGTTATATATCTTTTTATTTTCTTTTCTTTACTCTAACAGCCGTTTCGATATTTCTATTTTCGTCAAAGAGTTCTTTTGTGCTAATTTTCAATTTCGCTTATAATTATGCCAATTTTTGATTTGTTATTTTTGCTTTTATGATCGTTATGGTTACATTTTCCATGCACCTATAATAATATAAAAATTTTGAGCGCATACCGTCAAATAATTATGTATGTAAATCTGTATATGTAATTATTTTGTTGTGCTTATTTATTTTATGTTATAGTATGATTTGCTTAAGAATTGTATGTCTGTTTTATAGTTAATAGTATTTTTATGATTTTTGATTCGAATCATTTCCAAAATTTCTCTTTTGCATGTGTTTTTCAATGTTCCAAATTACTGCGTTATCAAATTCGTTATTATTTTGCGATCGCGCAAAATATATTTTTTTTATATCGCGATAATTATCGCGATTATTATATGTTGGATATTATACTATATTGGATATATAATATATATATAAATATATATAAAATATAATATATCCAAATATATATATCCTATATTTGGATATTAACTATCCAATATAAAAAAATTATGCATGGCATAAATATATAATAATTTTGAATATTTCTGATTTACAACACTTTTTTGATTCATTGATTGCAATATATGTATATTTGTATTGAAAATGGAAGATTTTCTAGAGTATGTAGACGAAATGTAAGAGACAATATCAATACCAAGAATTCCAAAACGTTATATAAGAGGCATGGATAATCCATGGAGCATGTGTAACGAAAATTTGGAATGCTGTGAAGAAATTGCATGAAAGCATTTTTGCAAAGTTCAGAAAAAGGAAGTGTGAGACAATTTAGTTTATTAATTGGTAATAAACTCTTTAAGTATAGAGAGCGTTCAGGGTTTACCAACTCCTTTCCAGTTAATTGTAGCGTTGTTCTACAAGTAGATTCTATATGCTACTGGAAATTATCATGTAAGTAATTAATTTTATTAATTATTGCTCGTAATTCTTGTAATAAAATCATGATACTAAGACTAACAAGATAAGCCAACGCGCAGCTTTGTGAATTTGGTTGTGGCGTCAGTGAGACACCCATTTGCGAATCGTTGTTTTGATAATTGAAATTATGGTTATGGCCTCTGATCTGATGTTAATTTTGTTTTTTATCTTTGTCCCTTATTTTAAATTAAAATTTTTAATACAGCTTGCAGTATTTAATTAATTAATAATATATTTTTTAAATTTATTAATTTCAGTAATATATGTTTATACATGTGTTTGTATTCTATTTAAGAAATATATAAATGAATATTATATAAAAAAAATGTTTATTTAAATATGACAACGCTTTCTCAACGGAAAAAAACAAAAGGGTCTCGCGGTGACGCCAAGAGCAGAAATTTTTAAAATTGTATCTCAGGTTGGTTTATCTTGTAGTCTGTAAATCATGTAATAAAGTATTTGCTAATTGATGTTATGATCAAATCAATAATCACACATTCCAATTTTCAGCGGCGTGCGGGGTTCTCTCCGTTAGATTTTTGAAGAGTTTAAATAATAGTTCTTGCTGGTTAAGGTTCGCTTCGCAACCTAATTAATCCAAGGTTTGGCCTTATAGCCCTAGAGAGGGATCTGTTGATTGTCTGGTTTGGTATGTCATCTCCATCTCCTTCCATCAATCATCTCCTAGGTTCACAACATCGCTTCCAGCCCGGAGAAACCATCAATACAATGCCACCAGCTTTAAGAAAATACCACCACGACACCTACCGTCTACTCTACCATCAGAAACCTTAAGTAGAACTCTATATCTTTTGTTATTATCTGCTAATTTTATTTCCTATCTACTATAACGGTTTTATCTGCGTAAAATTATACGTAATATTAAATTTAACTTATATTTTCTTAACATTGAGTTGATGATTGGAATTACAAAATGAATTTTCGCAAGCGCCAATCCGTTGATTGAATTGTCAATTTATAAGATAGTTAAATTGAAACACCAAAAAATTCAAAGAACAATTAGTGTATTATTTATATGACAAAATAATGGCTTAGAATGCATAATAGTATTACGAAACAAGAGAGAAATGATGAAAAATGGGCATAAGTTTCGACAAATTTAATCATGAATAATTATCAAAGAGAGAATGCACGTGAACTGTAGACAAAGTACGACATGAGAACGAACTATTCGAGAACTGTCAGTAGGCTGACTTCGCCGTGATGATTTTTCCACTCGTTCGACTCGGTGATTGGCAACTTCAGGTTGTGTCAGAAATCTGTCAAATCTAAAGTCATGCCGATAGCAAGAATTGTTCTGTCGTACTCTGTGAGAAAATGGCAGTGCATGTGAAATCTGGTAGGGCGGAAGCATCGACGCATCCATCGACTTGAATACAGTTTAGTTTAGATGTGGTTGCATTTTTGCTCGATGCATCGACCATATTCCTCCGCGTCGACGTACTCGTCGAAAAGCAATTCGACTGAATTCTAATTTAAACCTACAGATTTTAAGAAAATAAAAATACATTGGTTGAAATCTTGTCACAAATATTCCTACCATGTTTGATTCTACTATGCACTAGTGGTATTTCTGATTAACCAATTTGCCGCGCTCACATCAGTTTTCAGTGGCATGTTTTGGTTTTGACTTATGAGATCGTGCTGAGCTACGTTATGATGGGGTGTATTGTTGATGAAAGATGCATGTGCGTCAACCGGGTAGGGAACAGGTATATGTAGTGGGACTAGATACGTACAGCTTCACGACCGGTGGCGGTTTTGGTCTGAACATCTACGATCCGAGTGATTCCGTCATTTCCTGGGAACAGTTTGGGTACGCGTGCCATAAGCCAAAGACGAAGAGGGTCGAACTTCAGTTTAATCAGCACAAGATCGCCGACGGTTGGTGCTTGACCAGCTGATGTTCGGGCGTTTCATCAGGCAATCGAGATATTCATTGCGCCATTTTTTCCAGAAACAGTCAAGTGTTTGGCACCCTCCTGGGTGAGAGGATCGGTAAATGATAATGGGGTGATGGGTCGGGAATTCAATATTGATTCAATAATGCTGTCTGACATTCTTCGATTGTTAATGTTGAACCATTGAAGCTTTGAAGAAAATGTCGTTTGACAGATTTGACCCCTGACTCCCAAATGCCCCCAGAATGGAAGGCATATGATAAGATAAATTTCCATTCTATGAATGAGTCTGCCAAGAATGTCTTTAAATCAGAACACTGGATGGTGGAGTAAACGTGAGATTGAAATTTTTTCATGGAAGAGTTGCATCCGACAAAATTCCTATCGTTGTCATTAAGAATTTTGTCGCACTTGCCCCAGCGGGCAATGAATCGGCGCAGTCCGAGAATGAGTGACTCTACGGACAAGCTCATGATCAGCTCTAAATGTAGTGCTTTGATAGAGAAACACACCAGAACGGCTATATAACATTTTGCCATAACGCGACCTCTACCTTGAGTGAGTCGTAAGAGGATTGGTCCGGCAATGTCAATTCCTGTAATCGAAAATGATTTAGACTGGGTGACTCGGCACAAGGCTAATTGACCCATTGGAGGGTTATACGTTCTAGCACCGTGTGTATTGGTTTATGATTCGTTTCACCGATTTCCTTAGGCAAAATATCCAGAATTTCTGCCTGATATGTATACTAATCAAGTTGAATCCGCCATGGAATGAGTGTAACGAATAATTAGGTCACTGATTTGACCTTACGGTAGCACAATGGGCGTGGCATTGAAAATTAAGTCTGATTGATTTCGTAATCTACTCCAGACTAACAGCCCAAGTGAATCGACGAAAGGATGCAATGAATTTAGTGGGCTGGATTTTGGCAACGATTTGTTAGCCATGAGGCGATTGACTTCGTCTGAAAATGATTCGGCTTGCACATGACGAATAAGAACAGTGAGGGCTCGTTGAGTTTCGGACGAGCTCAATTCTGTTGAAGTATAGAAACATTTTCCTTTATCAGCAACGCGGAACACATAAAACAATGTATGTAGCAAACGGCTGAACGAAGAGAATTTCTGGATGAAGGACAGCCAAAACGGATTCGGAGTCTGCAGGAAAATTATCTGAATACGGTTTGGGACTTCTTCCTCAGTTGTCGAAAATTCTGTGATTGGTGACGTGGGGCAAGATGGATTACGAAAAAATATCGGGCCATCCCACTACATTGTGGATTCTAAAAGTTCTGCTGGTGTTGATTCTCTGGAAGTCACATCAGCAGGATTGTCTTTAGATTTGACATATTGCCATTGGATGTCTGGACATAGTGTTTGAATATGCCCTATTTGATTGGCCACGAATGTGGGCCAGCGGCGTCGGATAGAGTGGATCCATGCTAAAACACATGTGGAATCGGACCTAAAGGTAATTGGCAATCCAGGAAACTCATGTCTGGTGGAATTAATCAATTTCGAAAGCAGATGCGCCGCGCATAGTTCCAGGCGTAGAATGGATAACTGCCGACGAGGTGCCAGTTTAGTTTTGGATATAACGAGGCTACATTTAATGGTGTGGTCCGCCAATTGAGTACAAAAGTAAATAACGGCTGCATAGGCTAGGTGGGAAGCATCAGCAAACCCATGTAGGTGACGCGATCCAGGCCCAATATGTCTTGGAATAACAATTTGATTTAAAACTAGAAATTGTGAGCGAATAGATTGCCAAAGTGACTTCATATCGTCAGAAAGGGTTGAATCCCAGTCAAACTTTCGGGCCCAGCTTTCTTGGAAAACGAATTTTAGTCTTAGGGCAATGGCTAAAGTCCAACCGAGTGGGTCGAATAAACGCGCTGAATCAGACAGGAGTGTTCTCTTAGTTCAAACAGAAATATCATTGTGAGGAAGTTGGAACGAGAAGGTATCCGTTCTTGGATTCCATATGATACCAAGAGTTCACAGAGTTGCAACATCATTGCTTTGGAAAAGTCGAGGCACCGCCAGATCAATCTCCGCTACAGAATCTAGTAAGTCAGAGTGATTATCTGCCCACTTTCTTAAAGGAAAACATGCAATTTCTAAGAGTTCAATGAGCTCAGATTTAATGGAAAGGAGATTTTGCAGATGGTCATCACCGAAGAACAAGTCGTCAACATAACTTCCGCAGCGGAGAACTTCAACCGCTCTTGGATACGTTGAACCATCTCGTTCAACGAGTTCGAATAATGAGCGAAGTGCCAAATAAGGCGAGCAACTTTAACCATATGTTACAGTAGTCAAACTAAAAATTGTGATGGGATCTTGGGCGCTTGACCTCCACAGAATGAGCTGAAATGGTTGATCGGCGTCATGTAATTGTATTAGCCGGTACATTTTTCGATATCTGCTGTCGTTATGACATATTTATACTGGCGGAAGCGGGTGATAATTTTTAGTAGGTTGGATTGTAACCGGGGACCGGGGTGCAAAATGTCGTTTAAAGAATGTCCGCTTGATGTACGAGCCGAAACATCAAAGACAACTCGCAGTTTACGACCCCGAAGACCCACTTGAAACATCCTGTGGTGTGAAATCACATAATGCTTTTCAGGAGGGGTATCGATTGACCAGTTTTTTGACCAGACCTTTTCATGTTTCCCAATGACTCATCTTCTTCCATAAAGCGAATATATTCTTGACGAAAGTTGTCATCACGACTGAATTTACCTTCTAGTGAATGGAAGCGGTGTAGCGCCGTATTAAACGATTTACCACGATTTGATGGGTTAATTCGAAATAGAAATCGAACGCAAAATCTTCCTGTTGATGATCGACTGGTATTTGCCTGGAAATGCGCTTCACGCGTTTGATCGTCTGGAGATAATCAGGGAGTTGTTGCCGGAGGCTCTTCAACTATCCAGAATCGCTCTAGCAATTAAGCATCATTGATGCTTGGCACGGTTATGGTAGAGAAATTTAAAGAAGTTATGGAACAGTCGGCGTTTCTATTGCAGGTTACATACCCGAGAACCGTCTCTTGGATAAATACATTATTTAGGGTATGGTAGAAATTAATTTTTCAGTGTTGCCGTAAGCAATTCAAACTTTAGTAAGCATTTACTCAAAGGGAATGAAATAATTCGACTATGAAACTCAAAGTGTAAGTAACAGTGAAGTTTACTTCAATAAGTAATACTTAAGGGTTACTTAAGTGTGGGACTATGAATACAGTCATAACGTGCAGTTCACTCTGTGCGAATCTCTTAGTTAATGGACTTGCTAGCTATTCAATTTCTTTTCGGGTACTTTATCGTATAAAGTGTTGAACCGATTATGCAGGATAATCATTCTTTTCTTTGTGAAAACATTAATTTTTAAAAGAATATACTACAATATTTGATTTCAAATTGTGATTAACTAAACACCACGTGACAGCAGCAGTACGAGCCTCTCCAAGCAGAGGAGTAAAGGAAAAGGAAAGAGACAGATGATAGAGAAAATCTCTGAAATAAAATTTTTAGATGTGAATAGGAATCGAACCTATAAACTTTTATGGGGGTATAAGGAGCTTACCACTGCACCACAAAGCCAACCGACATCCATTATGTTGGGTTGAGTATATAAATTGAATTTTGGGTTGTGCCGAACAATAATCTGTATTTTTAATATAAAATATAAAATCGCTCGAGATCTTTAACAGGATGTTATTTGAAAGGATTATAAGGGTGAACATATTTTCTATAAATGTTATAATCTGTATTAAATCTAAATTAACATATTTAGCCATATGCAAATGGCTATAAAATCAGCTTTTATAAAATTATTATAAAATGTGATAATGTCAATTAAATTTAGCCTATTAATTAAGGGAACGACATTATATGTATTGATGAATATTATGTTTACCAAATCAGATTCTGTTAAGCATATAGTTTTTTCCTGTCTAGTAATTTGAATAATTTTTAATTCCTCATTATTATTACCTGTTATGATTATATTCTAATATGTAGTTCGGACAGTGAAAGTGGTCGGACGTTTAAATCGAAAGACGATACATAGATAAGCAAAATATTGATTGTTTGTGTACAGTGATTTGAGAACAATAAAATTTTTATTTTTTATTTTTTACTGTTTTTTTATTTCTTTTTAAAGAAAAGAAAAAAGGAATAATATTATATTATGGAAGATAAAAATCCTTTTAAAAACGGCGTCGAAAGTGAAAAGAACGCCACCAGTGGGAAAGGTGGAGGACAGGAAAAGGAGAACCTCAACGGGGGAGGAGGATGAGGAGGGTGTAAATACATCGTACAGAGGAATGGTGATGAGTGAGGTGGATGATAAAAGGGAAAAAAGGATGAAAATAGGAGAGAGAGAGGAAAGAGAAGATACTGGAGAAAAGACAGGCGGAGTGTCGGAAGAAATAATGAAACAGATCACATTGATACAAAGAGAAATTTGGGTATTTAAAGAGGGGTATAAAAGACAAGAAGGGATAACACGGGAAGAAATCGAAAAAGGAATACAAACCATAGAAAAAATATTAGTTAAAATGACGGCTACTGTATATGAAAACATGGAGAATACAGAGAAAAAACAAAAACCAGAAAAAAAAGATAAAGTAGAGCAAAGGCTGGAACAAATAGGGAAACAATTCGAAAACAGAATGGACAAATTGGAAGCAAAAATAACGGAATTGCTAGGGGGAGGTACAATAACCCATAATATGAGCAAAAAGACATATGCGGCTATCACAGAAAAGAAAAAAGAAAACGGTACAAAAAAGATAAAGGGATGGAAAACACCTGAAAAAATAAGAGAAATAACAGTGAAAGCGGTAGAAGGTGAGAAGGTAATGGAAAAAATACGAGAAAAACTTAGGATAGAAGAAGTAGATGAAGAAGGTATAAAGGAAATAAAAAAATATAAAAGTGGATTGGTAGTTAAGAAGTGTAGAAACGAGCTACAACAAGAGCAAATAGGGAAGAAACTGGAGGAAGTAAAAGGAATAACAGTGAGGAAAATGAAAGAAACCAAGCCGTTATCTATAATAAAAAAAGTTGAGCAAGGGTATACTGAAGAAGAAATCGTAAATGAAATAATAAGGGAAAATGAAGAAATAAGAAAAATGACTAGAGAGGTGAAGACAGTAATAAGAGCAGTTAAAAAAATGCCTTCAGGAACAGTAAACAATATGTAGAGGACTGGGTAGTAGAAGCTGACAAGGAGATATTCAAGTACGTGGTAAAAAAGGGAAAATTACTGATAGATTTTACTGTAAAACAGGTAGAGGAATATATAAAGATCGCGATCTGCTACAAATGCTGCTGCTATGGGCATGTAGCTAAGTACTGTACAAGAACGGAGGTATGCTACAGATGTGGACAAGAAGGGCACGAAGGAAAAGATTGTGAAAAAATGAGACAAAATGCGCCAACTGTACAAGAATTAAAGATAAAAATGTAGAGCACATGACCACTAGCAAAAAGTGCCAAATATACAAAAGAAAGGACGAACAATATAGAAATAGGATAGATTATGGAAGCTGGGAAGAAAAGAAGAAACAAACAAAAAAATGAAAAAAAAGTGGGAAAAGGAGCAGAAAACAATGAGAAGAAAAAATATAGAAATATGGAGATTGGCAACATGGAATATACGAAGCATAAAGGAAAAAGAAATAGAACTAGAAGATGAGTGTCTGGAAAATAAGATAGACATACTTACAATAACGGAAACGAAAAAAAAGGGAGAGGATTGCAAAAAATGATGAAAGGAAGTGTATTTATATATAGCGGAGTGGAAACAGAGAAAAGAGCAGCTGAAGGAGTCGCGTGTATGATAAAAAAGGAATGGACACACAATATAGAAGAATGGGAGGCGTGTTCAGAGAGGATATTGACAATAAATATGAATAATAAGTGTGTAATAACCAAATGAAGATGACAAAAAGGAGAACAAAGAGAAATTCTGGGAAATGTTAACAGAGACGATAGAAAGAGCAAAAGGCGAAATATACATTGCAGGAGATTTTAATAGTAGAGTCGGAAAGGGAAAAACAGGAGAGAGCAGAATATTGGGCCAGAATGAGAAGACAATGATAACGGAAAAAGATAGATAGAATTTTGCCGAATCAACAATATGTTTATAGCAAATACTTACTATAAGGACAAAGATATACACAAATATACTAGAGAGATGAGCAGCAAAAATGAAAAGTCAATAATGAACTACATAGTAGATGTAAAAGTATCAAGAGGACCGGAAGTGGGAAGTGATCATTATATGGTTGTATCAAAAATAAAGAAACCACTAAAATCAGACAACAGAGAGAGAAAAGAAGATAAGATAGAATATGAGAAAATAAAAGCGTATAGACTAAGAGACGGAGAGGTGGCAAAGCAATATAGAGAAAAAATGAAGAGGATGATTGAGAGCAGAAATGAGAAATGGAAGTCATTAAGTTTGGAAGAGAGTTGGGAGGAATTCAAAAAGATGATAATACAAACAAGCTCGGAAGCGTGTGGAAAAATAAAAAGAAATAAGAAAATAAAACAAACGGCATGGTGGACAGAAGAGATCAAGAGAAGAGTGAGACTAAAAAAGAAAAAATGGAAGGAATATCTACAAAAAAAACTAAAGAAACGTATCAGTGTTACAAGGAAGAAAGGAAAATAGTGAAGCAATTAGTATTAGAGGCGAAAAGAAATGAATGGGCAGAATGGAAAAAAATATTCTATAGTAGACTAAGAACAATAAGAAAAGGAAAGACCAGCAGTGCCACATATATAAATAACAAAGAAGGAAAAATTTAAAGCAGGAAGATGAAATAATGGAAAGATGGAAGCAATACTTTGAAGAGCTGCTGTCAGACAATATAGAGAGGACCGATACAAGAGAGGTAGTCAATACAGAGAGAAATGAAAACAATGACGGTGAAGAGGAATTTGATATGGAGGAACTGGAAAAGGCCATAAAACAACTGAAAAATGGAAAAGCACCAGGAAGTGACACAGTAACGACCGAAATGATAAAATATATGGGGGAAGAAGGAAAGCAGGTAATGCTGGACATATATAGCAAAGTATGGACAGAGCAAATAATACCGAAAGAATGGCAGCATGCACTGATAGTACCAATCTTTAAGAAAGGAGATAAGAAAGATTGTAATAATTACAGAGGAATTACCCTACTAAATACAAACATGTAAGTGTTGGAAATGATGATAAACGAGAGAGTAAAAGGTAAAATTGAGAAAACTCTGGACGAATCCCAGTCAGGATTTAGGGAAGGAAGAAGCATTCAAGACCATATATTTACGATTAAGCAGATAGTGGAAAAAACAAGTAAAAAGAAAAAAAATGTATACATGGGTTTTTTAGATTTAAAAAAAGCATTTGATAAAGTAGGAAGAGATAGATTGTGGAAGATGATGTCACAGAAAGAGATAAGCAGGAAAATGATTGCGTTAATAAAAAAAATATATGAAGAAAACTCAAATAGCGTGATAGTCAAAAACAGACAATCAAAAAAATTTAAAACGAAAGACGGACTAAGACAGGGAGGAGGACTAAGTCCAACATTATTTAATATCTACATGGACAAAATAATAAGGAAAGCGAAAGAAAGAACTTGAGGACTTGAAGTGGGATGGAATTATATGGAGAGAGTTGAAGTAAAGAGTGGAGCATTCGTAGACGATATAATGGTGGTAGCATCTAATGAAAAAGAGCTGCAGGCAAACATAAATATATGGAATGAAACACTTAGAGAGAACGGAATGGAAATGTGTAAAGAGAAAACAAAAGTAATGATAATTGGGGAACAACAGGAGATAAAAATCATGGTAGATAAGGTAAAATTGGAGCAAGTGACGAAATGGAAATATCTAGGAGTAGAAATATCTAGTTCAGGAAAGCAAGAAGAAGAAATTAACAGTCGGGTAGAAAAGTGTTTTACAGTGTCAGCAATACGATTGTGGGAAAAAAAAAATAACAAGGAAAATAAAAATAAACATATATAAAACAATAATAAGACCAATACTGACATTTGGATGTGAGACATGGATAACAGATAAAAAGGAAATAAGTAAAGTTCAAGCGGTAGAAATGAAATACATGAGGAGAGTAAACACAATTTGCAACCTGTTTTTTATTAGGCAAAATATCGAATTCTCTTAACTGGAACTCCTCTGAAGAGGAGGGAACTGGAATCCTTATCTCCAAGAAAGGAGATAAGGAAGATTGTAATAATTACAGAGGAATTACTCTATTAAATACAAACATGTATTGGAAAATAATATTGGCAAACAAACAAGTGTTGGAAATGATGATAAACGATAGAATAAAAATTAATATAGAGAAAACTCTGGATGAATCCCAGTCAAGATTTAGGAAAGGCAGAAGCATTTAAGACCATATATTTACGATTAAGCAGATAGTTGAAAAAAAAGTAAAAGGAAAAAAATGTATACATGGGTTTTTTAGATTTAAAAAAAGCATTTGATAAAGTAAGAGGAAATAGATTGTGGAAGATGATGGTAGAGAAAGAGATAAGCAGGAAAATGATTAGCTTAATAAAAAAATGATATGAAGAAAACTCAAATAGCGTGATAGTCAAAAACAGACAATCAAAAAAATTTAAAACGAAAGACCAAGACATTATTTTGTCCATGTTTACATGGACAAAATAATAAGGAAAGCGAAAGAAAGAACTTGAGGACTTGAAGTGGGATGGAATTATATGGAGAGAGTTGAAGTAAAGATTGGAGCATTTGCGGACGATATAATGGTGATAGCACCTAACGGAAAAGAGTTGCAGACAAGCATAAATAAATGGAATGAAACACTTAGAGAGAACGGAATGGAGGTGTGTAAAGAGAAAACAAAAGTAACGGTGATCGGGGAGCAACATGAGATTGTTGCAACAAACAAAAATAAACGTCTATAAAACAATAATAAGACCAATACTGACATTTGGATGTAAGACATGTATAACAGATAAAAAGGAAATAAGTAAAGTTCAAGCGGTAGAAATGAAATACATGAGGAGAATAAACACAATTTGCAACCTGTTTTTTATTAGGCAAAATATCGAATTCTCTTAACTGGAACTCCTCTTCAAGATAATCTGCTCGAACTAATGTCATTATTAATGTTGGTAATGCCAAAAATGTTTGCCGAAAAAGTTGAAGATTTGAAAAATCTGTTTCAGAAAAATTAAGTAGGTTACTTTCCTTGTTTTAATAATGCTTTTGATTCGAAATATATGTAAGTGTAATTTGTAATTTTTTAGAAAACAAAAGACGATGATTCAGTTCCAACATTTGAAAAAGAACAAATTGAACAAGTGAGAAGGGTATGGGAAGCTAGACCTGGACAGAAAAGAAAAAGGGGAAGACCTAAAACTACCTGGAATGACATAATAGAAAAGATATTGCAAAGAAGAAGAATAACGATGAGTGAAGCTAGCAGCATGGCAAACAACAGGAAAGAATGGAGAAAGTTTTGCGACGCAGTGACGCGAAGCGAAAACGTATAAGCCTAGACAAATAAAGAAAAAAGATAAAGACTAACAAGCCTACACCAGAAATGGTAGACAGGCTTTACGATATATATATATATATGATTATATTCTTACAACAAATAAAACGTAAATAGTCTAATTCCATTGTACTAAAATATATATGGCGAATACAATACATATTTAAAATCAGTGTTTGCCATTCAAATTCTTCCAGTTCGAGTTATTGCACTTTCCAAAAGGCCTAAAGTCCATGTAGATATTTAATCCAACGTCAATTAATATATTATCACTTATTGTAGATCATCTTGTATTTAATAATAAACGTTTTGCTTCATTTTTTTCACTAATTTCATGTTCAACTTGTCTAATAATTCAAACAGATCTTTATCAATTTGATCAGCACTTAAAACGCATTTATTTTCAGAAGGCGTCATGTTTATACAATTTTTGTACAACTAACTTTTTTTTCATAGTATATTTGTCTTATGAATCCAGCTATTATGAGAATTAGCAAAACCAAGCCACTTCACATATACCATGTTGCCTTTATTCTTTGACACTTTCTCAACTAGATAGATATCTGGTTGCTTTGTCTTCTGCAATTCATAACTATAGAAAGATCCTCTTATTGGCTGTTTACTTAAATCTTCCAACAAATACGTCACAGAATTGGTGTAATTGATTTTGATAATTTTAAATAGTTGGGTGATCCAGTTGGGTTTGTACCCTTTATCGAAAACATGCTTTTCTTTAGTGACGCGTACCATATCGCCAACCTTTAATTTCGATCTTGGAAAGATTTTCATATGGTTATAGATTGTATCCAACAACTATTTTCAATTGTCTCACCAACATCACTTGGCTTCATTTTAATTACTATGATTTGCTTCATTATAATTTTTGACAATAGCTGGTAAAATTGAAATCCCCTTGTGCGTTCCATTTAAACTGAAATTTTTAGACAGTCGTTCTTTTATAGTACTAATTGTTCGTTCAGCAATGGCTGCTTTCATTGGCGAATATGTTGAATAGTGATTAATTTTGTATTGTTTAAGCAAATCTTGAAAATAACGATTGTACAATTCTTTGCCTTGATCAGTCTGTAAATTGATTACCCAACTGATTTACCAGATTTATTTTTTAGCGGTTCGGCATAAATATGTTTAGAAAAACAATCAATAACAAGCAGACAATATTTAAACTGATTATTTTCTTTTGCATGTGTATCCATTTAAGCAAGATCTGCTTGCCATAAATCGTCCGACCCTTTAATAATTGTACGTCTCGTCTGAAAATTCCATCTTATTGGTATATGTAATTGTTTACGTCAACGACAGAAATCAGATTAGCAATGTAAAAAAGGCACCTAAACTATTTCTAAAAATTGTAAATATTAGTTATTTAATTAATTAAATCGCTAGAGATTATTTCGAGTCCAATAAGGACACTATCTGCTTATGTTTTAATAAAGACATATCTTATCAGACGCACCATTTCTTTCACTAATATTATTTCTGTATTATTATCAGTCACGCTCGTCGAGTTTACCTAGATCCTTCAATTTTGCTTGGGAAAAAGAATAATTAATACATGCCACGTGTTGTACCATTAATAGATTCGCAGTCTATCCTTCAAAAAAGGGTTAATGGGTATAATTCAAAGGAGGTACTTACTCGATAGGTTATGGACAAAGGACAGGATATTAATTCTGTTTTTGATCTGTAGCGATAATAAACCATTAAATGTTTTACATTTAACAATATCGCTAATAATCTCTGCAATATTCATTGCATCTAATTTCAACGCCATAAATGACAGCGATAAATCGGTCTCTCTTTTCAGATTATTTATCTTTGTCTCACCGTAGATGGGATTGCATTGTTTTTGATCTTTAGCGATAATAAACCATTAATAGGGTATATCGATATTATTAAAATCGATAAAGCATGATCGGCCAATTTTAATTCCATTCAGAAAATGGAGTTATCATGAATTACCTTCTCTGAATATGGGATCTACAAAAGAGATATGGAATGTGAAAACTACCACTAATGTAGAATGTCTTCGGTATGTCATTGTTGCTTTTCAGCAAAACCGAAAAAATCAGATATGTATATATATATATAGGTATCTTAAAGCCTGTCTACCATTTCTGGTGTAGGCTTGTTAGTCTTTATCTTTTTTCTTCTTCTTTTTCCTTCTTTCTTTCTATCTCTAGGTTTATTCGTTTTTGCTTCACGTCCCTGCGTCGCTAAACTTTCTCCATTCTTTCCTGTTGTTTACCATCCTACTAGCTTCACTCATCGTTATTCTTCTTCTTTGTAATATCTTTTCTATTATGTCATCCCAGGTAGTTGCAGGTCTTCCCCATTTTCTTTTCTGCCCAGGTCTAGCTCCCCATACCCTTCTCACTTGTCTTTCCCGTCCCATTCTTTTCAGATGGCCTCACCATCCCAACTGCTTCTTCTCTATGTATTTGTGTATCGCCTCTATTCCTAATTATTTTCTTATTTCTTCATTCTTGATTCTTTCTCTCTTTGTCACTCCCTTTACTCACCTCATGTATTTCATTTCTACCGCTTGGACTTTACATATTTCCTTTTTATCTGTTATCCATGTCTCACACCCAAATGTCAGTATTGGTCTTATTATTGTTTTATATACGTTTATTTTTTTTTTCCTTGTTATTTCTTTTTTCCCCACAATCGTATTGCTGATACTGCAAAACACTTTCATTGCTTTTCCTATTCGGCTGTTAATTTCTTCTTCTTGCTTTCCTGAACTAGTTATTTCTACTCCCAAATGTTTCCATTTCGTCACTTGCTCCAATTTTACCTTATCTACCATGATTTTTATCTCATGTTGTTCCCCGATCACCATTACCTTTATTTTCTCTTTACACATCTCCATTCCGTTCTCTCTAAGTGTTTCATTCCATTTATTTATGCTTATCTGCAGCTCCTTTTCGTTAGATGCTACCACCATTGTATCGTCCGCAAATGCTCCAATCTTTACTTCAACTCTCTCCATATAATTCCATCCCACGTCAAGCCTTCTAGTTCTTTCTTTCGCTTTCCTTATTATTTTGGCCATGTAAATATTAAATAATGTTGGACTTAGTCCTCGTCGCTGTCTTAGTCCGTCTTTCGTTTCGAATTTTTTTGATTGTCTGTTTTTGACTATCACGCTATTTGAGTTGTCTTCATATATTTTTTTTATTAAGTTAATCATTTTCCTGCTTATCTCTTTCTCTGCCATCATCTTACACAATCTATCCCAGAAAAGATCAGATAACTAGTGATAATACTTGTACATATAATCATACTAATATTTCTAGCATTAGGCTGCTTTTAAATGGAGACTATTATCCATTTGAAAGACCAAATATAAATTTTGCTTCAAATAACTATGCAGATATATACTGTAATTATTCAGATTTTTATCGAAGTTATATGAACCAATCTCTGTTGGAACGCAAACAAGTCTTGTTAAGCTACGATAATTTTTTTACACATGCGTTGTTTGTAATTGATTGTTCAAGAAGAGATGAGTCTATAAAATCTTCAACAGTTGACGTTAGGCTCGAAATAGAGTTACATCAAGGTTTTGCTTCCGACACTGAAGCATACTGTATCATTATTTACGAGTGTGTGATAGAATGTTTACCTCTCAGTGAAATAGTTAGAAAAATTAATTAGCCATGAAAATTGCTATTGTTGGCATGCAAGGCTTCGTTTTAAATAATTATGAAGGTGAACGAGCATTCCATGTTTAACAAATCACTATTATTAATGGATCGCTGTATAGCCACTATGTATTTCAAGAGCCTAAACTTTACTCAACTTTAACCATTTCTGAAAAGAAAGATGTAAATTATACAATTCATAATATTAATGGACTATTGTATGAATCAAGACATATAAGATACAATGACATATATTTAATAATTAAGAAATTATATGGATTTGATATAGTGTATGTTAAAGGACATCAGAAGAAAGACTTTTTACAAACATTATTCAGTGAATCTAATAGAATCGGATCATCATCAACATCACTTCTACCCAAAATTATAAATATTGAAACTTTAAATAATTCTAATTGTGTACCTAAGTTTAATCGTGATATTCCAAAATGTATGGAACATTTAAATGATAAGTTGTATATGTGTAGTTTAAGAAATTGTTTTATGCTTAGTAGTTGGATGTATATGTTTTTGCCTCAATAAAAATTAATATATATATGCATACGAAACAGTTGATTTTCGATTTATTCAATTAGTCTAAATCAGATGATCATGATTAGATTTACTTTCCTTTTTTAGTGACAATTTTTAATAATGAAATATATGTAATTAATCCGAAAAATGCAGAACAACTTTATATTTGTTTCAATTCAATCAATGATAGTTGGCCTTCTAAGTGGAGTAAGATGGAATAAGCTACAGACTCAGTTTTGTTTACAACAAATTCAACAAAATACAAAATTCGAATTATAAGCAAAAATGCTGAGTTTAAAGATGAGTGAGTGGCAGAGTTAAGACAGATTCCTCGTACCAATATTTATTTCATCTGTTTCATCAATACAGAAACTCGATTCAATCTTGTCAATATTCTATTGTGTGGTGGCAATAACATCAATATTATTTTTTAAAGTGTGCTTCTAACTTATTGGTAAAAGATGAAGTCATGGTAACGACTAATCAAATTTTAGAATTAAAAGATATTATTACCAGCATTGAGTATCCACTCAAATTCCATGATTATTTTATAAACATATTGGGTAATCAATTAGAGCTACCAGAAGAAATGGTATCAGAATATTTGAAGCCTTGTTGGGGACATCGTACAAATGAAGATGATGATGATTGCGATGTAATTGATGGCCTTCTACATACACATATGATTAACTGTTCCATATGTGAAGAAATTATTTTAAATCGATATATTTGAATATTTTTGTATTTATTATATTTTTATATCAGTTTATAATAGAAAACAATAAATTTATTAAGGAATTAGATATTTTAATTTACTACTTGCCTATTAATAACTATAAGTTATTTATTTTACCTACTTTCTTACCTTCGTCTATCAACAGATCTGAACTTGTTTGAACTTGAAAAGTGTCAGCTTAGTTGGTAGCGTACATTGTATAGTGGTTATTAAGTATAAAAAACGACACAGAGAAATCGTAATTCTCATATATTTAAAACACACCAGGTTTAAGTAAAAGTAATTTTACACATAAGTAATTTTAAACATAAAAAATGAGAAAGTCCATACATACATATTATATACCTATTCCTAAAACATATTTCTAATTATCTATTTCAAAGCATTGTACTACAAATGAATAAATTTATAGATGTTCAGTAATACTACACACAATACTACCATACATTTGAGATACAAATTATATACATATCATTACTATTGTCGTTAATAAGATTGAATTTTATAGTGACCCCAAGGAAGCGTGTCTGTACTGTTTTCAATCAAATAACGTTTATCATCAAATGAATTAAGAGCTAGTTTAATTTCCTCTACACTAAATAAATTATGGTTATAAGAACGTATGGAAAGCTGCTTTATAACTTTTTCTTTAGATCGCATTAAACATTCGTAATAATCATTATAATCTATTTCATTTTTTACTATGTTGTATTTCACCCCGCTAATTTTTTTTATGCATTTATTCAAACAATCTATTTTATAAGTGTACATTTTTTATCTTAATCCTATTAAATTGGTAATAATATTGCCAGCTGCCTCATCCTTAAACAGACCTAAAACTTTTATGTTTTTTAATGGTATACCGTATTGATTATCTACAGCATAGTTACTTGTATCGAATATTCGTATATAGGTTTTAATAATATCTAAATATGCATCATCAGATATGATTTCATATATGAAGCTACCTGTATCCAATACTAAGTTTTAGATATGTCTAGAATACACATTCCTATATAAGCCGGTTTGTTAAACACTATATGAGTTGTTTAGCTCTATAGCAACTAAACTTTCATCAGATATTTTATGGCTATGGAATAATGGGCTCGATATTAGATTTTTAGCACCATAGCGGCCTTCCCTTTTTCGCACATCTTGATATTCCTATGTTTCCTACGGTTTTCCATTGTGTTCCGAATACGGCATTGTTCATTAATTTGAACAAATTTTTCTCAAAATCTGTTTTAGCTTGTTCTCGGTATTTAGTATTCAAATCTATATATGATTGGAGCCATGGTGCTTGGCTAAATTGTAATATTTTATGACTTTCAGCCAAGACCAGACCATTCTGCAAGGCTTGTTTTAAATTTCGGTAACGTATAATATAATTTTTTTTATTTGTAATTGTATTCAGTAACTTAACAGATTTAGAACCTGGTGGTCGTTCATAATCTGCACAGAACCGCAGATCTTTATGTTTGTCATGACGCGACATTGGATATTCTAAGTCTACCTCGAGAATATAACCACTATCGGAATCATCAGGAACATTCATAATATCTACCTCACTTACATTATTTAGCCAAGCAAAATTATCGTAAGGTAGATACTGAGACATGGCCCAACCATACAGGTAATTGGCATCTAAATACAATAAATATTTAGATGGCTTTGTAATGTCCAAATTTTTCATATATTTGTAGTTTGCCGCGGAATATCTATTAGAACACATAGAAATACCTCCTCTTAGACCTTTTTCTATAAATAAAAGTTGATCTATGTCTTTGAGAAGCCTAAGTTTACACTTTGTTACTTTCAACATGCAATCCCAAGCATACCCAGGTAGCGTATGGTAGAAAGCCGGCTCTAAACCATGAATATTTATACACTTACTTCTAAAGTTTTCAAATACATCAGCCAGCAAGAGAACATCTGTTTTCAAGTATAAGTCGCTATATTCGTGTAAATTTGTAATACTAAATCTTTTCCAAATTACTTTTGCATGATCAAAATCGGCTTCACTGATATGTGATTTAGCCAGCTTATTGTAAAACAATTCTTTAGCTGGTAGTTGCGTTTCATTTAGTTTACTTAAATTATCTACATAATCATAGCAAAAAACACATTTCCTAGATAGCAGCTTAAAAGATTCTGCATCTAAATTACAGAATTCATGTTTTTGTAGGGTGGATACCAATTCAGACAGTAAAGTGTTTAAAAACCTGTAAGAATCTATGAAACAATATCGAACAGAACTATTAGTATAATGCTGAGTACATGAAATGTATTTTTCTTTATTTATTGGTAATAAAGAAATGGTTAACAGTTTACATATTTCTTTAACTAGGAAATGACTATCATAATTTGAAAGGTTATGGCAAATTATTGGTACTACAAATATTTTTTTCAAATTTAAGTTACAGGCTGCATGATCTGGACCACGTATATGGTCATTATAATGATTGTGACCTTTGGTAATTTTATCATTAATTAAAAACGGTTTCTCACAAATGTGACAATCTTTTGCTGCTTCAACATCTAGTCCACTATATATAAACACAGATGATTTAATCTTTCGTGCGACCTTGTTTGTTAATAACTCTAACTGATTTTAATTGTTCGCATAAAATGAGATGATTGTTTAGTTTTTCCTGCGTTAGAAAATAATTAAAGCACCTACCGCAAACAAAAATTTTACGTTTATTAATCTGTTCTGACATGAGCCTAGACATATTTTTTATAAGGCAATAGTGATACTTAAGTTCCTCATCTTCCGTGTCATCGGCTAACGGAGAGTAATCATTTATTTTAAGATAATATTTATTTTGTATGTACAATAAATTCACAAGTTTTTCTAATTTGGTGTCCGTTATTCTGCAAGGTACTGTTATATAATTTTTTTGTTTTACTCTAACTTTTGTATGTAACTCTAACACATAAACATTTACTGAAATGTTATTAAGTTTTTCAAATATACTTATTTGACCTAATGAAATTGGTAATTGAAAGCCATCTGTTTTTAATACAATTAAATAATGTGGATACGATGAAATTCTATCTGAATGAATAGTAGCAGGATAAAGTCCTGCAATAATGCTCCAATAAAAACATGAATTATCATAATTTTTTATATTCAGACACGCCTTTTTATTAGAAATTTTTTTAGGTAATTTAATATAGGATGAAGCAGCAAGACCGAATTCATATTTATTTATATTAATTTGTAAAATAACTATTGCCTTCAAGACCCAACCACTACCACGTTCTTGAAATTCACCAATTTTATGTAGTATTTTGTCAATGACGTTATTCTGAAACCAGTTTACTAAATCCGTGCCACTATCAATTTTTCCATTTCTGGTATAAAAATGCTTATATTCCAAAATTTCTATACTTTCTTTGATGGTGATATATTGAGCGCATAAACAGGTGTTTACTTTAAGTACGTTCATTGATTTTAATACATTATTTATACGTCTCTTAAGAAGTTCAAATTAATTTTTTAAAAATTCTGGGGCATCTGTGTGTCTTAGGTTATAAATGATGCCTGTTCGAATACTGTTGTTGAATGCAGATTTTAGATCGTCCCAAATTATTCTATCACTTCTCTTAGAAGCTCCCAAATTACCACCAGTGTGAGTCTGATAATTATTATTTTTTAACATAAGACAAAATCCTCTTAAATGATATAAATTTGTATAAAGCTTAATACAAATACTTACAAGTTGCTTCTCACGCATGATTTCATGATGTCTCGGATACTTTTGTTGATTTTTCTGATCCATATGCTTCTTTCTAGACTGAAACTTTCTTGTTACGAAAGTACAGCTTTTGAAAGTATATATACTACATCACTGTTGAAATTAATTGCCCTTTCCATGATCACTATATGCACACTTATACAATTGAAAACAAGACTAGTAACTTAATAGTATTACAAGCTACCAGAAATTTAATTCTTTATAGTAGAATACTATAACATTACTATGAGCATACGGCTTAAATACCTGATGCAGGTACCACCACCACCAGCAAAAATTATAGTCCCTTTAATAAGAAATCCTTAAAATCTTTAAAAGAAATTCGGTCTGATTTTATATTTTGCTAAATATACAATACAGATTATAACATTTCTAGAAACATTTTTCATCCTTATAATCCTTTAATACAACTAACATCCTGTTAAAAAGTTGGGGTGATTTTATATTAAAAATACAGATTTTTCTTGTATTTATTGGTAATAAAGAAATGGTTAACAGTTTACATATTTCTTTAACTAGGAAATGACTATCATAATTTGAAAGGTTATGGCAAATTATTGGTATTACAAATAATTTTTTAAGATTTAAGTTACAGGCTGTAAGATCTAGACCTCGCATAAGGCCACTATAATGGTTATGATTCCTGACAATTTTATCATTGATTAGAAACGGTTTCTCACAAATGTGACAATGTTTTGCTGCTTCGATATCTAGTCCACTAGACATAGACACAGATGATTTAATCTTTTGTTCAATCTTGTTGGTTAATAACTCTAACTGATTTACTATCCATCCTACACAATTTTCTCCTCGATAAAAGTCGTAGTAGCAAAGTGATTGATAATAAGCATATTTTACATAATAGCCTACACTAAATGGCGTATGCTGTTGATAACAAATTTGACTTTTATTGCGTGAAATATCTATTTTCTCTAGGACACATTCAAATTCTAAATATATTGCGAAAGGGACTTTTTGCTTATATACAATATTTTTGAACTCTACGTAATCATAACTTGGAAAAGATATTTTACAGAATTTTAATTGTTCACGTAAAATGAGATGATTGTTTAGTATTTCCTGAGTTAGAAAATAATTAAGGCACCTATCAAAACAAAAATTTTACGTTTATTAATCTGTTTTGATATAAGCCTAAACATATATTTTATAAGGCAATAGTGATACTTAAGCTTCTCATATTCCGTGTTATCATCGGGTAACGGAGAGTAATCATTTATTTTAAGATAATATTTATTATGTATGTACATAATAAAGTCTATATCGGAGAGTGAAAGTGGTCGGATGTTCGTTTGTGGTGAAATCGAAAAGTCGATACGCAGATAAGCAGAGTACTGATTGTTTAGTGGTTTAAGGATAATACATCAATAAAGTTATTTTTTTTTTATTTTGTGAGTTTGATAAGGATATTAACTAATAACAGAACAACGGAGAAGTAAGACATCTAGATAAGTATAGGAAAGTGCCCTTCCGAGCGGAGGAAGCGGGGGTAATTTCCAAATAACAAGTATAACTGATAAGCAGGAACGGTGTTATTGAGATAAGAAACAAAAACAACTTTTATTTGCTTTTTATTTGTAGTTTATATATATAAATATAGATAAATATTTAATATTATTATAGATTTATAAATAGAAGTGGGATTGACCTCGCAAGAATGGAGGCTAAAAACCCATTCAAAGTGGCGACTAAAATCAAAAGAACTCCACCAGTGGGAAAAGTGGAGACTAGAAAAAAAAAACATCAACGGAGGAAGAAGAGGAATATGAGGAGCAAGAAAAAGCAAACAAATCGTATAGAGGAGTAGTGATGAGCGAGGTTGAAGATAGCATGGAGAAAAGAATAAAATTAAGACAGAAAGATATGTCGCAGCGGAAAGAAGAAAGTGAAGATACTCAGAAAAAACTAAGTGGAGTATGAGATGAATTAATGATTCAAATCAAACTGATACAAAGGAAAATTAGGATATATAAAGAGGGCAATAAAAGAGAAGAAGGACAAACTCGAGAAGAAATGGAAAAAAGTATAGAGAATATAGAAAAAATAGTAGGTAAAATGACCGCCACAGTATATGAACACATGGAGAATGCAGAGAAAAAACAAAAACCAGGAAAAACAGATAAATTAAAGCAAAGGCTGGAACAAATAGAGAAACAATTCGAAAAAAGAATGGACAAATTGGAAGCAAGAATAACGGAATTGACAGGGGGAGGTACAATAACACAAAATATGAGCAAAAAGACATATGCAGCTATCACAGAAAAGAAAAACGAAAACGATACAAAAAAGATAAAGGGATGGAAAACACCTGAAAAAATAAGAGAAATAACAGTGAAAGCGGTAGAAGGTGAGAAGGTAATGGAAAAAATTCGAGAAAAACTTACGATAGAAGAAGTAGGTGAAGAAGGTATAAAGGAAATAAAAAAATACAAAAGTGGATTGGTAGTGATGAAGTGCAGAAACGAGCTACAACAGGAGCAAATAGGGAAGAAACTGGAGGAAGTACAAGGAATAACAGTGAGGAAAATGAAAGAAACAAAGCCGTTGTTTATAATAAAAAAGTTGAGCAAGGGTATACTGAAGAAGAAATAGTAAATGAAACAATAAGGGAAAATGAAGAAATAAGAAAAATGTTGGGGACTAGAGAGGTGAAGACAGTAATAAGAGCAGTTAAAAAAAATGCCATCGGGAACAGTAAACAATATGTAGAGGACTGGGTAGTAGAAGCTGACAATGAGATATTCAAGTACGTGGTAAAAAAAGGAAAATTACTGATAGATTTTAATGTAAAACAGGTAGAGGAATATATAAGGATCGCGATCTGCTACAAATGCTGCTGCTATGGGCATGCAGCTAAGTACTGTACAAGAACGGAGGTATGCTACAGATGTGGACAAGAAGGACACGAAAGCAAAGATTGTGGAAAAAATGAGATAAAATGCGCCAACTGTACAAGAATTAATGATAAAGACCTAGAGCACATGGCAACTAGCAAAAAGTGCGAAATATACAAAAGAAAGGAGGAACAACAAGAAATAGGATAGATTATGGAAGCTGGGAAGAAAAGAAACAAACAAAAAACTGAAGAAGTGGGGAAAGGAGCAGAAAACAATGAGAAGGAAAAAGGTAGAAATATGGAGATTGGCAACATGGAATATACAAAGCATAAAGGGAAAAGAAATAGAACTAGAAGATGAGTTTCTGGAAAATAAGATAGACATACTTACAATAACGGAAACGAAAAATAAAAGGAAGAGGACTGCAAAAAATGATGAAAGGAAGTGTATTTATATATAGCGGAGTGGAAACAGAGAAAAGAGCAGCTGAAGGAGTCGCATGTATGATAAAAAAAGAATGGGCACACAATATAGAAAAATGGGAGGCATGTTCAGAGAGGATATTGACAATAAATATGAAGGAAGATAACGAGAGCATTATAACAATAATAAGTGTGTATGGACCAAATGAAGACGACAAAAAGGAGAACAAAGAGAAATTCTGGGAAATGTTAACAGAGGCGGTAGAAAGAGCAAAAGGCGAAATATACATTGCAGGAGATTTCAATAGTAGAGTGGGAAAGGGAAAATCAGGAGAGAGTAGAATATTGGGCCATAATGGGGAGGCAATACTAAATGATAATGGGAAAAGATTAATAGTTTTTTTTTCGGAGTTTTGCCGAATCAATAATATGTTTATAGCAAATACTTACTATAAGCACAAAGATATACACAAATATACTAGAGAGATGAGCAGCAAAAAGGAAAAATCGATAATAGACTACATAGTAGCAGGAAATGAAAATAGAAAGAACATAGTAGATGTAAAAGTGTCAAGAGAACCGGAACAGGGAAGTGATCATTATATGGTCATATCAAAGATAAAGAAACCATTAAAAGCAGATAACAGAGAGAGAAAAGAAGATAAGATAGAATATGAGAAAATAAAAGCGTATAGACTAAAAGACGGAGAGGTGGCAAAGCAATATAGAGAAAAAATGAAGAGGATGATTGAGAGTAGAAATGAGAAATGGAAGACATTAAGTTTGGAAGAGAGTTGGGAGGAACTCAAAAAGATAATACTACAAGCAAGCTCGGAAGTGTGTGGAAGAATAAAAAGAAATAAGAAAATAAAACAAACGGCATGGTGGACAGAAGAGATCAAGAGAAGAGTGAGACTAAAAAAGAAAAAATGGAAGGAACATCTACAAAAAAAAACTAGAGAAACGTATCAGTGCTACAAGGAAGAAAGGAAAATAGTGAAGCAATTAGTATTAGAGGCGAAAAGAAACGAATGGGCAGAATTCGGCAATAAATTAGAAAACGAAGCGGCAGAGGGGAAAAAAATATTCTACAGCAGATTAAAAACAATAAGAAAGGGAAAGACCAACTGCGCGACATATATAAAGAACAAAGAAGGAGAACTGTTAAAGCGGGAAAAGGAAATAATGGAAAGATGGAAGCAATACTTTGAAGAGCTGCTGTCAGAAAAGATAGAGAGGACCGATACAAGAGAGGTAGCCAATATAGAGAGAAATAAAAGCAAAGACGATGAAGAAGAATTTAATATGGAGGAAATGGAAAAGGCCATAAAACAACTAAAGAATGGGAAAGCGCCAGGAAGCGACACAGTAACGACAGAAATGGTAAAATATATGGGGGAAGAGGGAAGGCAAGTAATGCTTGATATATATAGAAAAATATGGGCAGAGCAAAGAATACCATAAGAATGGCAGCATGCGATGATAGTGCCAATCTTCAAGCAAGGGGACAAGAAACACTGTAATAACTACAGGGGAATTACACTACTAAATACCAATATGAAAGTGCTAGAAATGATTATAAATGAGAGAGTAAAAAGTAAAATCGAGAAAACACTGGACGAATCCCAGTCAGGATTTAGGGAAGGAAGATGTATTCAAGATAATATATTCACGATTAAACAGATAATGGAAAAAACAAGTAGAAAGAAAAAAAATGTATACATTGGTTTTTTAGATCTAAAAAAAGCATTCGACAAAGTAGGAAGAGATAGATTGTGGAGGATGATGGCAGAGAAAGAGATAAGCCCGAATATGATAAGCTTAATAAAAAAAATATATGAAAAAAACTCAAATAGCGTGATAGTCAAAAACAGACAATCAAAAAAATTTAAAACGAAAGACGGACTAAGACAGGGAGGAGGACTAAGTCCAACATTATTTAATATCTACATGGACAAAATAATAAGGAAAGCGAAAGAAGGAACTTGAGGGCTTGAAGTGGGATGGAATTATATGGAGAGAGTTGAAGTAAAGAGTGGAGCATTCGCAGACGATATAATGGTGGTAGCATCTAATGAAAAAGAGCTGCAGGCAAACATAAATATATGGAATGAAACACTTAGAGAGAACGGAATGGAAATGTGTAAAGAGAAAACAAAAGTAATGATAATTGGGGAACAACAGGAGATAAAAATCATGGTAGATAAGGTAAAATTGGAGCAAGTGACGAAATGGAAATATCTAGGAGTAGAAATATCTAGTTCAGGAAAGCAAGAAGAAGAAATTAACAGTCGGGTAGAAAAGTGTTTTACAGTATCAGCAATACGATTGTGGGGAAAAAAAAATAACAAGGAAAATAAAAATAAACGTATATAAAACAATAATAAGACCAATACTGACATTTAAATGTGAGACATGGATAACAGATAAAAAGGAAATAAGTAAAGTTCAAGCGATAGAAATGAAATACATGAGGAGAGTAAAGGGAGTGACAATGAGAGAAAGAATCAAGAATGAGGAAATAAGAAAAGAATTGGGAATGGAGGTGATACACGAATACATAGAGAAGAGACAGTTGGGATGGTGGAGTCACTTGAAAAGAATGGGACAAGAAAGACAAATGAGAAGAGTATGGGAAGCTAGACCTGGACAGAAAAGAAAAAGGGGAAGACCTGAAACTACTTGGAATGACATGATAGAAAAGATATTGTAAAGAAGAGGAATAACGATGAGTGAAGCTAGTAGGATGGCAAACAACAGGAGAGAATGGAGAAAGTTTTGCGACGTAGTGACACGAAGCGAAAACGCGGGGGCCTAGAGGAAGAAGGAAAAAAAAGATAAAGACTAACAAGCCTACACCAGGAATGGTAGACAGGCTTTAAGATACATATATATATATATGTATGTACAATAAATTAACATGTTTTTCTAATTTGGTGTCCGTTATTCTGCAAGGTACTGCTATATAATTTTTTTGTCTTTCTGTGTTTTCATGTAACTCTAACGCATAAACATTTACTGAAATGTTATTAAGTTTTTCAAATATACTTATTTGACCTATTGAAATTGGTAATTGTAAGCCATCTGTTTTTAATACATTTAAATAATGTGGATACGATGAAATTCTATCTGAATGATTAGTAGCAGGATAAAGTACTGCAATAACGCTCCAATGCAAACATGAATTATCATAATATTTTATATTAAGACATGCCTTTTTATTATAAATTTCTTTAGGTAATTTAATACAGGATGAAGCAGCAAGACCGAATTCATATTTATTTATATTAATTTGTAAATTAACTATTGCCTTCAGGGCCCAACCACTATCACGTTCTTGAAATTCACCCATTTTATGTAGTATTTGATCAATGACGTTATTTTGAAACCAGTTTACTAAATCCGTGCCACTATCAATTTTCTCATTTCTGGTATGAAAATACTTATATTCCAAAATTTCTATATTTCCTTTGATAGTGATATATTGAGCGCATAAACAGGTGTATACTTTAAGTACATTCATTGATTTTAATATATTATTTATACGTCCCTTAAAAAGTTCAAATGAATCTTTTAAAAATTCTGTGGCATCTCTGTGTCTTATGTTGTAAATGATTCCTGTTCTGATACGGTTGTTGAATGCAGATTTTAGATCGTCTCAAATTATTCTATCACTTCTCTTAGAAGCTCGCAAATTACCACCAGTGTGAGTCTGGTAATTATTATTTTTTAATGTAAGACAAAATCTTCTTAAGTGACTTAAATTAGTAGAAAGCTTATTACAAACACTTACTGGTTGCTTCTTGGGCATGATTTTCATGATGGCTCGGATACTTTTGTTGATTTTCCTGATCCATGTGCTCCTTTCTAGACTGGAAGTTTTTTGAAACAAAGGTACAGCTTTTTAAAGTATATTTATTATATCACTGCTTAAATTAATTGCACTTTCCATGATCACTATATGCACACTTATACAATTGAAAACAAACTATTAACTTTATAATATTACAGGCAACCAGAAATTTAATTCTTTGTAGTAGAATACTATAACATTACTATGAGCATACGGCTTAAATACCTGATGCAGGTACCACCCCCACTAGCTAAAATCATAGTCTCTTTAATAAGAAATCCTTTAAATCTTTAAAAGAAAATCGGTCTGATTTTATATTTTGCTAAATATACAATACAGATAAGATTTCTAGAAACATTTTTCATCCTAATAAACCTTTAATACAACTAAAATCCTGTTAAAGAGTTGGGATGATTTTGTATTTAAAATAAATCTTATTATTCCACGCATTCTAAAATTCCTTAAGAGAAATGTATTTTAAGTGCTGATCAAATTGATAAACATCTGTTTGTAAGTTTGTCATGAAGCAAAACCTTTATTATTATTAAATACAATAATTGAATGATTGATGATTGACTAAACATTAGACCTTTTATAAAATTAAATAATGTCCTCAAATTGGAAGAATTTGAATTGGAAACACTGATTTTAAATATGTAGTGGATTCGTCATATATATTTTAGTACAATGGAATTAGACTATTTACGTTTTATTTGTTGTAAGAATATATTCATAACAGGTAATAATAATGAGGAATTAAAAATGATTCAAATTACTAGACAGGAAAAGACTATATACTTAACAAAATCTGATTTGGTAAACATAATATTCATCAATACATATCATGTCGTTCCCTTAATTAACAGGCTAAATTTAATTGACTTTATCACATTTTATAATAATTTTATAAAAGCTGATTTTATAGCCATTTGCATATGGCTAAATATGTTAATTTAGATTTAATACAGATTACAACATTTATAGAAAAAATTTTCACTCTTATAATCCTTTCAAATAACATCCGGTTAAAGATCAAGAGCGATTTTATATTTTATATTAAAAATACAGGTTATTGTTCGGCACAACCCAAAATTCAATTTATATACTCAACCCAACATAATGGATGTCGGTTGGCTTTGTGGTACAGTGGTAAGCTCCTTATACCCCCATAAAAGTTTATAGGTTCGATTCCTATTCACATCTAAAAATTTTATTTTAAAGATCTTCTCTATCATCTGTCTCTCTCTCTCTCTCTCCTTTTCCTTTACTCCTCTGCTTTACTGCTGCAATCACGAGGTGTGCTCACCACACCTCGGTAACGCTTTTCGTATTGTTGATTCAAATCCGATGCTACCGACATCTATCCCCACAACATCAAACTTCAAACATTACATCAAATGATACCTTGGAAACACATTGAAACTTGGTGCCACATTCCAAAAATAAATATGACATTTCATTGACCCAAAAAAATATGACACTGATAATTGACCCACAAAATGCAAAAATATGACGGTGACAATTGACACGTAAAGCGCCACCTAGCGGACAACACATGAAACTCAATGACATAAAAATGGGGCCCGCGATTGTGGCGCCCTCTGGTGGCGAAATTTTGAATCCGTGGTCTAGTTCTGCTGCTGTATATCTACTGGCCTGTATCGTTGAATTCGACGCGCATACGTCAATTCAATGATCGCACATGCATTTCAAATTTTTCACCTTAATTAATGTTACGCAATTTAGAATTTAGATGTTAACAAAAATGAACGACGAAACCGAAAATCCGGAACACAGAAGTCCAGAGTGTGTAAAGTTGTAAACAACATATAAAGTTGTCTGCAGATAATTGTGTAATATGTAATTGCATATAATAAATAATTATATCTATATTTCAGCAAATATAAAAAAGGACAAGTTATGGAGTGAGGTACATTGTGAATTTGGCAAAAAACCTGAATTTTCCATATCGTTTCTTCAAGAAAGTGGAGAAATTTAAGAGACACGTACGTCCGAATAAAATCAGGATACACGCCAACTGGAGCTCCCGCCAATCGGAAAAAAAAGTGGAAATATGTAGATATGATGACATTTTTAGATGATACCTTTGGTTACACACCAACAACTTGTAATATAAGTTCCCCGTTATATTACAAGCACGGAATCTGCAATAAATCCTATTTGCATCAGGATATCGGAAATTTTAAAATTATTACCCGTTAGAGCAAGGGCCGAAACGGAGATAGAACTCTTAAAATTAGTTTTTGAAAAGGTCGCACCTTATATGTAAATGTATTTTAATCATAATTAATAAAATATATACATTGAAGTACAATAAACATTTATTATTTATTCCACTGAAAAGGAATTGCTCCTTCATTCATAAAGTGATTAGCAAGACACTGTCTCATTTGTTCGGCAGCTCGACCATATGTGTTTGTGCTGGTTCTTTGAATATCTCGGAAATCTTCATGCGATTCATCCCTCCACTCTACTACGATAAGTTCTCCATGAATGAATGCAATAATAGATTTCCTGAATATTCGCCATCCTGCAGCCAAAACTATTTTCAATTAACGTCCCCTGCATAACCTGAAGTCATTGAATGAATTAGTGAATAAGTATGGCCATTTGAACATTATTTAAATTACCTATAGTTAAAAATCCTTTCTGGCAAAAAATAACCACGATATGGACGCATAATATTTGTTGTTAGGACGAATGCTTCATCGGCCACAATATAATAATTACAATTTGGAATTTCACCAAAGCGACTAGGAGGTGGGAAATCCATGGTGTTATTAAATATAGATTTCCCTATAGTTGATTTTTTAAATACTGCATTATCTCTTTTCTCGACAATTTCGGTTTACGCAACACAGTGTCACGTAAACAGTACCAAATTGCATCACATATTTCTTTGATAATCTTTTATACAGTGCAGGGGGCAACCCGAAAACTATATGAAATTGCAACAATGCTGTCAGCGCTTGCTAGATATCTATAAAATATTATATTTCATATCCAAATTCTTTATTAGTAAGAGTTGTAAAACATACGTGCATATGTATAGTGCTGGATACAGAATAGAACATTTACATTCCGAATGCTGCTTTCTGTATAGATATTTCTAATATTATACTCACCTTAATGTAATTGCAAGCCTCTCATGCGCACTTATCGGTGTCCGAATAAAAAGGAGTTTTGAAAGTTTGGGGGTCATTATTTCAGCCAAATTTTCGAATGTCTGTTCATATTTAAGAATGTCTAGTCATTCTTAAATAATTAAAAAACTTTTCTGGATCAGATTTAATTACCTTTATAAGGTTGTTATATGCACCTTGCTCCAGACGGTTTTTGTAAATGTCCCTAACCCACAATTGTTTTCTCTTAATTAACTTTCTATTTGGTTTTTTAGGTTTTGATTTTAATTTTAATTTAATCATGCAGAGGGACAATAAGAGAATATTATTCAGTGCTTTTTTTTGAAACTGCATGTCACTCATTTTGAAAATCTTTATAACACAGAATTGACACAAATAGTTTAAAACAAATAAAATACTTCTAAATCTAAGGTTATAAAATGTTTAACTTTTATCCGACATCGAAGAAAAGTTAAAGTTTATTTAAGTCTGTCCGTCATCGCGTGATTGTAAAAAACCGTCGGAAGCATATTGGCGTCAAAAGATTCTGGCCAATAGAAATGCCGTCGGATGGTCAAAATATCCGATGACGGATGCATGAAAATTCACCTTAACTCTTATCAAATAATACGTACTGCTAAGCAACGTAATGGGGGTGAATTACTTATTGTACGGTGTTAATTGATTTTGTAATACACTAATTTCTTTCTTCGAGATGTGAAATATCTAATTACCCAGCAAATAAAATTAAGTTTAAATTTTAAATCTTTTTCCTCAATTTAAAAATTTTTGCTTGGTGTCTGTATTTATATGTTTAACGTTTAACCGTCTTGTAATTAAAATTTAGATAAAATTTAATACGGGGAAATTGCATTGCCATCGGAAGTTTTATTTATTTATATTATTTTCTTTCTTTTAATATATTTTGTCGACATTTACAGCCGACAAATGTTGTAGCTGTAATTATTATTTTATTTTCTTTTAAGGAGTAATGAATTAAACCAATAATGTCATGATAAAGTGGTTATTTGAGTAAGTTTTTCACTTTTTTCCTTTCTTGTTTAAATTTACGTTAATTTATACTTTCCTACTTCTTTTTGCGTCGCTAAAATTGTATATTTCATTAAAGGTCGTTCTTTCATACAGTAAACATTTATTTTTCAACGTTCTGAATTAACTAAAAAATAATAATATCTACTCAGAGTGTTTTGAGAAGAGTAAAAGATTCCATTTGGTCTTTATTTCAAGAACAGATAAAACAAAGCACTAATGGTACTAAAATAATTAGAGCAAAGTGCTTAAAGTGTAATATGTCGGTTCAGTAGCAAGAATGAGGAAGCATACGCAAACATGTGGCTCCTTTCATGTAGACGAAGTTATGTCAGATGATCCATGCTGTTCAAGTGAAAGTGAATTATTAAGAATTGATCTGGAAAATTAGGAAAAACGAAAAATTTATGAAGGTAAGTAATACAATAACGTGAAATATGCATAAGTGTAAATAGTACTCGATGGAGTAATAAAACTTTAATAATACATAATGTGTGATATGCTCTATCTCTTTATTAGTAACTAAACTAATATCAAGTATATATTTTATCCTGCACCCTATTATTCTTAGACGTAGACGTGAGGAGAGAATAGCAAATTAGGGATATTCCCTACTTTTTGCCTATATATATCCTAGGAAATGCATATTATTTAGTGTGTTCATATGTTATAATGTGATGAAGTATAAATAACAGAATGATAATTCAGTTAATAACTATTATCAATGATTTTTTTTTAATTAGAAATCCTTACTAAAAACCGAAAAAAAATGCCTGTTTTAAGCAGCTGTTTAAAATCAATGTTTTAAATCAGTTTAAAACATGTTTCACAACATCAGTTTTAAACAAAATAACCCTGATCTTTACACATTTCTTACATCTCCTACTCTTAGTACAGCGTACGTGCCACGCTACTTTACCTCGGTAACGTATATACCCTAACTCGGTTATGGCCAGTACACTTGTTCTAATTTCGTGCTGAAGGGTGCATACTAGGAATGCAACAAAAGCTCAATTTTATAGATGCTGTCCTAAAAATAATAATCAAGTGTTGAGTTTATCAATTGAAGATGGTGATGGTTCTCCTGATGAAGAGTACAAACAAGCTGTTAGGATCGTTGAAAATGTACGGCTCTCTCCAAGCGTTAATTCGATAGATTGGTATGAATGTGTAAGAATTGAAAATTAATAAATTAGTTTGAAAATTGATACTGGTAGTCAAGTTAATATATTAAATTATAGTGACTACAAAAAGTTGAAATTGGGGAATGGTCTTTTACCTGTATATAGTAAATTAACAAGCTACTCTGGTCATAAAATTTCTGTTACGGGTCAAGTTGATTTAATTGTTTGCTATAAAGATAAAAAGTCGAAGCTTGTATTTTATGTTCTAAATAACAAATTATCTAAGTCTATTTTGGACTTGTAGGAGCTCAAAAATTGGGAATGTTAAAACAAGTGAAAAAAAATCAGTATTATGTATTAACAGTGGTGATGAGATTCGGAGAATTTTGAGTAGGTTTCGAAGCCTTTTTGAAGGGTAGGTAAAGTAAGGAAGAAATTTATGATAACATTGGATGGATTTGGTACCATTTGTTTCGGGAGTAGTCCTTTGGAACTAAGAGAAAATGTAAAATTAAAGCTTCAAGAAATAGAACAACAATTGATAGCTAAAGTTGAGGCTCCTAGTGAATGGGTTAATCTCATTGTTGTAGTGTCAAAAAATAATGGTAAAGATATACGTATTTGTATGGATCCATTACATCTTAATAAATATATAAAAAGAGAGAGATATCCAATTCCCACAGTGGATGCTTTGTTTTCTCGGTTGACAGGTGTCAACCTGCCGTTAGATAGTAGCAGCTCGTTATTGTGTACCTTGACTACTCCATTTGGCAGATACCTATACTTAAGAATGCCATATGGTTTGGAGTGTGCACCTAAAATTTTTCAGAGTTACATGTGAACTTTTGGATGGAATTGAGCGACAGATTTCTTATCTTGATGATATTTTAGTATACGGAACATCGCTTAAGGAGCATAACAGAAGTTTGGAAAAGGTACGTAATAGAGTTCATAAAAGTAGTATGACACTCAACAGGGATAAATCTAAATTTTATGTTAAAAAAATAAAATTTTTGGGACACATAATAGATGCTATTGGCATTTCTCCAGATCCTAATAAAACAGAAGCTATTGCAACGTTCTAGTCTTAGGAGTTCCAATGGGTGTAAAATAATAATTGCACTTTGAATTTAAAAAAATGTTATTTATTTAAATAAAAGAAAGAAAAGAATTATATAGCTGCTCATGCAGTTATTAACTACATTAGCCTCATATTCAACTTAACTTTCAATTGTTTTGGCGACGCATTCTTCTTGACTTTTGATGTCAACATAACTGCCACGCCTCCAGCGTTTTTGATTCTTTCTCTTGTTCCTCAGTGACTGCTCAGGAGTCATTTTATCTTCTATGATTCGCACTCTTCCAAAGATCTGCATTTTTCTTTTTTTGCCTAGTTTCTGCATTTCGAATGCCATCTATAAAAGTTTGGACCGCCAGCCGCTCCATAACATTCTTTGGTGTAGCAGGATACGCAAATCGAACCAATCTAGCTATATCGGCTTCGAATTCTTGCAACGATTCATTAAGCTTCTGTTGACGATTTTTTAATTGACGATGCTAAACCTGCTCCAAATGTGACTGGCCATATCGCATTTCCTAATCGCCTTGTTCAGCTGGAGGAATAATTTGTAAAATATTAGTTGCATCACCACACAAAGCATACAGCGGTGGCCTTTGGTGTTGGAGACCATGCATTAGCACGAGCAGCTGTCTCAAATTGTAGCAAGTAACTGGTCCATGACGTCTTTTCATCAAATTTCGGTGGTTTCATCTGAGTTTTAGAGTGGTTTGTGGAAGTACATTCTGCAGCTGAAGCTTTACTTCCACATGTTGCTTTAATAATTTTGGGTTGATGGGTCATATTTTCTATTGCTTGAATTTTGTTTTCTGCGATTCAAAACGATTATTTACATCTGTCACATTTTGTTCTAATTTGGAAAATTCGAGAATGTTCCACTAATTTATTCATCAAAACAGTAGAATTTTCTATTAATTTACTTTCCATTTCAGTGATTTCGTCCATTAAACTCTTCGAAACTTGCAGGAATTTATTTTCCATTTCATTTTTCAAAGCAATAGAATTTTTCATTAATTTCTTTCCAATCACATCAATTTCGTTCTTTAGATCTGCCGAATTTTCATCGAATTTTTCCAATTCTTCCATTGCAGTGAATTTATTTTCAATTTTCGAAAAAGATGTTTCAAATAGATAATTATCGGAATTCTCAAATTCGTTAATTAACGCTTCTCTTATCCGTTCAACCAACACACATTTTTTTCCGCTGGTATCCAAGTATCTTTCTTCCAAATCTCTGCGTAAGTCTGTCACCTTTAGGTCCATAATATTCATTTTTGAAACCATTTTATTTTAATTTACACCCAGACACCTGACACCTATTGTAACGTTCTAGACTTATAAGTTCGAATGGGTGTAAAATTCTAATTGCACTTTGAATTTAAAAAATTTTTATTTATTTAAATAAAAGAAAAATGTCTAAGAGGAAACAAAACAATGAACACAATTTAAGTACACTATTTGAACAATATAACAAAGATATACAGATTTGCCGAGCGGATTCTTATGCAAAATATTTATTTACACGACGCGTATTTAAGCAATAGATGAACTGATCCAGAAATCGTAAATTGCGGCCTTTTTATATAAAATACACATCCCAGAATATTCTCAATGGCTCTGACTAATCTATGGCCTTTCGATTTAAATATTCTGTGCCCGTTAAGACAGTTCTAGATAATTTGGCTTATTAAAAATACATGTCATTGAGATTATTCTAGAGTGTACTCATGGTCGCTATTATTTATGTAAGTAAATATCGTCAGACTTACGATGTAATGGCTATATCACTCCCACAAAGCTGTTAAAAATTGCAGAGATTGTTCAGAATGATGACGTATCTCTCTAAGTTTATTCCCAATTTTTCCAGTGAAACCAGTACTATTCGAAAACTTCTCAACAATAAAAACGAATGGCAATGGACAGCAAATGAGCAGACTTGTTTGAAAAACTAAAAAAGCTAGTGGCTAAACCAACAACGCTTAGATATTTTGATAAAAAGAAAAATATCACTATCAGTGCATACTAGTCCGTATGGTCTGGGTGCAGTTATATCTCAAGATGAATTTCAACTGAATTTAGTTCCATATCATTGACGGATACGCAGCAGTGATATAATCATATTGAAAAAGAGTTGTTGGCTTTAGTATACGGTTGTGAAAAATTTGCATTTTACTTATATGGCAGATCATTTGTTGGTGAGACAGATCACAGACCATTGTTGGGATTACTTAAGAAGCCATTAGATGAACTGTCACCTAGACTACAGCGATTAGCTATGAAGTTACTGAGATATCGGTTTGATTTGAGGTATGTTCCGGGAAGATACTGACAATACCAGATACTTCGAGTAGAGGTCCTTTGAGAATTACCATGAATACTGATTATTTGGAAAAAAACCTTAAAATTTACTCTATCATTGCAACAACGAAAGAAAATGAAAAACGAGTAATTATGTAAACTGCAAATGATTCCACTCTCAAAATAGTAAAGCAATATACATTAGAGGCTTAACCTGAACATAAGGCATTGGTGCCGAGTCATGTTAAAAAATGTTGGTTATTTAGAAATGATATATTTCTCTGTAAAAATGTTTTGTTCTATAAAAAGAGAATTGTTATATTGTTACTGCATTAATCTCATCAGGGATTACAATCCTGTAAAAAAAAAGGCGGAAGAAGCTATTTTCTATCCAGGTTTGGCTAAAGATGCTGAGAGAGTTGTTTTGCACTGTGCAACATGTCAAATGTATGGCAGAGATATATTAATAAGATTAATTTTATATATAATAAGATAATATTTTGTATAGGTAATAAGGATATGCAACAGATAAATTATTCTACTATTCACTATGAAGCTTTCCAAGCCTATTAATTTGTCTAATACTAGAGTCGATGCTACAGTTACCTCTAATGGTATTCGATCATAACCTACTATATATTCTAAAATATTTAGTCCCTAATAAACTTTCAGTTTTTATGATGCTTGGATGCATGAGTGTTAATTTAGCAAAAGTAATCGGGTTCTCAAGTTCTCAACATCTTGAATTATAGAATCAATTATTCCGTATATATTTATAATTTGATTTAACGTATCGCTCATAAAAAATTAACTGTTGCAGCTAAAATCGATTAATTTCTTCGTGTACTTGAATAAAAATTAAAGTAAACAAAATTTAAGTGGAATCTCGCAAAATGCTGTTAGACAGAAAATTATAAGTTATGGATCTATTTTCCGATGCCGTCTCAACATTATTCGTTGTTCTCTTTTCTGTTCTGAATCCTCATATGAATTTCATAATTATGGAGAACTAAAACAAGGACGGGGGAAGAGGAGAAAAGGTGGACACCCAGTAAGTGGCGCTGGAGTAGACTAGTACACACAACATTGTTTAAATGCTAAGTAATTTCATTTTGTACCTTTCGCCACCACATTTTTTGTTCTTGCCATAAGTAAAAATATTGCAAAGAATATTGACTCGTATCAAAAATTATACATTTGGTAGTTATTGTATCTTCAGGATTAAGTAATTGTCAGAAATAAACAGTTTCTTCTTTATTACCAACAATGGAGTTTGTAGTTTCCATTTCTTGATTTAAGTATACTTCTGCTATTGCAAATGTTAATTTATCTGCACACGTAATTTTTGCTATTAAAAAAATATCTTGAAAACTGTCATTGTCGGAAACGAACATAGTAGTATCTTTATTAATAACATTATTATACCACTCATTTTTTAGATTATGTAACACAAAACAATCTATTGAAGCTACTCTTAATTGAAGAATAGATGATTAAAGATTGAATAGTTTTTCTAACTAAAACCAAACAGTTAGTTTTTACACTACTATTAACTACTACTTGCAAATGTAGTTTCCTAACACAAAACCACACCCCTTTGCTTCACATAAATTCACTATAGATGTGAACCTGTTTACTATTTTATTGTTTCTATTATCGTTACTGACTCTTTTTCAAATAATAAATCGTCACGTGTTGCTAAAGGAATATTCCCCGGTGGTGCTACAAAATAATCCTCTTCAACAAGACTCGCGTTTTTGAAAATCTCCTCTTTAGAACACTGTTCTGTTACTTCGTCGTCTCGCAGCCTCAATGGGCTAAAATACATAAAATGCTTCAAAATTATATATTTTAGAACTCTACCTAAGCCATATTGCACTTACATATCCTCTAAGACAGTTATTAATGGTTCAACATTTGTGGTATTAACTTGATGAATTTGATCAGCATACTCTATTGCAGCTTCTAGTGTTAGTATACTTTCTTTATTTGCACAATCAACTAATGATAATCTTTCTAATAATGCAATGGTAGCAGCATCAATTTTGGTCTTCTCCGGGAATTTATTGGGATGGCTCTTAGACTTACAAGGTTTAGCAGGAATCAATACCGTTGATATCCTTACTTTCTGAATTGGTTTAAATGTACAAAATTTTCTTAGATTTGCTGAATACCTCAATAAACTCATATTTCATATCATATAATATACGCTTAACCTAAGAATTTAGATAGACCTATTTCCTATTACCTGGAGAATCCAAGATTGGCGTGCGCATATTCATGCAATCGACAGGTGAAAATGTATATAAGTTAAAATAAATATTGTCCTGATAATAATAATAAACAAATACACAATTATACATCATATGTATAAAACAATAACAGGAATTTTGTTACTGTAAAACTTTGATAAAGAAAATTTTACCGAAAAAATTGTGACTAAGTTCACACCTATACAAGACTTGCGCAGAAATCATATGTTGCAACCGTTTCTCTCATAGAAATTTGTGTCTCACCCTCTCTCTTACGAATACGAAACAAGTCTATTGATTGAAAAAAAATTGTAAGTGTATATTTGGCGGTGAGTTTCTGTCAACTTGTAGGGTTTACTTTGGTATTATTTATATACATTATTGATTATTATATTATGATATTTGGATATCATAATTGGATTGGATAATATATCCACAATATGGATATATTATATATCCATACATATAAGATATAACGACTATGAATATAGTCGTCGCGTTTGAAAAGTGTTACCGGTGTTCTGGTGCATCTACCGGGTAAATTATTTGTAGATCGAGAATAAACTTAGGTAAATGCATACATAACCAAATAGTATTTTGTATATTCTGTGCTTTATATTTTAATATTTGTGTTGAGATAGATTTCTATGATCATAAATTAATTATTAAAGTATGAAGGTATGAATTTTCTTTCTAATATTTACTATACTAATTTTATATTCATTTAATTATTCTATTAAATAGAATCTATTTAATTATTTAATTGAAAGATGGGTTGAATTAAAAAATTGAAGAAGGAAAAAGATCTAATTGCCAAAGAAAATAAAAATAAGATAAAAATATAAAGTTAAAATGGACGATCAAGGTATTTGTACCGTATGTGGATTTGAATGATTGTATGTTAATGTGGAAGAACATTTCGAAAATTGTCGTAGATATAATGACTCAGACGACCTACAATCAAATGAATCAGGTAATACAAACGAAGTTTTCTAAATTCGCATATAAAATGTTTTTATTTTATTTAGAATCAGTATCCAATGAAGCAGTAAGTTGAACAGACAATACAATAAAATTATTATTAAATTGCTACAAAGAGCATTTAAATGATTTTAAAGGTGGAAAGAGAAAGAATCAAACCATATGGAAAAAATTTTCAGTAAAAATGAATGAAAATGGACACAAATTTTCATGTAATTTAAAATTTCGCAATTTGAAAAAAACCTATAAATGAATCAAGGATAATAATAACAAACCGGAAAGAGGAACCTTTAACTGGCCTTATTATACATTAGTTGAAGAAATTTTTAGTAAAGATGCGAATATTAATCCAACTTGTTTAAATAGTAATTTGAAAAGTGCGGTGGATATACATTCAACTAAAAGATTAAATGAAGATTCTGTTGTAACTGGCTCGTGTTTATCTCAGGTAATCTAGCACTTATATGAAATATATTCATGCATTATTAAATTTTTAGGAAATATCATTGTTATTTATGTGAAGTATTAAATACTGATATTTTCTTATAAAATACTATACGATATGAATAATTTTCACGATTCAGATGCAGGTACATCACAGACAACTCCACGTTACAATCGCTAATGACCTGCAGAAGAACCTGAATGGGAAAATGTTACATAATCGAAGCTGCGGAACGATATCAGGAAAAAATGGAATTGATAAAACAATTGACGTTTTAAAAAAATAGATACGTTTATTTTTTACGTAATTTCGTATATTTACAAATATGTTAAAAAACATTAAATAGAAATTTGTTCATAAAGTAACTTGGCTATAGAATCTCTTTTATGTGTACCAGAATTAACCTTATTATTATATGCGTCTGTCATGTCCTGACCATCTAACTCTTCAGTTGCTTGAATAACATCACCTTTTTGTATACAAATGTTGTGTAGTGCACAACCTACTAGTAAAGGCGGTATTAATGCCACTTTATATATATATTAACATGCTTTAGAATCCTGAATCGTCCTTTCAATAGTCCGAATGCTTGTTCTATACACACCCTGGTTGAAGAATGTTTGTAATTATAATTTTTTTGCATCCGGCTTAAATGTCCATTGCCTCTGTGGGGAGTTAGCAAATAGTGGGTATTTTCAAATGCAGAATCTACTAGAATATAGGTGTTCCAGGGAAACCAAGCATTGGGATTTAGCTCAATATTTTTAGCTAACTCTGAATTTCGGAACTCTTGAATCGCGTGTACTTCCTGAATATCCTAAAAATATACACTTATCTACAAAATAAAAATACAAGTTTTTCTATCCACCTGCAAAAATATCAGTAAAGAAATGAGTAATCACGAACAACTTGCAGTACAGTGGAATAAATTTTCTTTCAGTTGCAGTATGTATGATGTTGATTGGCAGGGGGGGTGATAGTTATATGCGTACCATCAATAGCACCTAACACGTTGAAAAAGCTTTGGCGATTTTTAAAATCATTTATAACTTGTTTTACATCACTTCCCCTCGGTCATTTTATGAATCTGTCTGAATTCTTTATCTCTACCGGATACCAAAATCGAGTATATCTTATGGACATAAGTCTATGCAGTTGATTTATATATATCGAACTGCTCAGATATGAGTCTGTAAAATACATTTGGTAATCTAGATACCTACATTATATACATTAATACATCTTAATTTCAAATAAACAAGTGGATTATAATATATATTATCTGTTCAGCTAGCAATTAAATTAGAATACATACCTAAAAATTTCTTGATTCGATAACATACATTAATACAGAAATGTTACAGCTATTGAAACAATTTTTAACAGTATCGTTTTTAGTCATTTTACTTTATGCCAAACCATAGTATATTAATATACTTTAATTCTATTTCAACTTCTTAATTCTTACCTTATTTTTGTTTACTATTCTGTAAACAGTAATTTATTTAAAAATAAAGGTTATTATATACAAATTTACCGGTGAGCGTTCTTAAATTCATCCACCGGCAAGTAAATAGCGGTACATTTAAATATACCTCAACTTACCGGTAGAATTTTCGAAAACGCCTGCTTATTTCCTATTTGCAAAAGAGATGATGAGATACAAATTTCCATAACAAACGGATGCAATATATGATTTTTGCGCAAGACTTGTAAATAGCAGTGAAGTTGATTACAATTCTTTTGGTAAATTTCTTTTAACAAAATACTACTATTGGTAAAATATTTTTTATTGATTTATATATATATATATATAATGTATAATTGACTGATTATTATTATGAGGAGAATATTTATACAAGTTAAATATAATATATAGTATTAAGCAAATTAGTATTAACACTGAATGACCATAATTGGATCTCTAGGTAAAATTCAATAATTACTACTTAAATAATTTATTAGAATTTATTTAACCTTAATGGAAATGTATTCAATGTAATTAATTTATTTTCCTCAAATGCAAAATTTATATTTTCTAATTCCAATAAGTATTGATAGTGCGGCCGTTATGAAGAGGTAATTTTACATAGGAATAGGTTAAAAGTGTACAGCATGTAGTGGCCGCGACCTTTCTTGAGAGGTTCTAAATAGCAGAAATCCCATATAAACCATTTGGTGAAAGCAAATAGTGACTGATTATGGAGGTGACCCTTATTTAGTTAAGATATACTTTTAATAATAAATTTATAAATAGAACAATATTGGGCTGCCTTATAATAAACTAGCTACTTTAAAATAGTCATTACATACTACTTTACTTTAAGGTCGATTTTAATAGACCATATATCCAACATAAAACATCTAGTTCGGCTAGTAGCACATCTATTGGCAATTTGTTGAAAGTAGATTGCCCAGTGCGGTGTGTTATTAATAAATGGGCACGTACACATATTTAGTTAATCATTAAAATTAATTTTTAATTGGTTTTATAACAAATATACATTAGTTAAGTTATAAACAATTAAATTCCAAAACAACACTTATATCAAAAATTAATAATTTGTATATTATTAGAATATATCATAAGTATTTAGATAGAGTATACTATGTTTTTAAAGCTTTAAATAAATGAATATTTGGATATTTGTTCAGTTGTTGTTATTTATACTATACCTATATAATTAGTCTATATTATTAATGCGATTTTTATATTTGTTGGGCTGTTTCATAATTATAGCCACCACTTTGAGGTGAAGATTGTTGATGGGTTCCTGCTCTATCGATATTTTCGTATGATTCTGGTCTAGGAGTGGAAAACATGTTACGAATGGCCCCTAATAAATACATTTTCCGTAAATATTTGTTGATGATTGGAATTACAAAATGGATTTTCGCGAGCGCCCAGCCGTTGATTGAATTGTCAACTTATAAGATAGTTAAATTGAAACACCAAAAAATTCGAAGACATATTTTTTTATTATTTACACGACAAAATAAAAGTAATTCCGTCACTGCCTGGGAAACAGTTTGGTTACGCGTGCCAAAGACGAGGAGGGTCCGGACACTGGATGGTGGAGTAAACGTGAGATTGAAATTTTTTCATGGAAGAGTTGCATCCGACAAAATTCCTGCCGTTGTCACTAAGAATTTTGTCAAACTTGCCCCGGCGGGCAATGAATCGGCGCAGTCCGAGGATGAGTGACATTACGGACAAGCTCAGGATCAGCTCTAAATGTAGTGCTTTGGTAGAGTAACAGACCAGAACGGCGATATGACGTTTTACCGTGACGCTACCTCTACCTTGAGTGGCTCGTAAGAGAATGGGCCCGGCAAAGTCAATTCTTGTGATTGAAAATGGTTTGGACTGGGTGAGTCGGCACAAAATTAATTGACCCATTGGAGGATCATACGTTCTAGCATTGTAGCGAGAGCAGCGTGTACATTGGTTTATGATTGGTTTCACCGATTTCCTTAGGCAAAGTATCCAGAATTGCTGCCTGACTTGTGTACAAATAAAGTTGAATCCGCCAGGGAATGTGTGGCGAATAATTAGGTCACTGAGTTGACCTTTCGGTAGCACAATGGGCGTGGCATTGAAAACTAAGTCTGATTGATTTCGTAATCTACTCCAGACTCGTAACAGCCCAAGTGAATCGACGAAAGGATGCAATGAATTTAGTGGACGGGATTTTGGCAAAGATTTGCCAGCCATGAAGCGATTGACTTCGTCTGAAAATGATTCGGCTTGCACATGACGAATAAGAACAGTGAGGGCTCGTTGAGTCTCGGCCGAGCTCAATTCTGTTGAAGTATAGAAACATTTTTCTTTATCAGCAACGCGGAGGACATAGGACAATGTATGTAGCAAACGAGTGAACGAGGAGAATTTCTGGACGAAGGACAGCCAAAACGGATTGGGAGTCTGCAGAAAAATGATCTGAATACGGTTTGGGACTTCTTCCTCAGTTGTCGAAAATTCTGTGATTGGTGAGGTGCGGCAAGGTGGATTACGAAGGAATATCGGGCCATCCCACTACATTGTGGATTTTAAAAGTTCTGCTGGTGTTGATCCTCTGGAAGCCACATCAGCAGGATTGTCTTTAGATTTGACATATTGCCATTGGATGTCTGGACATAGTGTTTGAATATGCCCTATTTGATTGGCCACGAATGTGGGCCAGCGGCGTGGGATAGAGTGGATCCATTCTAAAACACATGTGGAATCGGACCTAAAGGTAATTGGCAATCCTGGGAACTCATGTCTGGTGGAATTAATCAATTTCGAGAGCAGATGCGCCGCGCATAGTTCCAGGCGTGGAATGGATAACTGCCGACGAGGTGCCAGTTTAGTTTTGGATATAACGAGGCTACATTTAATGGTGTGGTCTGCCAATTGAGTACAAACGTAAGTAACGGCTGCATAGGCTAGGTGGGAAGCATTTGCAAACCCATGTAGGTGGCGCGATCCTGGCCCAATATGTCTGGGAATAACAATTTGATTTAAAACTAGAAATTGTGAGCGAATAGATTGCTAAAGTGACATATCGTCAGGAAGAGGTGAATCCCAGTCTAACTTTCGGAACCAGCTTTCTTGGATGAATTCTTCATCATCCTGCTCATCAAGCAAATTCGTCAATAGCTGACGATATCGCTCTAATTCTTGTTGCAGGTAACTTTTGTGTAAAGTGATTACACTGGCGACTTCGGGTGTGGAAATCGCCTCCATTCTTTCACAGTGTTTCACTAATTGACTTTTGCAAATTAGCAGAGACGACATAATGAACGATTGGCTGGATCACATGATGTAGAGCTTATAACAGTATCTTGTTGGTATAATGGAAGTTTTTTGAGCACGTGATCAAGGAATCACACACAAAAAAATGCGCTTGAACTGGAAATTGATAGTTCACTGACCTTTAAGGAATTAGCTGAAATCAAATGTAAATGGTTTTACAGTTTCTATTCAAAATTTTGATATAAAGTTTAATAAATAAATTTCACAGGAACCTTGGAATGAATCACTACTCGGGCGCCAAATATTATGTTGATGATTGGAATTACAAAATGGATTTTCGAGCGCCAATCCGTTGATTGAATTGTCAACTTATAAGACAGTTAAACTGAAACACCAAAAAATTCGAAGAAAAACTTGTTTATTATTTACACGCCAAAATAATGGCTTAGAATGCGTAATAATATTACGAAACAAGAGAGAAATGGTAAAAAATGGGTATAAGTTTCGACAAATTAAATTATGAATAATTATCAAAGAGAGATTGCACGTGGACTGTAGACAAAGTACGACATGAGAACGAACTGTTCGAGAACTGTCACTAGACTGACTTCGACGTAATGATTTTTCCACTCTTTCGACCCGGTCCTTGGCAACTTCAGGTTGTGTCAGAAAACTGTCAAATCTAAAGTCATGCCGATAAAAAGAATTGTTCTGTCGTACCCTGTGAGAAAATGGCAGTGCATGTGAATTCTGGTAGGGCGGGAGCATCGACGCATCCATGAATACAGTTTAGTCTAGATGTGGTGGCATTTTTGGTAGATGCATCGACCAATATTACCAACTTATTCGATAAATTAAAATTGAAAATTACGTACCTGAATCACCTCCATTTTCTTCTAAAATCTTTGTCATAAAATGTAGAGAGAAAAATCTTGATAGCAAGTGTAGAATAGCAATTGCCGCAGAAAATTTGGATGCCACAGCTACAACCACAGAATCAATATTTAATGAATATTATGTATAAATTATAATCATTTACCACTAGCAGAAGATGGAAAATTCATAACAAGTAAGAAAATATCTAGAACGATTGATACACCATTTACAACAATTGCCTGGAAAAATGACAGAAAGAAAATAAGTTGCGAGTAGCTATGGAAAAATAAATAAATAAATATGTAGGGATTGTGGAATAAATAGCCTTACCAATTGCAAAGGTTCCTGATGTTGACTGTGAAATATGCTCCATAAAAGTAGGAAAATAAATACAGCATTGTAAAATAAATATGCATTGCTAGACCAGTATCCCATAGAACTTAATGAAATGAAGAAAAAATGCATCAGAAAGATAATCTGAAAAAAATTTGAATAAATCTACAGGTACAGTTGAGTAAACAATTACTTTGCAGCTTTACTTTAGTATTGAAATTAGGAATTTGCTGTGTTATTGTTGGCATTTTCAAATAAAAACAAATGTACTAGTTTTCGTTTTACATTAATAAATAAATAAACAATAAACTTCACAATGATTATTAAACAATTAATTCTTTATGTGATCATTCACGTATTCTATTTACAAGGAGGTATCCATAGACAATCGTTTATGAATGAAAGGTATATGGCGGTTTTTCTAAAATTTCAAATGTTATTCTTTATTTGTTTCATTATATAAATTTTCAAATATTAAATCTCTTATTACAATGAAAACATGATATTATATTCAACTCAAGTATTTTTAAATATGCTCGAAGTATTTCCGAACATTATGAAAAACATGAATTAAAAAACCTTACCGAAGACTATTACTAATTTCACTAGGAATAGTGACGATACATCGACGATATCGATGTTTAAAAAACCTAGATCTCGAGTCATTGATATTATCGATTTTTGAAATTTCGATAATATCAGTTAACGGGTTAACATCGATGGTTTTCTACTGTGAGGTGCAGCTCTGCAGCACATTTTTACAGCGCTGCTTGTGATTTGTCCAATTTACTCAAACTTATTTCGGGACTCTGAATTTTTGATCTAGCAATCAAGCGTAAATTTTTTCTGCGAAATTGCTTTATAACATGTGCACCTATATATATAACAATATACAAAAGTGATGGAAACTAAAAAAAAGCAAGCCATTCTGGGAAATTAAGCATATAACATCACGTAAACTGATGCAGCGGCTTATTCAGTGGATGCAGCCATTTATTTTAGATCATTCAGACTGGCGTCCCATGCGCGTTGGTTAATGCATACAAGGTGGGAAGACAGTTGTCAGATTCGGCGCTTTGGCGCAAAGTTGGCTCTTTTGTGAAGAAATATAGCCTCATAAATTTTCAAAAAATCAAAAAACAACACTCTTTCGAAATGTACAGAGTACAGATATGCTTAGTTTTAGATTCTGATTACATTAAAAATTCAAAATCTGAATTTGGAAGAAATTATTGAAAAAAATATGGAAAACGCATTATTATTAGAATTTTAGTTTTTAAATTACTTAATAGTTAACACTTGGAATCCAATTTCCATCCCACTAGCAAAAAAAAGACATTGTATGTGTATCTAACAGTAACGGGCATATTCGAATAAAAAATTAATCAGAATGAAGAATTATTCTTTCGTTTCAGTAAGATTATATTCCCACCTAGAAAATTTTTTTGGTCCAAAATAACCTTTACTTAGAAATGAGTTATTCATGAATGAATGATTAATATGCTTTCAATTTTATTTTCAATCTACGTCTAGCGAATAACCTGTTATTCATTATCCGGAAGTTTTGAATGAGATTCATTCTATTTTTGTTTTATTATTGGCAGTGGCAAATGAAAATTTATTTCTTATTTTGTTTCATGTGATTTAGAATGAAGAATTATATTAAATTTGGTTTAAATTTGTGTATTATTGCCGATGTCGCACAGAAGCTTTACTCTGATTTTACTGCATATTTGATATAAACAAAACAGCCTAGAGAAAAATGATAAGTAATACTAATTGCCGGCAATCGACATTTCAAGAGGAGTAATTAATTGTTAATCTTGTAATTAATATGTATCATTATGACTTGTAGTAATATGGTTGTGATTATAAATGATTAATTACTTTCATGAAATGTATTAAAAAACTTTAAAATAAATTTGGGTGGGAGGTATTTTTTTAACACCGATTTTTTTTTAAATTATTAGAAATGTAACAGAAACTCAGGAAGTATAAATCTTTTATTATTCTTGAAATTATACCAGATTTTGACGTAGGTTGCGGGACTTGTGGGTTTGTTGTGCACGAATTGCCCCATGTTATGTTACGTAGTGTCTACGTCAATTTTCGAATTGCTGATTAATATAATAACGATATAATGCATAATAGTTACTTATGTATTAAGAGCAAAAAGTGATGCAAATTGAACAATATCTTGTACAAGAAATAGGCTAGTCTAAAACCATATTTATGTAATTTTACTTAAATGTTGTAACTTGTAATCTATTCCTTAAGGATTTAATGTTATATGCCAACTAAAAATAAAATATAACAAGCGCAGTATCTTGTTTTTCAATGTGATACAAATTGTTAAATTTCAAAAATATATTAAAGTTGTGGCCCTCTAGCAGATATGCCAGAACTGAAATAGTTCGCTCCAAGACAATAGATGGGGCAAAAGAGAAAATTGTTCTGATAAGTTGACCTTTTATTTCTACTGTTCTGTGCATGTTCCTGTAACTTGACGTTCTATTTCTATTGTTCTATGCATACACAAGGGAAAGATAGACCGATAACTCGACGGGCCGGGGGGAATTAAACTTCATTCAACCTCATTTCATCAAAAAATACAAAATAATAGTTTCAGGTACTAAATTGCTCCCATATACATATGTGCATTTCACCCTACAATTTGGATTCTTCGTTCCTTTTTGTTTTTTTTTTTTCTTTTTAATGAATGAGACATTTATTACATATTGTATAATCAAATATTCCATCTTTTTCTATGTTTTTTTGACAGAGAAGTAAGATATCAATTCCTGTACGAAGAAACGAGATAAAGAGTTTTTCTCTTATTACTGTATGCAACTTCTCACTATTTTTTTTATATATTTAGAGAATCTATAGGACAAAATGAGAAGAATATACTGTGAAGCGTAAAGTCAAAACGGATGTCGCGTCGTGGCCAACCCACAGCTTAAATTATATTACCTTGAAAGGGTATCAAACTCAAGTTGAACTATTTCACATTCTGTGCCGGTTCCGGTTACTCATATACACACTAACTTGTGATATAAAGAAAATGTATCGACAAATCAGATTACATCCATCACAGACATTTCTACAAAACATATTGTGGCGTGACTTTCCATATGATCGGCTGCAATGTATTGAACAATCAACTGTAACTTATGGCACTAAAAGCACACCTTTTCTGGCAACTCGGGTATCGAAGGAAATTGCACTGACCCTCTGGCTGCCAAACTGCTATGTGGATGATATTCTGACAGGTTATAACACTCAGCATGAGTTAAAAGTGTTACATTCAGAACCTTACTAAAGACTGCCAATTTTGAATTACATAAATTATACTCAAATGATCCCAACTTGCTTACGACTTGCTTTAATAGTAAAAATAATTCTCATCTCATCCAAGATCAGTCCCAAACAGCATACAACAAGATACTGGGAATGATGTGTAACGCTTCTCAAGATATATTTATATTTTCAATGCCTGAAATCGATCTCAAGGATTCTTACACCAAACGAGATTTACTATCATTACTAGCGCAGCTGTTTGATCCACTAGGATTATTCGGTCCTGTCATAGTTACAAGAAAAATACTGTTCTGCTGGCGAAAATATAAATAGTCTAATTCTATTGTACTAAAATATATATGACGAATCCAATACATATTTAATATCAGGGGATCCGACTCAAATTCTTCCAATCGGAGGACATTATTTAATTTTCTTGAATGAAACCACCAGTAGAACTTGTAAAATATTTCGGAGAATCAAGTAATATAATCTACAATAGAAGTTGATACAAAAAATTTAATTCTAATAATTGTGGTCATTTATGTATTGAGTTTCTATATAATATTGTGTCTGTAATATTCACATTAAAGGGTCATAAATCCACACTTTCCATAAATTTTCCCAATCCCATCCAGCAAGATACAAATTTTCAATACGGATTGGCGTTGATTGGTTTCTTTTCGTACAACACTATACCGAACGTTGAAGAAAATACTAAATTTCAATATATAGATAAAAATAAACCAGTCTATTCAATTAATCTACCTGCTGGAGTATATGAGATTTCAGATATTAATAATTATCTAAAGAAGAAATTGATACTCTTTAAGTTGAATGGAAATGAAGAAGAAAAAGACATATTTTTTTTTAAGGCCAAATCATATATATATATGTATCTTGAAGCCTGTCTACCATCGAATGGTGTAGGCTTGTTAGTCTTTATCTTTTCTTTTTCTTTATTTGTCCATGCTTATACGTTTTCGCTTCGCGTCACTGCGTCGCAAAACTTTCTCCATTCTTTCCTGTTGTTTGCCATTCTGCTAGCTTCACTCATCGTTATTCCTCTTCTTTGCAAAATCTTTTCTATCATGTCATTCCAAGTAGTTTCAGGTCTTCCCCTTTTTCTTTTCTGTCCAGGTCTAGCTTCCCATACTCTTCTCACTTGTCTTTCTTGTCCCATTCTTTTCAAGTGACCCCACCATCCCAACTGTCTCTTCTCTATGTATTCGTGTATCGCCTCCATTCCCAGTTCTTTTCTTATTTCTTCGTTCCTGATTCTTTCTCTCTTTGTCACTCCTTTTACTCTCCTCATGTATTTCATTTCTACCGCTTGAACTTTACTTATTTCCTTTTTATCTGTTATCCATGTCTCACATCCAAATGTCAGTATTGGTCTTATTATTGTTTTATATACGTTTATTTTTGTTTTCCTTGTTATTTCTTTTTTCCCCACAATCATATTGCTGATACTGTAATACACTCTCATTGCTTTTTCTACCCGACTGTTAATTTCTTCTTCTTGCTTTCCTGAACTAGATATTTCTACTCCTAGATATTTCCATTTCGTCACTTGCTCCAATTTTACCTTATCTACCATGATTTTTATCTCCTGTTGTTCCCCAATTATCATCATTTTTGTTTTCTCTTTACACATTTCCATTCCGTTCTCTCTAAGTGTTTCATTCCATATATTTATGTTTGCCTGCAGCTCTTTTTCATTAGATGCTATCACCATTATATCGTCTGCGAATGCTCCACTCTTTACTTCAACTCTCTCCATATAATTCCATCCCACTTCAAGTCCTCTAGTTCTTTCTTTCGCTTTTCTTATTATTCTGTCCATGTAGATATTAAATAATGTTGGACTTAGTCCTCCTCCCTGCCTTAGTCCGTCTTTCGTTTTAAATTTTTCCGATTGTTTGTTTTTGACTATTACGCTATTTGAGTTTTCTTCATATATTTTTTTTATTAAGCTTATCATTTTCGTGCTTATCTCTTTCTCTGCCATCATGCTCCACAATCTATCTCTTCCTACTTTGTCGAATGCTTTTTTTAGATCTAAAAATCCCATATATACATTTTTTTCTTTCTATTTGCTTTTTCGATTATCTGTTTGATCGTGAATATATTGTCTTGGATACTCCTTCCTTCCCTAAATCCTGACTGTGAATCTTCCAGTGTTTTGTCGATTTTATTTCTTAATCTCTCATTGATCATTATTTCCAGCACTTTCATATTGGTGTTTATCAGTGTAATTCCTCTATAGTTATTACAGTCCTTCCTGTCCCCTTTCTTGTATATTGGTACTATCATTGCATGCTGCCATTCTCTTGGTATTCTTTGTTCTTTCCATATTTTTTTATACACCTCAAGCATTACTTTCCTTCCCTCTTCCCCCATATATTTTATCATTTCTGTTGTTACTGTGTCGCTTCCTGGCGCTTTCTCATTCTTTAATAGTTTTATGGCCTTTTCCATTTCCTCCATATTAAACTCTTCCTCATCGTCCCTCCTTTCAGCTCTGTCTACATTGGCTACCTCTCTTATATCGGTCCTCTCTATATTGTCTGACAGCAGCTCAAAGTATTGCTTCCATCTTTCCATTATTTCCTTTTCCTGCTTTAATAGTTCTTCTTCTTTGTTCTTTATATATGTCGCGCAGTTGGTCTTTCCTTTTCTTGTTGTTTTTAATCTGCTGTAGAATATTTTTTTCCCCTCTGCCGCTTCGTTTTCTAATTTCTTGCCAAATTCTGCCCATTCATTTCTCTTCGTCTCTAATACTAATATCTTCACTATTTTCCTTTCTTCCTTGTAGCACTGATACGTTTCTCTAGTTTTTTTTTTGTAGATACTCCTTCCATTTTTTCTTTTTTTGTCTTACTCTTCTCTTGATCTCTTCTGTCCATCATGCCGTTTGTTTTATTTTCTTATTTCTTTTTATTCTTCCACACACTTCCGAGCTTGCTTGTAGTATTATCTTTTTGAGTTCCTCCCAACTCTCTTCCAAACTTAATGTCTTCCATTTCTCATTTCTACTCTCAATCATCCTCTTCATTGTTTCTCTATATTGCTTTGCCACCTCTCCGTCTGTTAGTCTATACGCTTTTATTTTCTCATATTCTATCTTATCTTCTTTCCTCTCTCTGTTGTCTGCTTTTAATGATTTCTTTATCTTTGATATGACCATATAATGATCACTTCCCAGTTCCGGTCCTCTTGACACTTTTACATCTACTATGTTCTTTCTATTTTCATTTCTTGCTACTATGTAGTCTATTATCGATTTTTCCTTTTTGCTGCTCATCTCTCTAGTATATTTGTGTATATCTTTGTGCTTATAGTAAGTATTTGCTATAAACATATTATTGATTCGGCAAAACTCCGAAAAAAAAACTATTAATCTTTTCCCATTATCATTTAGTATTGTCTCCCCATTCTGGCCCAATATTCTACTCTCTCCTGATTTTCCCTTTCCCACTCTACTATTGAAATCTCCTGCAATGTATATTTCGCCTTTTGCTCTTTCTACCGTCTCTGTTAACATTTCCCAGAATTTCTCTTTGTTCCCCTTTTTGTCGTCTTCATTTGGACCATACACATTTATTATTGTTATAATACTCTCGTTATCGTCCTTCATATTTATTGTCAATATCCTCTCTGAACATGCCTCCCATTTTTCTATATTGTGTGCCCATTCTTTTTTTATCATACATGCGACTCCTTCAGCTGCTCTTTTCTCTGTTTCCACTCCGCTATATATAAATACACTTCCTTTCATCATTTTTTGCAGTCCTCTTCCTTTTTTTTCGTTTCCGTTATTGTAAGTATGTCTATCTTATTTTCCAGGAACTCATCTTCTAGTTCTATTTCTTTCTCCTTTATGCTTCGTAAATTCCATGTTGCCAATCTCCATATTTCTACCTTTTTCCTTCTCATTGTTTTCTGCTCCTTTCCCCAGTTCTTCTTCAGTTTTTTGTTTGTTTCTGCTTTTCTTCCCAGCTTCCATAATCTATCCTATTTCTATATTGTTCCTCCTTTCTTTTGTATATTTGGCACTTTTTGCTAGTTGCCATGTGCTCTAGGTCTTTATCTTTAATTCTTGTACAGTTGGAGCATTTTATCTCATTTTTTCCACAATCTTTCCCTTCGTGTCCTTCTTGTCCACATCTGTAGCATACCTCCGTTCTTGTACAGTACTTGTCTACATGCCCATAGCATAGGGCCAAATCATAATATTTTAAAGTGTGAAATTTTTCATCGTGATTTTGATATAAACTTTAATGCAGAAAATTCACTAGCAGAACTACTAGGATTCTCACGAAAGATATTGCAACCTGGAATAGTTATATATCTGATTATCCTATAAATATTGTAAAAGTGCCAACGATTCTCGTGGATTTTGTAATATAACAAGGGGTGCATACTATAACAACAAACCGTCACATACATTATACGAATTTCCCATCACATCCAATCCTAGATTTTCTATAGACGAAATTCCACGAAACTTAGTTTATTTACCAGTAGTAAGAAAAGAGGTATCTACCATTTCACTAAAAATACTAGATCATAATTTTAATGTTGTAAATTTTCAAGGGGAAGAAATCATCGTTCGGTTAGAATTAAAAAAAGGTGGTTTTACTAATTAATAATGATAGTTATAAAAATGTTAATAAATCGTATAAAAGGAGCATTATCAAGCAAATATATTCAGTTAAAAAGCGCCGTTCAGCTAGAATGATGATTCTATAACATATATAGAATATCGAACATATCTTCCCTATATTAAATCATTTTCTAACAGTGATGTAATTGAAATAACAATAAATAGAAATGATGTTTAGCTATTAATGGCCGAATCTGCTTTGGTAATTAAAGGAAAATTGAAAAAGACAAAAGGGGATGGAACTGTTTGTCTAGTTAATAATGCAGGGCAATTTTTATTTGATTCAGTAACATATGAACTGAATGGTGTAGAAGTGAAGCATGTTAAAGACCCGGGAATTGTAAGTCTTATTCGTGAATACTTATGTTATACTGAAGAAGATACAAAACATTTAATTATAGGAAGTTGGAACTCCCCAAATAAATTATCAACATGTGTAAAAGAGAAATTCTTTATGCGAATACCATTGTTTCATTTATTTGGTGTATTCAGCAATTATAAAACAATGATGTGTGGAAAACATACTTTAAGTTTAGTACGTTCTCGTAATGATAACAATGCTATGTTAACTAATAACAATACAACAATAGGAGAAATTCTAATTGACAATATTGAATTGCAAGTAAGCATATAACGCCCAATGATTATATAGAAATGGAATTGTTAAAATCGATAAAGCATGATCGATCAATTTTAATTCCATTACCATTTCATGCCATTCAGAAAACTCCTGAATGGCATATATGCATACGAAACAGTTGATTTTAGATTTATTCAAGTAGTCTAAATAAAATCACTATGATTGGATTTACTGTCCTTTTTTCAGTACACGTTTTTTAGACAATATTTAATAATTTAATATATGTAATTGATCCTAAAAGTGCACCACAAGTTTATATTTGTTTCAATTCAACTAATGATAGTTGGCCTACTAATTGGAGTAAGATGGAAAAAGCTACAGACTCGGTTTTGTTTACAACCATTCCAAATAATTCAACAAAATACAAAATTCGAATTATAAACCAAAATGCTGGGTCACTATCACTCACTATCTAAAGATAGTAAGTAGCAGAGTTTATAGCGAGCTCCGTCCCAATATTTATTTCATCTGTTTCATCAATACAGAAACTCGATTCAATCTTGTCAATATTCTATTGTGTGGTGGCAATAACATCAATATTATTTTTTAAAGTGTGCTTCTAACTTATTGGTAAAAGATGAAGTCATGGTAACGATTAATCAAATTTTAGAATTAAAAGATATAATTAACGGCATTGAGTATCCACTCAAATTCCATGATTATTTAATAAAGATATTGAGTAACCAATTAAAGCTACCAGAAGGAATGGTATCCGACTATTTGAATCCTTGTTTGGTACATCGTACAGATGAAAAAGATGATGATTGTGATGTAATTGATGGACCTCTACATACACAGGATTAACTGTACCATATGTGAAGAAATTATTTTAAATCGATATATTTGAATGTTTTTGTATTTATTATATTTGTATATCAGTTTATAATAAAAAATAAAAATTATATTACGAAATTAGTTATGTTAACTTATATCTATCTACCTGATTACCTTCGTCTAACAACAGGTCTGAACTTGTTTAAACTTGAAAAGTGTCAGCTTAGTTGGTAGCATACATTGTATAGCGATTTTAAGTATAGCAAACGACACAGACACATCATAATTCTCATATATTTAAAACATATACGTGGTTTAAATAAAAGAAATTTTACACATAAGTAATTTTAAATATAAAAAGAAAATGAGGAAGTCTATACGTACATATTATGTACCTATTCCTAAAAGACAATTCTAATTATTTCAAAGTACTCTACTACAAAATAATAAATTTATAGCTGTTTAGTAATACTACACACAATACTAGCATACATTTGAGATGTAAATTATATACATATCATTACTACCGTCGTTAATTAGAAATGGTATCAGAATATTTGAAGCATTGTTGGGGACATCGTACAAATGAAGATGATGATGATTGCGATGTAATTGATGGCCCTCTACATACACATAAGATTAACTGTTTCATATATGAAGAAATTATTTTGAATCGATATATTTGAATGTTTTTGTATTTATTATATTTTTATATCAGTTTATAATAGAAAATAATAAATTTATTACGGAATTAGTTATTTTAATTTATTACTTGCGTATTAATAACTATAAGTTATTTATTTTACTTACTTTCTTACCTTCATCTATCAACAGATCTGAACTTGAAAAGGGTCAGCTGAGTTGGTAGCGTACATTGTATAGTGATGTTAAGTATAACAAACGACACAGACAAATCGTAATTCTTATTTATTTAAAACACACCAGGTTTAAGTAAAAGTAATTTTACACATAAGTAATTTTAAACATAAAAAATGAAAAAGTCCATACATATATATTATATACCTATTCCTAAAATATATTTCTAATTATCTATTTCAAAGTATTGTACTACAAATGAATAAATTTACAGATGTTTAGTAATACTACACACAATACTACCATACATTTGAGATACAAATTATGTACATATCATTACTATTGTCGTTAATTAGATTGAATTTTATAGTGACCCCAAGCAAGCGTGTCTGTACTGTTTTGAAGCAAATAACGTTTATCATCAAATGAATTAAGAGCTAGTTTAATTTCCTCTACACTAAATAAATTATGGTTATAAGAACGTATGGAACGCTGCTTTATAACTTTTTCTTTAAATAGCATTAAACATTCATAATAATCATTATAATTCATTTCATTTTTTACTATGCTGTATTTCACCCCCTTAATTTTTTTTATGCATTTATTCAAACAATATATTTTATAAGTATACATTTTAGATCGCAATCCTATAAAATTGGTAATGATATGACCGACTGCTTCATCCTTAAAGAATCCCAAAACTTTTTTATTATTTAATGGTATGTATTGATTATCTGTAGCATAGTTACTTGTATCGAATTTTTGTATATGCGTTTTATTAATATCTAAATATGCATCATCAGATATGATTTCATATATGAAGCTGTCTGTATCCATATACATTATTTTGCAATTTTCATTTGATGCAATCTCTTTTAATATAAAATTATAATGAAAGTCATACATAAGAGTTTTAGATATGTCTAGAATACACATTCCTGTGTGAAGGAACATAACCTTACATAAACCGGTTTGTTAAACACTATATGTGATTTGTTTAACTCTATGGCCACTAAACTTTTAATCAAATAGTTTATGGCTATGGAATAATGGGCTCGATATTAGATTTTTAGCACCATAACGGCCTTGGTGATTGAAATCCATCTACAAGTATCAGCATTAGGATTCGTTAATTTATCAGCAAGCAGCTAATAGATATTAGCTTAGAGTGAATTGTTGTGATGAATTTACAACATATTCCCCGCTTTCAAGTATGTGTTCAAGCTGAGATCTAAATTTTCAACAATAAAAATTAAAAATTTAATCTAGAAGCATTATTTAAATTTATTACATATTCTTTATTCGTGTGGCAAAGTACACACCTTAGCTATGGATCGAATAAACGTTCCCCGATGTGTTCTTAATTTTAACATTCGTACATGTCCGTCTTTTGTTTAAATTTCGAATAGGAATTTTCCATTTAGGTTTGTTTTGTAGTAAATTCAAGTATTCAATCGACCATCGCTTCCAGAAATGCTGTTATATTCTAGTACATTGTTTCCATTGCGATAATCGATTGGATGTTGTTAATCTATCTTTTTCAGGAGGTGCTGGTAAACTACAACATTAGATATACAGCAGCAGAACTAGACCACTGGTTCAAAAGTTCGCCACCAGAAGGCGCCACAATCGCTGGGGCCCCATTTTGATGTCATTGAGTTTCATGTGTTGTCCGCTATGTGGTGCTGTGTGTAAATTTTCATTTTTCAATTTTTATGTTAGATGGCGCTTTATGTGTTAATTGTCACTGTCATATTTTTTAATTTTGTGTGTCAATTATCAGTGTAATATTTTTTTGCGTCAATGAAATGTCATATATATTTTTGAAATGTGGCGCAAAGTTTCAATGTGTTTTCCAAGGTATCTTTTGATGTATTATTTGAAGTTTGATGTTGTGTGGATAGATGTCGGTAGCATCGGATATTGTCAAGAATTTGAAAAAAGGTGAAGGCTTGTGAGGTGTGCTTACCACATGGATAAGTATAAAGATGCCGTCGGGGCGTAGTCATAATAGGCGTCCTTCACACCTATCCTTAATGTGGTAAAGCACACCTCGTGATTGCAGTAGTAAAGCAAAGGAGTAAAGGAAAAGGAGAGAGAGAGAGAGGATAGAGAAGATCTTTAAAATAAAATTTTTAGATGTGAATAGGAATTGAACCTATAAACTTTTATAGGGGTAAAAGTGCAGTGGACCTTACCACTGCACCACAAAGCCAACCGACATCCATTATGTTGGGTTAAGTATATAAATTGAATTTTGGGTTGTGCCGAACAACAATCTGTATTTTTAATATAAAATATAAAATCACCCGAGATCTTTAACAGGATGTTATTTGAAAGAATTATAAGGGTGAAAATTTTTTCTATAAATGTTATAATCTGTATTAAATCTAAATGAACATATTTAGCCATATGCAAATGGCTATAAAATTAGGTTTTATAAAATTATTATAAAATGTGATAAAGTCAATTAAATTTAGCCTATTAATTAAGGGAACGACATGATATGTATTGATGAATATTATGTTAACCAAATCAGGTTCTGTTAAGCATATAGTCTTTTCCTGTCTAGTAATTTGAATCAATTTTAATTCCTCATTATTATTACCTGTTATGATTATATTCTTACAACAAATAAAACGTAAATAGTCTAATTCCATTATACTAAAATATATATGACGAATCCAATACATATTTAAAATCAGTGTTTGCCATTCAAATTCTTACAATTCGAGGGTATTATTTAACTTTATAAAAAGTCTAATGTTTAGTCGATCATCAATCATTCAGTATATTGTAGTTCAAATATTCTGATACCATTTCTTCTGATAGCTCTAATGGATTACGCAATATGTTTATAAAATAATCATGGAATTTGAGTGGATACTCAATGCTGTTAATCATATCTTTTAATTCTAAAATTTGATTAGTCGTTACCATGATTTCTTCTTTTACCAATACATTTAAAAGCACACTTTAAAAATAATGTTGTTGTTACTGCTGCCACACAATAGAGTATCGACAAGATTGAATCGAGTTTCTATATTGATGAAACAGATGAAATAAATATTGGGGCGAGGAATCTGTCTAAAGTCTCCCACTCACTATCTTTAAACTCAGCATTTTTGTTTATAATTCGAATTTTATATTTTGTTGAATTATTTGGAATGGTTGTAAACAAAACTGAGTCTGTAGCTTTTTCCATCTTACTCCACTTCCACACCATTCAATTCATACGTTACTGAATCAAATAAAAATGGTCCTGCATTATTAACTAGGTACACAGTTCCATCTCCTTTTTCAACGCCAATCCGTATTGAAAATTTGTATGTAGTTGTATGGGATTGGGAAAATCTATGAGAAGTGTTGATTTACGATCCTTTAATGTGAATATTATAGACATAACTAACACTAGACTGTACTATGGCTTGCTATTATATAGAAACTCAATACATAAATGACCACAATTATTAAAATTAAATTTTTTGTATCAACTTCTATTGTAGATTATATTACTTGATTCACCGAAATATTTTACAAGTTCTATTGGTGGTTTCAAATTACCGAAACTATCGAAATAATTGATAGTATTACCTTGCTTTTTATACGCCACCCAATGAGTGCCTATATTGGCCTTCAAATCTAAATTAACAATACCACTTTCATTATAACGTATATATTTGGGTAATGTATCACGCATAAAGACACCTCTAATTTCAGTTTATTTATACAATTTAATATTTCATAATCATAAAGCGCTCTGTCAGGTAGATTCAGTGATTTTTTTTTAAGTATAATTCATATCCTCTAGAATTTTTACGTAAAAACAATCCTGAACCTTTCTTACCAATTTCAACATTGTTGGCATTATTCCCATTTACTTTCTTTTTTACATCTATTATATTTTTAGCAACAGTAGACGCTCCTCCAGCTAGGGCACCCACTGCTCCCAAGGCAGATAAAATAGGCAACATTGGTAAAAATCCTCCAGATTTATGCTCAAATGGAATAACCCGTGGCAAACGGATATTTTGCCACGCGAAATGGTACATTGAACCGAATTTTTACACCGGTTATTGATCAGTTAAAATAATTAGCAGCAGACAATGTGGTTGTTAAAAATAAAACGTCTGAAATAAATGGAAACGAAATAAAAAATGTAAAGAAAATTGAAAAAAAGAGATATCTGAAGTAGATCAAATTGACAAGATAGACGAAGAAATTGAACAAGAAGACGAGCTGGATGAGGAGGATGATGAAGTAGATGAAAGCGACGATATAATTACTAATGTAGATACACCGCAATTAGATAAATATCCACAAGTGTCTCAAGAACCTATAAAGGACTATTTTCAGCATTCTCCTAATATTGACATCACTCATTCTCCAAGATATAACGCTATCACTAATACATGGACCTTGGGTCCTAATAAAATTGAATTTGATAAAACTACTGGCCATATAATAATAAGTAGCGAACTATATACATAAAGCAAGGGACTTTATAATTTATTATTTTATAAAGATCCTAAAAATTATACTAGTAAAGACCTCGAGGAATTTGATCGCATAGATATGCGATCGTAATCTATACAGAAAGGGTCACTCTTCTCCAGGCAGAATAGTTGCAGTGAGGAATCAGAAATATCTACGTATTATTCGTCCATTGTTGATAAAGCAAGGTGGAAACTATAATATGGTCTATAATTCCAAGCCGATAGAATATGTTTATTGGGATGATGTTAATGAACTAGTTGATAGATTGCTATAGATTGCTGCTTGTTGTCATTGCTATTCGCATGACAACAAGGAGGTAATTCTTCTCATTAAATTATTGAAGAATTAAAAGTTATATATTAATATATTACCAGTCATAAGTATTATTATTTAGTTAAACAACGATGATGAGTATAGATAAGTTTGGACGTTCGTCCGATAAATATTCACATTATCAGATTTCTTCCTCGCCTACTTCCTCATCATTATTTTCATTCACATATAATGGTGATTTAGATATTGGAGGTTTAAAAATATGTAACGTTACTAATAAAAAATATGTGGATGGTTCATGTGGACCAATAATGAATTTGTATTTAATGCTACAACAAGATCTGGCTAAAAGTGAAGAAAGTAATAGACAGGGATTAATAGATATATCTAATAGAATTAATGATTTAATCAATACTTTTGAGACAAAAATTATAGAATTATCTGCATTATTTGATAGCAGTAGAGCTGAATCTAATAACACGATTGAAGATATAATTAAAACATTAGATAAGGTTCAGATGGATGTATTTAATAATCGCGACAAGATAGAATATCTTAATTATTCCCAAGCTGATAAACAACCAGGAACAACACGTCTAGACTGAAGGTAGTTTGCTAAGATTCTAGACACCTGTTATTTAAGTGATAATGCACTAAATGGCATCGAAAGAAGAAAATTAAGTTGTTAATGAACTACATAAAGCACTAAGATGGAATTTTCAGAGGAGACGTACAATTATTAAAGGGTTAGACGATTTATGGCAAGCAGATCTTGCTCAAATGGATACATATTCAAAAGAAAATAATCACTTTAAATATTTTCTGCTTGTTATTGATTGTTTTTCTAAATATATTTGGGCCGAACCGCTAAAAAATAAATTTGGTGATTCGGTGGTGGAAGCGTTTTTTAAAATATTAACTACCTCAAAGCGTAGCCCTAAAAATTTATAGACTGATCAAGGCAAATAATTCTACAATCGTCATTTTCAAGACTCGCTTAAACAATACAAAATTAATCACTATTCAACATATTCTCGAATGAAAGCAGCCAATGCTGAACGAAAAATTCGTACCATAAAAGAACGACTATATAAATATTTCCGTTTAACGGAATGGAAGGCACAAGTGGATTTCAATTTTACCAGTTATTGTCCAAAATTATAATGAAGGAAAACATAGCACAATTAAAATGAAGCCATGTGATGTTGGTGAGAGAATTGAGAAAATATTGTAGGATACAACCTATAATCATATGAAAATCTTTCCAGGATCGAAATTAAATGTAAGCGATATGGTACGCATCAGTAAAGAAAAGCATGTTTTCGATAAAGGGTACACACCTGACTGGACCACCGAACTATTTAAAATTATCAAAATCAATTACACCAATCCTGTGACGTATTTGTTGGAAGATTTAAATAAACAGCCAATAAAGGGATCTTTCTATAGTTATGAATTGCAGAAGACAAAGCAACCAGATATCTATTTAGCTGAAAGTGTTAAAGAAAAAAGGCAACATAGTATATGTAAAATGGCTTGGTTTTGATAATTCTCATAATAGCTGGATTCATAAGACAAAGATACTATGAAAAAAATTAGTTGCTCTATAAAAATTGTATAAACATGACGCGTTCTGAAAATAAATGCCCTTTAAGTGCTAATATATATTAGCAGGCTGAAAACTGGGAAATCTGAAAAAGTAATTATTGACTTTAGAAAGAAAAATCATGAAGATAATTTTAATTCTTTAACGTTTTGTATTACCTGAATTAACTGAGAGCCACTTCAAACACCGGAGTCGAATTTAAATTATTAACTGCCGTTAATTCTTTAAAAATAATGCTGAACTTGCCCGGCAAAAAATGGTGCAAATTTTTCGTGAAAATTTCCGTTACTCGTAGGGGCAGAAACTGAGCTTACTATCTGGAAGATCCACTTGTACTGCTTCTCCATAACGGCTGTTTGAAATTTTAATTCCCATAATTGCATATTTTTGGTTTGGTACCAAATCTTGTAATTTTACTAACTTTTTTCGAACGTATTTAACAGAATTATTCAAAGCGTCTAAATGCATCTATATATATATATATATATATATATATATATATATATAAGTATGAGAAAAAAGATAAGAAGAATAAGATAATAATATGGTTACTTACATTTTAATTTTTTTCTTGGCCCTCTAACAAACACTAAAAAACAAATTCAGAATTATGTAGTTGAAATGAATACTTTAACGTTACTATGAGCATACGGCTTAAATACCTGATGCAGGTACCACCACCACCACCAGCAAAAATCATAGTCCCTTTAACAAGAAATCCTTTAAATCTTTAAAAGAAAATTGGTCTGATTTTATATTTTGCTAAATATACAATAGAGATTATAACATTTCTAGAAACATTTTTCATCCTTATATAGGATGATGATATGATCCTATAAAATTCCTTAAGAGAAATGTGTTTTGAGTGCTGTTCAAATTGATAAACATCGGTTTGTCATAAAGCAAAACCTTTATTATTATTAAATACAATAAAGAATGATTGATGTTCGTCTAAACATTAGGCCTTTTGTAAAATTAAACAATGCCCTCTTAATTTGAAGCATTTAAATAAGAAAACACTAATATGTATTAGATATACGAGATTTTCTACAATAACTGAATGATTGATGATCGACCAAAGATCAGACCTTTTATAAAGTCAAATAATACCCTCGAATTGGAAGAATTTGAATGGCAAACACTGATTTTAAATATGTATTGGATTCGTCATATATATTTTAGTACAATGGAATTAGACTATTTACGTTATATTCGTTGTAAGAATATAATCATAACAGGTAATAATAATGAGGAATTAAAAATGATTCAAATTACTAGACAGGAAAAGACTATATGCTTAACAGAACCTGATTTGGTTAACATAATATTCATCAATACGTATCATGTCGTTCCCTTAATTAATAGGCTAAATTTAATTGACTTTATCACATTTCATAATAAATATATATATATATATAATATATATTGTTGTTAATCCTGTGATATTGCTGTAATACAATCATCAACATATCTGTTTAAATTTTAGATTTTTAATTACCGTTTCTTCTTAATCTTCTAAAACCAATTGCGCTATCACACTTGATATTGATGCTCCCATTGCACACCCATCTATCTGTTTAAAAAATTGGGTTTTATAAGTGAAATATGTTCAGTGTAGTGTAGTTTCAATTGCTTTTGTAAATTTTGTGATAGCAATTAATTAATTAAGACCCATAGTAATCAATCACCATTTGAACAACTATCTAAACACCTTAAAAACATACTACAACATATATTATACAAAAATGATTATTACATATAAAATTCTTTTGATTTCAAAAGTAAAATAAAGAACATTAAAATACCACACGATTACATATTAATATTATTAGATGTTATATGAATGTACACAAACATACCAATAAACCTAGTGAAACATTAATACATAAACACTGGAACAAACTCACAGAACACACAGACATTCCTATCACAGAATTTATAAAAGCAATTGAAACTACACTATACTCAACATATTTCACTTATAAAACACAATTTGTTAAACGGATAGATGGATGTGCAATGGGAGCATCAATATCAAGTGTGATACCACAATTGATTTTAGAAAATTAAGAAGAAACGGTAATTAAAAATTTAAATTTTAAACAGATATGTTGATGATTGTATTACAGCAATACCACAGGATCACAACAATATATATTAGAACAATTTAACACTTACAATTGAAAATTACAATTTACAATTGAAATAGAAAAACATAATGAAATTAATTTTATAAATTTAATACTACACAAAGTCATTAACAATATTAGAAACAAATGGTCCACAAAAGAAACATGGTCTGGTAGATATTTAAACTATAATTTACAACACCCAATATCACAAAAAAAATAATAATAATAATAAGAATACAGACATCACACAGACAGACAGACAGAGTCTGTCAAGTGTAACTTCATAAAAATATATATTTGAACATAATCATTATAATGGCCATATGCGTGGTCTAGCTCATCAAAAACCTCCTGTGTTTTTTTTTATTAACTTTGACTTATGTACTATTTCTACTAGCAGTAAAATTTGTAATTGCATAAAGAGTATTAAATTGTAAAGAAACAATTCTAGAAATAAAAAAACGCGAAATCAAATAATCAGAAGTATTTTTAATTTTATGTGCACCCCTGGCAACTGATGCAAGAAAGAAAATAATTGGATGGTTGCCACCCCTTTGGTGTTTAGAATTGAGAACACAAATCAGTTCTAAACAAAACTTGAATATTAATTCTCGTAGAAAGAAACGAAAAATGCGTCAACAAAATTTTCCGAATAGCAAAACACTTTTTTAAACACAGAAAATGCAATATGTAGTATTTACAAATTTACACACATTCAATATTATTAAATTCTTGAAAAAAATTTAATTCCTTGTTAAAACCAGTTATTCCTCATGCTCATTGCTTAAAAACCTACACATACTTAATTCAATTTGCATGAACTATATTGGACAATAATAATAATTAAGTTGTAACCTAAATTTAATAATAATTCGTATTTTTATCAGCGCGTCTAATTTTAGCATATACGCATTAATTAGAAAACACCAGCTTGGTTGCAACTATCCTTTTTATTCGGCATCAAGATCACCAATGTGAAAATGTCGTAATACGCGGTCACAGTGTATGATTATATATTATATATAACCGAAATATTGTATTGAGCAGTTAATTTGAAATTTTAATGAAATAATAATATAAAATAGAAGAAAAATCATGTAATAACCAAATTTTTCAGTATTGCCACATGCAATTCAAACTTTAGTAAGCATTTACTCAGAAGAATGCAATTATTCAACTATGAAATGTACAGTGTAAGTGACAGTGAAGTATTACTTGAATAAGTAATAGTGAAGGGCCACTTGGGACTATGAACTCGGTCGTGAGACTCTTAGTATCATGGCTTAAATATATTAATATACATACTCATTTTGTTGCTCTTATGATACAATAATTTACATGTACAATAATAATATATATGAACAACAATTATATTAATAATATAACTATAAAGAATATACATTGTCTATATAGTTGCCTACTTCGAGGACCGAACATTTTAATTTCAAAAATTACTTTGGAATTACTACAATCATCACAACCAGTTTACATTTTATAGTTTCTTTATTTCCTTAAATTATACTATTAGAATTTACAATTTCTTCGCTAATTATTCATTATACTACTTAATAAAAATATCTAAAATACAATTTAAAAAAATCGACTACATTTTAACTTCGTAATCTTCGTATACGTCACCACGGGTAAAAGAATATGTAGACGTAGACTTTTTATTTATCCCTATTTTAAGTATTTTAACTATAAAATTTGTTTGTTAGCACTTTGGACTTTGGTTTCCTTTTTTTTCATTTCGTTTGTAGTATAAAGTCTGATATCAGTTGAAAATATTGTATCTGATCATTTTCAGAATTGCCCTACTAACTTTCTTTGTTTTTATTTTAATTAAATTAATTTTAATTTATCTTGCCTGAAAAATAATAATGATAAACTCTGGGTAAGGATTTATTTGTTAGTTTCAGCATTGATTTTTATACATTCAAAAAATTAAACTGAATTAGCAACAGTTTTGGCTGCATTTCACTGTATATATCCCCAAAAATTTGTTAACTAAAATAGAACATATTAATTTATATTAAAAATGGAAAACTGGTTAATATCGATAAAGAATTAGACCTTAATTGTTGATCGCTTTAGAAAATTGGCTGGGAAAACTGTATTTATAACTGGAGCAAGTAGAGGCATAGGCAAAGCTATTGCCCTTAAAGTAGCAAAGGATGGTGCCAATGTTGTTATAGCTGCCAAAACTGTTAAACCCCATCCTACACTAGCAGGAACAATTTTTACAGCTGCCGAAGAAGGTATACTAATTAAAATATTCAGCATAAAACTTTTGTGTGTAATAAGAAAAGGCATTTTTTCTAGTTGAAAAAGCAGGTGGAAAACCACTTCCATGTGAGGTAGATATTAGAGATGAGGCCCAAATAAAAAAAGCGGTATCAGATGCAATTAGAAAATTTGGTGGTATTGATATACTAATAAATAATGCATCAGCAATCTCCTTAACTGGAACTGCAGAAACCGAAATGAAACGTTACGACTTGATGCATAACATTAACACAAGAGGCACATTTCTAGTGTAAAAATTACATATCTATTATTAACGTTATTTTCAACTTTTTATTGATGTTGCAGATCTAAGGAATGTTTACCTTATCTTAAAAAAAGCAGTCATCCTCATATACTTAACCTATCACCACCTTTAAATCTAAATCCATTATGGTTTAAAAATCATCTAAGCTACACCATGGCAAAATATGGCATGTCCATGTGTGTTCTAGGTATGCATGAAGAATTTAAACCTTTAGGTATTGCTGTAAATGCTCTTTGGCCAAAAACAGGTACAATTTTTAATGACATATGGAAGGTGTAATAAATATGTAACATTAAATATAATTATATTCGGTAGCCATTAAAACAGCTGCAATGGAATTCTTATCAGGCAAAGACGTACTGAAACAATGTCGAAAACCTGAAATTTGTGCGGATGCTGCTTATGCAATTCTAATAAAAGATCCAAAGTCGGTTACCGGTAATTTTTTCTTAGATGAAGAGGTAGAACAATTAAAGGTTTCGTTGAATTGTTAAAAATATTTTCTCAAACTACGTTTTAGGTGCTTGCAAAAGAAGGCATAACAGATTTTAAGCAATATTCTTTCGATCCATCAATTCCAGATGAAGAGTTACTAGCTGATTTTTTCTTGGACTCAGGTTTAAAGGATGCTGAAAAAATTCATTCAATAAAAAAACCTGCTGAAACGAAGGAAATTGAGGAACCTTTAGGCGAAGTTGGCAATTTATTTAAAACAATTGAAACGACTTTATCGCCGGAATCAGTTAGTAAAACTCAAGCAGTATTTGCATTTGTTGTAACAGGAAATGAAGCTGGAAAATGGTAAATTTCTATTTTATAAATATTTGGTCCAATTACTTGATATTTGAGACATTTATAGGTATATTGATATGAAGAATGGAAGTGGTGCTTGTGGTCGAGGTGAACCACCATCACCTCCCGATGCCACCTTGACAATGGACAGTAAGAATTTCTTTAGCATGTTTTCTGGAAAATTAAAACCGGCTACAGCTTATATGATGGGAAAGTTGAAAATTAAAGGTAATCTTCAGCAAGCTATGAAGTTGGAAAAACTCATGTCCAGCTTACGGTCAAAATTATAATTTGTAAAATTTAAACATTGAAAGATACGTACATGCAAGTATGTTGCCGTTAACGGTTTTATGGTCTAAATATGTATAATTTAAATTTACTTTTAAGTTGATTGGATATTATATTTGTGTCACTGTTCTAAAACTATTTATAATAAATATGTAGGCATAAGTATACTATATATATACTTTACCACCAGACGAAAGATAAATTATAGTAATAAATTGGATTATTCTCGTGATAATTAGTAACACTTGTTTATTAGTGTTACAATCATCATATTTGTCGCATTAATATTAATTTGTACTTTGGAAGTCTGTTAAATTTATGTTTACAAATAATTTAAATTTATTTATATATAAAATAATGGCAAAAACGACATATATGTATAAAACGACTTGTTTTTTTATTTTGTGACATTAACCACTTTCTTTTCCATGGATCCATCTATGTGACATAACACGTTTGGATTTGCAGATCATAGTTTTAATTGGGATCATCGCTACTCTACATAAATTAAATCTGATTCTGTAACTCCCTTTCCCCTACAAATCCATTAAATCTTAATTAAAATTGGTTTACGGAACAAATCCCAGATACAAACTGTATTCATGTCATCGGCAGATGAAAATTGATGTAAGTTAAAATAAATATTCTCCTGATAATAATAACCAATAAATTCACAATTATACATATATATAAAACCATAACAGGCACTTTATTAACATTAATACTTTGGTAAAAAAAATTACCAAAAAGATGTCTACATGGTCCACAGCTATAGTTTATTTGTGGTCTACAGAACGGTTTACTCCATAGACATAGATAGTGCAGGATCTATAGCATTTATCAGGGTGATGTATTATTTGCAGGAACGCGATCCTTCAGTTGTCAATACGCACACAATCGTTATTTCTACTTCAAATAATAAACCTATTTCCCATATCCACCGTCAAAAGAGAGATGGTGAGATACGAATTCCTATAAAAGAAACGTTGCAACATATGAATTTTGCACAAGTGTTCAATGTTGTAATACCAATGAAGTTATAATTTTTTTGGTATTTTTTTTTTGCCAAAGTACTAATATTAATACAATACCTGTTATTGTCTTATGTGTATGATGTAAATTTCTGTATTTATTGATTATTATTATCAGAAAAATAATTATTTTCACTTTTCGCGAGACGAACATGCGCGCGCAAATCTTGTACTCTACATATAGTAGGAAATAAGTCTATGTCTGCAATAATTTCATAATATAAATTTGAAAACATTTTGTACACTTATAATCAATTTCTACAATGTTTACACAAGCCGTTGTGGAAGATGAATCGAGTCAAACATACAAATTGGCTTCAAATTTTTTTTAATTGGTTTTAAAAATTGCAACCCGTATGGGCCTACTTTCCATCTACTAACCTTGGATCAAAACTATAGAGAACTATAAAGAGTGACAACAATAACTGACCGCCATTAGGGGGCGCTGCAATTAGCAGAGACTAAAAGGGATCATACTTATTTGGCTGAACCAAACATGTCAGATGTCAAAGTGACAGATATGGACAGCGCGCGCAGCCACAAAATAAGCGATTTTCAACATTGTCGTCATAAAAATTTGATAAGCTACTGATGCGGAGCTCCATATTAGATAATTTTAGAGTTTAGTTTGCCAGGTAAATTCAGCTTTTTTTTAAAGTTTATCCACGGAATTACATTATTTAGATATTTACTAATATAGTAATAGAATAAACTAACAAGTTTTACATGTATTAAACGAGCTTAGTACACGTAATAATTATTTCATTTAAACAGAAATATATACTTACTGTGAAATAAACGGCTTCAAATCCCTTTTTTAACTAAATCATCATATGTATTTAAAGAAAACCTACGTAGTATGTTATCTTTTATCAATTTTTGTCTCGTGGATAATTGTATAATATTCATTTTTGACTCAATAAACATATGAAATCCAAAAAAAAAGATTAGCAAAATCATTTATTTTCCATAAAATCAATATAATGTTTTATAAAGAAATTAAACGATAAATTGAGAATGCTGCAAATTTATTGAGTAATATACAAATTAAACTAAAATAAAGACATTTACAATTTCTTATTGTACAATGAATGAGAACAATGAGCAGATAATTCATAGTATAAATACGTTGGCAATAAATAAGTTATAAATTATATATATAATTCCAATTCGGCAAAAACACACTCATCTTAAATTTTAATAATTTAAAATAATCTCAAAATGAAGATTGCGCAGACGCTATTTCAGTTCCTGTGAAGAGGGAATGGAAACAAGAGCTGCAGACGGTGTTACCTAAAAATTGAGATGGCGCTTGCACAATCTTCATTTTGAGATGTAAGATTGAAAATTTAGGATCAATGTGTTCGCCGTAAATCTTTAACGGCGAGGACACACTTGTTTTCATTTTTTAATCTTAAATCTCAAAAAGGGAGGTCAAAATTTTTCGGTGATGAGAAGATCGTTGGCTCGATTTTTTACGTTGAACTTATTAAGGACTACAAGAGTCTTTTAGGTTTTCCATAGTTGGAACTATTACTTTCAAAATCAAATAGATGTAGTGACCAACGTGATGTTCATGTGAATATCTTTTTGCACTCGCTATAATAACAATTGCTTTATGACTCCATATCTCATATATATTATTTATTCCTTATCAATGATAATTATTTTTAGCGTGTTTTACAATTTTACAATATATAAAATAAAACAGAATCAAATTCACAGCAATTCAATTCACAGTGTTTCATAAATCTACACAGATTCAAGTCCAAGCATACACGACCAGCAAAAGATATGTATTGCAATTTTATATTCTATCATAGGTCTCTGCTGTGCTTACTGAAAGTGGTCGACAACCACTTAATATAAAAACCAGTCCATCCTAAAATGGAAATTAAAATTAATCTACATTGTAGGAAAATTAAATATTTTGTACTTACTTTAACTACACAAGGAATGGACGACCAAAAATCATAATTTGGAATCATTTCAATGCCTCTAGCTCCACGCATAAAATGCAGAATTAATCCACCACCAACAAAATATGCTATTGCAACTGAGAAGAAAATTATGCAAAAGATTGAACCTGAACTTAGTTGGTGATGTTGAATATGACGAATACAAGCAGATGGGGAATACAATGTTAAACCCTGTACATAACAACAAAGATTTAAATACAGAGACTTAACGCGGATCTTTCCAGATTAATTCAAAATCCGAACAAATTTAGTGTCAGAATTTTTCACTTACATTTGATTTTACATCATTTATTTTAATATCAGTACTGTTATCAGTGCACTGCAGAACAATTGTAAAAATGTTGTTTCTAGAAAATTGCAAATTATTAACTACCCTAATCACTTGGCCTACCATGTCTACTTTACTTCTCTATATATGAACGTACCCTTTGGCATCTTTGTAATGTATAAGATAATTTGAACTAGCAGCAATTGATTCAAGTTGTATATTTTTTGCCGAACCAATTGTCCAACACCCACTATTATATACAGTACAGTTTTTATCGGAGAATAGATATTGTACGCATTTCATCAACTAAGCAAGAAAATAGATGTATTTGTAATATTTGAAAGTAAAATTTGTAGCAAAATGGGGGTTTAAAAGCTTGTATTGAAACAATTCGTGACTATATAATAACTTCACATATTATAAAATATAATATAAATCTTACCGAAGCCTCAATGGTGCTATTAGAATTATTTGGCGTAAGTAAGCCATCTTTACATCCAGAAAAATAATATGATGTAAAATTGGTATCAATGATTCCAGTATCCTGGGTGAATGGTTTATTTTGAGGCAATAAACCTTCTAAATTAATTTGGGAATCCTGATCGAATTCACAAACATACTGATTAGTTTGTATACATTTCTGTGCAAAAGATACCGCTAATATTGAACAAATTAAAATACTTGATAAATAATAACAAATTGTTGCCATGATGAATAGATCATCCTTGGACTTGAAGTGTGAATTTTGGAGGTTATATTGAATAAAAAATAATAATAAGTGGAAATTAAAAGTAATGCATGGTTGGTAGCACAGATAAACATATTATGCATATATTGATAATATATTGTCTGTGGTTGGTTGCTAGAAAGATGAATCAAATCTTATCAAAATTAAGGATTTCTAATTTATTCCCTCCATCTCTCAGACTTGACTGATAACACAAAAATCGAATAACTTTCGTTCCGGTTGATCTTAAAAAAATGGTATGTAACATGTAATAATAATTTTCATGAAATATTTATCGAAAATAATCAAAATATGACTAATAAGATTGTTGTAGTTGGATCTTGTATGATTGATCTTGTAAGGTAAGTATAGACCTTTTTAATCCAATTTTTATTCGTTCTTATTATCGATTATAACTTTTCCATGCTTCGTCAGCTATGCCACTAGGTTGCCAAAATCCGGTGAAACGATACATGGCTTCAAATTTGCTGTCAATTTTGGTGGTAAAGGTGCTAACCAATGTGTAGCAGCCGCTAAATTAGGCGGAGAAACAGCTTTGGTTGCCAGAGTGAGTTAGAGAAAGACCTAAACTTAACTAAATTAATCTTTAATACAATCATATTATTAACTTTCAGCTTGGTGACGATAGCTGGGGTTTAAAATACTTGGAAAACCTTGCAAATAACCATGTTAACGTTGAGCATGTAAAAATTACCGAAAGCTCTAACAGTGGAATAGCCCAAATAATTGTTAGTGAAGAAGGTGAAAATCAAATAGTTATTGTAGCTGGTGCTAATCAAAAATTAAGTATTGAAGATGTAGACAATGCCAAGGATATAATTAGAACAGCAGCTGTTTTAATTGTTCAGTTGGAAACTTCAGTAGAAGTTGCTATAAGAGCTATGGAACTTGGCAACGGGGTTAGCAAAGAACCATGAAGAGAACAATGATTATATTAAAATGTAATGTTTTTTTTTACATTCAGATATCAATTTTAAATGGAGCTCCTGCCTTAACAAGCTATGATAAAAGACTTTTGAAATTGCCAACAATATTTTGTGTTAATGAAAATGAAGCTGCAATTTTCACAGATTTACCAGTAACGAATCTAGAGTACGCTCTCTGATTAGAAAAGACGAATTGTTAAATTATTTACGTTTAAGTTTTTTTTAATTATGCAGGGAAGTAAAAATAGCTGCAAAACATTTGATCCGAAATGGTTGCCAAAATGTTATAATAACACTAGGTGAAAAAGGAGCAATTTATGCGTCACCGTCACGTGACTGTAATCATAAGGAACAATCTACGTCGTTTTATTCAGCAGCAAGTCCAAAAGTAAATAGTATTGATAGTACTGGAGCTGGTGATGCATTTATCGGAGCATTAGGATACTTTTTAGCTGTAAAACATTTGACGGTGGAAAAAGCTATTGATGCAGCATGTTTTCTAGCTGCTGATAGTGTTACACGATTGGGTACACAAACTAGTTTTGCTGGTGCGGACGTTTTCCACAGAATGGAGCAGTAATTATTAAAATGTCGGATATTAAAACAATAACGAATTAAATCATATTTTAAAATCGTTATATATGTATTTTTTTTTCTACTTATTTAATAAAGTTCTGAAGCTAGACGTGGTGTAGCTTATGTCGATGCTTTTTATCGATATAACCAGGACGGTTAAATTAAAATAGTTTGAACACTTTTAACAAGGCATATTTGATCAAAAAAGAAATTTAAGCTAATTGAAACTGAAATCTCTGAACTTTGGAATACCCGTTGATAATGATTATGTACAGCATTCCAATGTGACAACTAAACCGAGAAATTCGAGAGAAAGTAGGTCAATTGTATTGTATCTGATAATAAAAATTAATCGAATTTAAAGATCAGTATCAAATAAAAATAGGTTATATTTGCATTGTACTTTATTTTTGTTGAATGAAATTAAAAAATTATTTATGGTACTTTCGTGTTTTTATTTTTAGAATTTCGGGTTAAGTAATTAAATTACTTCTTAATTTGTAATTTTCGACTCGATTCCGAATATAGAAAAACTACGCCACTGCATCGAATTTAATTGGAACAGACTGACAGCGACAAATCCTGTCAATTTTTGCACGAAAAGTTTTGCTAGAAAAAAATTCATTTTTTTTATATGGAGACACCGCGGGAACCTAATTTTGTTGATCTAAATGGTTTTATTCAAACCAATTTAGTCGAAAATCCATTACTAAAGGCACCACACCGTTACGAGTATCTAAAAGTTGAACAACCACAATTAATTGACTATAAACAAACAAATCCTATACCAACAGACAACAATATAATTACAGTAAGTGAAGATAATAAAACTTATTCTGAATTAAACTGTATGATCTGTCGACAAAATTTCAAAAATCCAAAAATATGCGATAAACATTTGCAAAAACCCCAGGTCGATACACAATCAAAACGATACCACTGTACTCAATGCAATAAATCGTATAAACATGAAACCAATTTAATAACTCATCGTAAAATCCATTTCGATAATCAACAATATTTTTGCAAGTTTTGCGGGCAAGAATTTCGATTGAAGCAACAATTAAAGTCACATGAAAATATGCGACACAATGATCAAAGACCCTTTGGATGCAATAAATGTGATAAACGGTTTAAACTGAAACAACAATTACAATGCCATTTTCTGACTCATGAAGATTATCGTCCATTTTCCTGCGAACAGTGTGAGAAATCATTCAAATTGAAACAGCAGTTACAGAATCATATGGCCATACATTTGGATATCAAACCATATCGATGTAAAGAATGTGACAAATGTTTTCGATTACAACAGCAATTAGATGTTCATCATCGTGTGCATGACAAATTAAAACCATATAGTTGTGCGGAATGTGGGAAATGTTTTTCGCTTAAGCAAAATCTTAATATTCACGTAATGAATCATTTGGAAATTAAGCCGTTTCAATGCATTCGATGTGGAAAAGGATTTGTAACGAAACAAAATTTAAATGTCCACCTAAAAGTACATGATAAAAATGTTTAGAATAGATGTAGATTGTATTGTTTGCTATTCCTACTACTTATTTACTATTCATTACATAAAATTAGGAACTATTAAACTCATGTTTTATATACTTTTGTATTATGTACAATAGATTAAGTAAATATTAGCTAGACCATTGTAAATGTAATTTTATTTTAAGAATAACATATTCAGAAAAAGTTAAATTTACAATAACATTTTTGGGAATACAATATATGTAAGTAAATAAATATAATTGTGTTTTTGCAATAAATTATTATTATAATTAACATAAATCACAGACAAAAAATAGATATTTGAAATACTTAAAAATATAACAATCGCAACAACAAAAGGAAAACCAATTATTCGATTTTCATTTTCATTTCGTCAGGTTTGAAAGTTTCTTGATGTTCCGGAGGCAATCCGAATGGATAACATTGATGAATTGTTATTAGAACAAATAGCAATGTTAATAATATCTTGATTCGATACCAAGAAATTTGACCATAAATTAAGCAGATTAATGCAATTGTTAAAATCGTGACACGTAACAAATTTGTGTATTTCCTGCAAAACAAGCGCTTACAATTTATATAAAATTACAAATTAAATGCTTACCGATTAGTTTTCGGCAAATCAAAATGCCATAAAGGCATTCCGCATAAACATAATACCAATGCTGAAAATAGTGACGTGTCATTCGTCAATATAATACTAAATCTAAGAAAAATCAGCATTATTTAATGATTTAGCTTTTTTTTGAAATTTATACTTACCTAAAGTTATGCCCCCATGTTAAAATTGACGGTATATTTAGAAATGTAATTAAAACCCACAAGAAAAACATAGAAGAATGGAAAAATGTTGCATTGTAGCTTCCTGTAAAACTTATTGGCTCCGAATCAATGGCATTTTCACGTCTGTCTTCTATTACTTTAAACTTATTGTGGTGATAAATCTGACTTAACTAAAATTTCAAATTCACATAATTATTTCTAAACACAAGTGAACTGTCGTAACGGAGAGTTGACTTGATAACCCGTAACCGTTAATTCCCATTGTAATATACCTACTACTTTTGGATATGGTACCTTAAGAAAATAATAGATAACTCCAGCACATAAACCAATACCTCCGCAAAAAATGAAGCACAAAATAATAAGTGTAATTGACATTACTATGGGTACACGTTGTACGGAAGTTACCAAAAAATCAAAAAAATCTGGAAAAAAATCGTCAACATGCTCGAAAAAAGGTGTACATCTTTTGACCAACCTGTAAACAAATTCGATATTAATGGCAATGTGCTTTTTCTTATTATATTAGTTTTAATGACTTATAGAAATTTATTAATGGTGCGGTAGTTGATAGATTTAAGTTGCTTCTTTTTTGTCTGAAAATGCTTTTATTTTATATTTATATTGGCATTTCGGGGAGTGACCAGAGATAACTCCTTTTATTTTTCAGATAACAATAATTAATAAGATATAAGTGCATAATTGTTACCACTACCTACTAATATAAACCCCCTTTTTAAACTACAATTACTTCGTCCCAGAATGTTCTATATTTACAACAGGTAAGTATGCATAATTGTGACAAAGAGGTTTCACATAGAAACTGAAGATAGTTAAAAAATTTTAAACAATATTTATACTGTGCTTATTAAGAACTTACCACGAAATTAGGGCATTACACATTTAAGGTAATACATTATTGATTATATTATATTGTTGATTTTATAATAACGGTTTCTAATCGGCTATTTATTTTTTTGGTGTACATAGATTTTGGTTTATGAATCTTTATCATTTTTTATCAACTGTATGTTCTTATAACTTCATATTTTGCAAAATGCCACTTATTAGAATTTTTAAAAATCGCAGCGAAATTAACTTTGTGTGTGTTTTTTGGTGTTATTTATTTTTCATTTTTACTTTACAAAGCAAAAACTAAAATACACTACAAGATAAGCAGCACAAAAGGAAATTTTGTAGCCTTTTTTAAAAAGCTGTAGTAAGTGACGTTTTGCGAAATATGAAGTTATACAAACTTACAGTCGTAAAAATTGGTTTTACGAAAATCATGTGAAAAAACAGTAAAAAAAGAAAAACTGATAAATCAAAATTTATGTACACCAAAGAAATAAAATTAAAATAGTTTAATCGTAATTATAAAATCAATAATGCTTTAATTTTGTGGTAAGAATGAGTACGGCAATATGGACACGGCACATATAATGTATTTTTGAATTTCTTACCATCTTCACTTTGTATGTGAAAAAACCCGATTTTTCAAAATCATAATTGTTCTAAATGCATCTATTTCTGGAGGCAAATAATTGTAGAAGGGGCTTATATACTTTATAATATGTAATTGTAACAATTGTGGACATACATTTTTTTCTTTTTTATTATGATCCAAGAGATGAGGAAGGCATCACTCAAACAGTAGATGTGATCCGAAAAGAAAAGAATTTTGACAAATAAAAAAATCATTTAAATCTCTATGTCGTAATTGTGTATTATACCTAAATAAATCCAAAACTTACCGGGAAACCAATCGGTTAACAGTATATTCCATTGTGAACAGCGACATAACATGGAATGTAACCAGAATCAATGTAATTATGAAGGAAACTATAGACAAAATAATTGGCAATGCTACTGAATCAATTAATACACTATTATGCGAAATTAATTGATTTTCAGGTTTTGGGATTAATTGTCCCAGTAGTGGAAATGTACTTGAAAAGAGAAATGATTAATGAAAGATGTCAATCACATCAATTAATATATAAATATATTGCATACTCATAAATTCTGGCAAAAACACAAGCTGCAACAAGTATCCAGATATTCTTTAAGACATTAAACAACGAAATGATAAACATTGGCATTTTTCCACTAGTTTCCATTAAATAGAATTGATTCTCCAATGTTAGTAGATAAATTACAACAGCATATGCAAAAAGATTTATGGAATAATATCTGGCAATTTGCCCAAATGAATCTGCCATATTCTGGATTATACTGTAATAGTTATGAAACGAAAATTGTAAATTCTAGCTGTTTCCACAAATATTTATCGTCTTTTGGCTAAGTGAACACTAATTTATACCTAATTTCATAAATGCACAGTGGATCTAATACTAATCGAACAAAAACATTTGAACCATCAGAAGGTTTGCTATTTTGTACCCTTAGTTTCAATGGTTTATTGTTCAAATTCCTACAAAAAATAAAGTCTTTCATCGAAATATAAAGATGAAGAATGTATTGCCTTAGTATAACTTACGTAATGGATGTATGTACATTTTCGTGCGCCCAAGGTACGATGAGACTAGCAGTGGCATAATGTTGTTTACTCTTGCACTCTTTTGGTTCGACAAATAGCGAGTAAGATTGAATTAAATGCTCCAGTTCTGGGAAAATCAAACTGTATACTACAGCTTTACTCGGAGTCTTATCAAGTATTTTTTCTTTTATAAATGGTAGTTTTGGCAGAGAAACCTTAATTTTTCGTTCATATGAAGCATAAATATCTACATGGAAGCGTATCTAGAACAAGTAATTTCAAAAAATGCTAAGTTCGCATGCATAAATTGAATGCTATATCATTAAAAAACACTTACAGGTTGGGATGTAGGCGAAGCCTTAAATATTACATGAGTGTAATTAGGCCTGAGTTTATGAAGTTCATGCATATTTATTGTAATAAATCGCCTTTTATCTTGAGTACTGAATGCAATTTCCGATTGGGGTGTTAAATTTTCGGCTTCAACACTTAAAAAATGATATCTGTTAAAATTGATTGTTTTCTAATTTCAAGCAAAGTAGTACCACATTCTGTAGTTGCCCATTGGATGACCTGCATTACACATGTAAATCCAATTGGCCACTGGTAAGTTAATTGCTAGAATCGTTAACATTTCATAATTTGGCAGCGACGTAAATGTTACCATATACCATGTAAGCACTTCCAAGCCAGTTTCATGTTTAATTGTAAATTGCTTATTGGTATTTTCAATCCATTCACCGTTATGATCAATTAGTGATATATTCTTATAGTTTGGTGTCAAATGTTGAATTGTACCACTATTCTGCATGTTTATACATATTCAAGTTAAATTTTAAATAGATTAAAAAAATATATTTAAATTTTCAAGAAACTGTTTAAATACAGAAAGTATTCCCTTCTACATGTATGATAGTTCTAATCTTCTACATTTTATGCTTACGTGAATTAAATGATGACTAAAAATCTTATTTAACATCATTGAATCAGTTGAAATTTGCATAGTTTCCTTGTTCACAGTATCAAATAATGCCCTATTTAACGCTAGTACAAGCTGATTGCACCAAAGTATTTGGACATGATTTGATTCAATCCAGACATTAGGAATATGTGAAGCCTAAGAAGAGATCACTTTAGATTCAATGATTTAGAACATTAATATGGTAAATGTAAGTTTATTTTTGGAAAAAATTATTTAGTTTAATCATAATTAATTAACAATGTTAAATTTTATTTATGTAACGACCATATCAGTTTCTGAAATATCAATATTTTTCTTTAATTAGAATCAGAAGTTTTTTGCTTATTAATTTTTTATCTCTATTTATTCACTCTATTCGATTATATTAATTAAAACTGACTTATATAATATTAACATTGAAAGTTAAATTGGCAAACGCTTAGTTACGTTGTTTCAATCGAAATTACAATTGAATGAAAGCATCGCTATTTCGTAATGTCCTTTAAGGGACTTATCATTGTTTAATCAAATAATAAATTCAAACGTCCTTTGTAAGTAGTACAAAGACCTTTGCGATTCCAACGTAAGTTGGAATTTAATAGTACGAATAAATTAAGGGATTCATAATTTAGGGAGTTGGTTGCTAATAGCAACCAAGTAGATCCTGCTGAATAATTTGTTCCTTTATAAAATATTTATGAAATAAATATTTTTTTATAGAAAACGGTGCACTTACAGCAACATTTAAATTATTTTTATCATTTTTAATTCTAGTTAAATAAGTTGGAACCAATAAATCTCGATAACCACCAGCTATATTAATCAGCATATAATTTCCAAAGTCATCATTTGGCTCATACAAATAGGTAGTGTGAATATCGAAATAGATGTGGGCTCTTTGAATGGGTGAAGCTAATGTGATTAGCAGATCGACCAATTTTTTCCGAAATAAATGTTCTTGAATTTGTAAGACTTTTTTTCCAATTACACCGCCCTTAAAAATTTTTAAGTAATCATTAAACAGATTATAATTTTCCATATTAAATAATATGGAGCCTTCACTATGTTAAAATGTGTGTATTGCATGTTAAAATATGCAATAGGCAAAGTTGTGGTTACATAAAGATTATTATTTTTACCAGTGAATGTCCAATAAGGACAACTTTCGATGGAGAAGTTGATAACTTCGATGAATTATAAAGTTGCAAAATTCTTTCAACAGAATTATAAACAAATTCAACTTGATCATATAAAATAGCACCATAAAAAGCACTAAAATCACCATTTAAATCTACTGTAAAATAATCAAAGTGGTATGGCATTCTAGAGTTTGATGCAATTCTTAATGCGACCGTTGCAATCGATCGGACTAAAAATTAAAACGGATTGCTGAATTTAATGGGAGAAAATTACATCTAAGTAATTAAGGATACCTTGCTGGTGCGATCCAGCATTTCCCGGTATAAATAAAATTGGAATACCATCAAAATTACCACTTCTCGCTTTTTTGGTTCTGTCGCCTTCTGCATATGCATAAAGACCGTATTTGGGAAACTTGGAATCAGCTTGTTGAAAAATTCTCTAGAAACACAAGAAGGGTTAATTTGGTGACACAAGTTAAAAGTGAAAAATGAATTTTATTCAGAATAAGTTTAATTTTAAATTTATAGTTTATTGAAAGCTCAGAATTTGGGAAGAAATATGACGGAAATATCTTACAACGTATTGAGGATATACCGACGTATAAGTCATTGCACATGGATCTGGATGTTGTTGATCATATAGGAAGTTAATTACACCAATTAGGTAAATAAACAATACTATAAAACCACATAATAAAAATAGTAAATAGCAATAAAAGCGCTTCATTTTTAAATTCGTACTTTATCTAATTATTGTACAGTGTTTATCTTAAAAACTAGAAAGCAGCAACTACAGGCGCCCACCTCCACAGTCCACATATAAACATTGTCTGTGGCATAGATAAGGAAATACATAATAAATACAATACACGGACTGTGGCAAGCTTCATAGATAGAAAATTTCATACATCGGCTCTTTTCACACGTATGCGAACGGCATACGGCAGCCGTATACGGTTTTATTGCTTTTTTTTAGGAAAGGGAGCGTCGGTGTTGCCACTTCATTTTTTGTAATTTTTCAAGTCTGGGAATGATCTCTCTTCAATTTTTTCCTCGGATTTTTGCGTTCGATTTTCACGCATTTATCTTTTACGTTTAAATTAAATAATTTAGTTTTTTTATTTCGTCCAGTGAAAATCAGTGAAGGTTTTATGAATTGTATGGCCAATTTGGCAATTTCAGTTTTTATTCGTATTCATTTTTACTTAAATCGTATTTTTTTAAAACATTTTCAAGGTTGAAAAAAATCTGCAGTAAATTTTATGAAAATTCAATGCTCAGTTAGATAAAACGAAAAAGGAAGGTCAATGAACTTTATGTTATCCAACAGATGATTGTTATTTTCATTGTTTTTACATCAGTAGCTGTAGCGAGTAGTGTCGTGTCAAATTCGGATTATTTCTTTAGTTGTTTTACAACTAAAGAATATATGAATTAATGTATTCATATATTCTATAAGAATTAATGTATTTACAATACATTAATTTAAAACATAAAATAAATACATACAAACTCTGAAACTTTTACAATTAAAAAAATAAAGGCATATACAAGAATATCAATCATGTGAAATGTTAAATTATACAAATGGAATTGAGAAATGATATCTACTTATTTCATACATAATACCATAATGTGAGAAAAACAATAAATAATTATATAAGTAGAATAAAATTTATGAAAACAATTTCCACAGATAAGTTTATACAAGTTTTTGTATAACAAAAAGGCAATTTTAAGGGGCCCGGTGGGCCCTTGAAAATCTGATTTTCCTATTGGAAAAAATACACTTTTTATCGTCTTTAATTTTAAGCTACCTTTTTGTCATTGACAAATCATATATACATATGTATCATAAAGCCTGTCTACCATTTCTGGTGTAGGCATTGACAAATCATAAAATTGATATTTTTGTAAAGACATTGCCCTACAAACAAAAAATCTTTCTTCACTGTCCTGCAATTTTATAGTTCACAAAAAATAATCGTCTTACGTCACTGAATTTGAAATTATTTTAGCACTAAAAAACATTTAAAAAAATGGAAAAATCTTTTTAGAAATTAGAAATTCTTTTTTTTTTTAAGCTGAACACAACACAAGGCCCTTTTTTATCTTTTTTAATTTCCCATCACTATTGTGCCGTTGAAAAATCGAAAAATCCATAATTTGATTGATTTCTTGAGAAATTCCACAACATTATAAAGCTTCTGGAAATCTTTTCTCTTCGAAGTTTTTTCAACTCCTCACAGTACAAAATATTACGGTCTTAATTTTTTCTTCTAATACATACTGCTCTCATGTAATTTTTATTAAGAAAACAACTAAAGAAATAATCCGAATTCGACACGACACTACTCACTACAGCTACTGATGTAAAAACAATGGAAATAACAATCATCTGTTGGATAACATAAAGTTCATTGACCTTCCTTTTTCGTTTTATCTAACTGAGCATTGAATTTTCATAAAATTTACTGCAGATTTTTTTCAACCTTGAAAATGTTTTAAAAAAATACGATTTAAGTAAAAATGAATACGAATAAAAACTGAAATTGCCAAATTGGCCATACAATTCATAAAACCTTCACTGATTTTCACTGGACGAAATAAAAAAACTAAACTATTTAATTTAAACGTAAAAGATAAATGCGTGAAAATCGAACGCAAAAATCCGAGGAAAAAATTGAAAAGAGATCATTCCCAGACTTGAAAAATTACAAAAAATGAAGTGGCAACACCGACGCTCCCTTTCCTAAAAAAAAGGCAATAAAACCCTATACGGCTGCCGTATGCGGTTCGCATACGTGTGAAAAGAGCCATCGATAACACGACAGCACAGAAGAGATGTTTATCTAGGGTCGATTCTATTCATAGACAACAAATATTCGATTCGAGAAAATCCAGGGCCGTTCTATCCAAATGACCGATCTATCCTATTTCCGATTTGCAAGAGACATGATGAGATCACAGTTGTCAGATTTTTGAAAACCAAACGCAGACTTTGGCTTTAAAAAGCGCCCACATGCGGCCGGTGGCGAAGTATGAAAACAAAATAAAACAATAAAATATTCAAATATATTTAAATATAGTTATATTCTTCTATGAAATATATTACATACACATACACTTTCTTTTTTTGTTAGTGGGACAAAAATTGGATAAATAAATTATTAACTATAATTATTACTACAATTATTAACTATTAATTTAAAAAGTAAAATTCTAATAATAAAGAGTTTTCTTCATAATGTTAAGATTAAAAAAAATTATTATAGAAGAAATTATTATAGAAAACAGTACTTATATTAAATTACAAAGATTTGTTGATGCACTGCACTAACAATTTAAAGTTTTTCTTCTGTTAATTAAGTAATAATTTCTATGAGCCTATAAATTAAACTTCATAATTAGTTATTAAATTTTTTTAGTCCACTAGCAATATAAAGCTTATACATCCAAATACTTTCATAACAGTTTTACTTTGAAACATACAGTTTTTTCACAAAAGCAACTTTGAAAGGAACAATACCACGAAGTATACTCATCACTTAATTTTTTAAAACTACTAAATTTGCTAGTAATGCATGTTCTGCATTACTTCGACAAATTTCGTTGAACATATTGCTTCAGTGGTTTAGCGCATGCGCTTTGAAAAAAGGAGAGGGCATACTCTGAACACGCCGTAAGACTTAGTATCGTGTTGTAAGGTATTTCCGTATTCTTTTCAGTTTTGATATGCGATAGACAACAAATATACGTATGTCAACACGTCATTATATCTTTTGTGGTTATGTAAAGTACATGTGTAAGATATTAAAGTTTCGATCACAGATTAGGAAGTTTACATATATATATATAGGTTTCGATATTTTTTATATTGATTATAGTTATTTTTGTTCTTATATCATTAAATATATTAAGTTTATTAGGGTTTATTGATTATTTTAATATCTGGATACTTAAATTTTGTGGCTTCCAACCACTTTTTCCAATTTTCTTAATTTTTAGATAATCAGAAGAAAGAACATTTCCCAGTTTAGTAACACTTACATCCGTGAATGTAACAATTTTTATATTTTTAATGTATTTAAACTTATAAGAAAAGTAGATTAAAAAAGATGTCTTAGTTTTAAATTAAAATGATGCTATAAAAAGAATCAGGAAGAAAAGAAAAACATTTAACCAAAATAAAAATTAAATAAAATAATTTTTTAGATTCTATTTAAACAAATTAAATACAAAGTACAAAGAGGTTATATTATATTTGAAAAATTCAACTTGTTCACAGGTTAGCTATGCTGCTTTTTAATATTGCGTGGTAAAAAGAAATGAAGCGAATTTCTAAAAAGAGTACAGAGAATTTGACAGACTTGCCGAAACTTTAAGGCACTGCGCATGCCACACTGCTCTATTTGCCCACGTAATAGTTGATACGTCTATTGCGCTGTTTTTAAGTATGTTCCATTTTCAGATCGCATTGTGATTTTTCCGCATCGGCAACTGTGTAACCATAGGCAACTCGTAATTCACGACTTTTTTCTTTTTTTTTCTGCTAAAAAGAGAGGTATATATCGTGATGATTTGGACTTTAGTTTTTCAGTAAAAAATAGTTTTGACACTTCAACACTAATTTTTTTCCATTTTTACATGGGCAATCCCAAAAATAAAATTACCCAGTTTTTCAGACTTAAAGCAATAGTAATTTCAGCAGTTAGTTAGTACACAGGTTTTCAAACACTTTTCATAGTGAAAGTTTATGGTTAGTACAGCGCTTTGAAAGTAAATTATTTATTTTTATTTATGATATTAAAATTTCTATCTTTCTGCACGAAGACTATCGTCGTAAGTCGATTGTCTTACCTGTGAGAGAGGTTGTGACCTCTCTCACAACCTTTCCACAAGATGTGACGGTTCAATGAAACGGTGGATATAGTGAATGCGACAGAAATAGCGTTGAGCGCATTTAATCTTTTATTGTCTATGATGTAAAATAACTTCTCAAATCCTAGGATACTAAGACTACAAGTCTAGACTTGTAACTAAACCACTACCTGAGATCCAATTTTAAAAACTTCTAGTTGCGTATTTGGAACTCTGAGTAGGATAGGTTGGAACGATTACAAAAATAGTTTGAAAATTTCTAACCTAGTAATTAGATGTCATACTTATAACACAATTTTCATTTTGTGTTTTTTTATATAAAAAATTATTATTAATTAATTAAACGTAAACAAACTGCAAACTGTATTAAAATAAAAAACAAAATTAACATTAGATTAGAGACTATTACCACAGTTTCAATTATTGAAACAAGCGCTTTGCAAAAGGGTCTCTCACTGACGTCACAACCTAATTGACAAAGCTGCGCATTGACTTATCTTGTTAGTCTTGGTCTATCTTGTTAGTATCATAGAACAAAGTAAAGTTATCGGAAGTTTACGTTGTGCTGCGAGTAAACTGACGTAAACATGGTCTAAGCGTTCTTGTAGTTACCGCCTCCTCATGTCTTTATTCTTTACGTTTTTAAATGCCATTTAAAGAAAAATAGATAACTTTGTTTGATGTTCTCATTTATTCACAAGTTTCTATACAAATATGGCAGCTCAAGAAAAAGCATGTAAAAAATGCAAAGAAGGGCCGATTCGTTGTATTTTTTTTTGTGAATTTCATCATACAGCGGGACCAATAATTTCTTGTCAAGTAAATTATTCAGAAATTTATGTTAACAAAAGATAATTTACCGTTTTATTTGTGTTTTAGGTACCAGAGAACTTTATATCGAAAGAACTATTTGATAGTATAAGTGTTTACATAATTACAAAAGCTGAATTACAACGAAGTACTCTCACAGTGTAATGTATTTTGCATTTACTTCATCATTTACTGATAAATATTCACTTGTAGAATCAATTAATTAGCTGGTAATCATAAATTATAGATGACCCAGAATATTAATAATAAGAAATTAAGAAAGACATAACTTCGGTTAGACTGGGATATGGAGGATTATAAGAAGGAGGAGTCGTGACTATGTATAGTGTATAAAAGTCAAAGTATTTCTGGACTTAAAAACGTCGGCCTCAATATGTCCCCGGGGACAAAAAAAGATATTTTTTAGAGAATTTTTTTTTTTTTGGATAGTTACCGTTGGCGGCGTATACTTTGTTTGTCTTTTTTTACGTTTTAATTTTCATTTAAGCTTAATTTCATTATTTATGTTATCTCGTAACATTTACATTTAAACTGCAAAGGCAGACGTTGTTTTATTACGGATTGCAGGACTGAGCTCCTATCGAAGAATAATTTAAAAATAGGTTTTCTACGGCACCGATTGTATAATATTAAAATTGAAATAATTATATAATGACGCTTGCTTACTTCGTAAATGAAAATTGATTTGTTGTATTAAATATAATAGTAAAAATCATCAGCACAATATTACATTATTTGTTCTAATCTACTCCAGTTTTCCTTTCTTATAGACCTCCATATGTCGTACTCGAAATACTATAGATAGTATCTATACTATATATTAGTAGTTATAGACTATCTATAGTATTTGTGGGCTTCTATTCTATCCGACTAGTCTAATTGACTTGAGTATTGTTCAACGATACATGCTATCAAATTTGAAAATATGTTTTTTTCTCTACATTTATTTCTCTATAGAAATTCATGTTATGATGAGAAAAGATCAGTGAACTTTCCAAACTGATGTCTTAATTTTCTTTTCGCACATCCAGAGATTTTATTTTGCGTGTGTACCTCAGAATGATGGAGATTACAAAATTTTCTGCACTGATTATAACTTGATGGCATATCCCACCACAAAATGGATTTAATCCATTATATGTTCGCCAACTATCAGACAGAATAATAGTTGTCGGTAAAATATATCTATCAGGAAAAGTATTTTAATAGAATAAGGGGAACCTTAACAAGATAAGTACAAATATTATCCCTCGGGTAATTAGAATTTAGGTACGCTCCCATTATGGCGACAGTACAGCGTACAAGCTGCGAGGCATGTAACAGACGCGACTAAGAAGAAGATGGAACTATGATTAACGGAAAGTAAGAATGAGAAGAAAAATTATCCGCCGTCGAAATATTTTAAAAAAATTAAAATCTATTAAAAGGTACTCGGGAATGAAATAAACATTAAAGCATTATTAGATTAAGTTCAATTAACAGACTTAAGATAATCACGTAGAGTAGCTCAGAAATAAAAACGTGCTTTTTGTATTGAAAAGTATATTTCCTAAAGTCTAGGCAATTTAAACACATGTACAAATCAGTTTTCCATTGTCGTAATTTTTATTCAACCTCTGTTTGCCTTGCTACAGATGATCCAATAATTTAAGGACGCCTACGTTTTGTTTTGTTTTCTTTTAAATTTTATAGCTGTTTTTATGCCTCGCAACTTTTACGAGGTACAGACGCCATGATGAGACGTACCTAAATTTTAATTACCTGAGCGGTAATATTTGTACTTAGTTTACTAGGATGGTCAGCCTAAAAGGTAGAAATATCCAAGGCACTGAAATAGATTAATGTATATATTAAAGTTATATAATAATTTAATTCTAAAAATGAAAACTTTGTATAATCTAGCAATATGCAGTATACTATACTACCGGCTGTTTCACCACTCCTATTTTTAATTGTAATGGTGGATAGGGGATGAATAACTGAACGGAAAAGGTCTGAACAAGGGAGGGTCTATCTTCAATAGTTTTCGAGATAATCAGCCTTTCATGATTGCTTCAAAAACGTTCGTGAACTGCAGTGTAACTGAACTATGCTATATTGGATCTTTAAAAGTAGAATAAACTTTGGACTCATTAAAGAGTTCAATGTTACACGTAGTATAAAATTTCTCTATTTCCTGTGAGAGACAATGGTACGTATTTCCAATCTTTTAATATTAAAATTTGGTCATGAATAAATTTTCATCTGTGGAATTAAATGCATTATTAAATGCAGTCGTTGATTTAAATTTTTATTGACACGATTGAACAATGAATTTTAAGTTATTCAACTAATTTTTTAATGAGTTAGATTAGGCATTGAAAACGAGTAGTAACTATTAATACTGAACATTCAACATTCCATAAAACAAAATATCGATTTCATAATGTAATTTAATTTTGGTTTGTATGGAAAGAAAGGAATAATTGCGACGGGGCTGGTTTCTTACTAGCCGGCTGCGATACAAACAATAGTAATAATAATAATTTCCAATACAAAATGTTATCGTTATTCAGAGAAAAAAAAGCTTCGCTTCCTCTTTGAGAAGCGATGATTCTGATTTTGGTTGTGAATATGAAGTTTAAATTTATTTCTAATAATTTTTATTAATGCCGTGAAGAAAACTTCTCCCTGTTTAAAACATTTTTTTTGCTTTCGATTAAACACTTAATTTTGAAATCAAATTGTACTCCGTATCGATCAAACATCAACTAACAAAAATTACGTGACATTTTTTGTTTATTAAAAATGTGTTACTATCCTGTGTGCAACAATATCCACTTTATTTAATAACATTGCGTTAGCGACTGGCATTTTAATCATTCTTTAAAAACAGCAAACATAAAACATAGAAAATAAAAACATATTATCAATAATTATTTCTTGGAATTAAAAGGGTTTATGTTATAGGGAGAGCTGAAAATAATAAAGAAAAATAAAAAAGATAATTAGAAAGAAACAATCTACCAACAGAAATTGGAATGGTAGTGGTAGTACAAACCATTTAATTCGACAGAGAAAGAGAGAGAGAGAGATGAAATGGTATGTACATGAGCAAGACAAAGATACTCAAATATCTTTAAGAAATATTTTTTGAGTTGCGTGTGTGCGTATGGGTGCTGTGTGTGCATACCTACCTAAGGAATGGCTAATCAGCAATCTGCCAGTAACTGCGACATGTCGAAGTTTCTATTTACACAGTGTGACGTGCATTACGGAAAAATTGACACTATCCGTATCACAGACAACATGTCTATTGTTCGGAACTACAAGTAGTCGATTTTAGAGATAATTAGGAATTAATGTATGGGCCGGCATTGTGGCGAATTATTCGATCGGCCAATTTGTTTTACCTTTTCGTTTAACTGGAGAAACGTATTTTGAATTTTTAAGAAACAATTTCTGGGATCTATTGGAAGCTCTCCCATTAAGATTACGTCATGATACATGGTCTATCAATGACGGAGCTCCACCTCATTTTTACTCTCATATTAAATCGTTTTCGAATGAAAATTTTTCAATTAGGTGGATAGGTTGTGAAGACCTATTGCGTGACTAGCTAGATCCAGCGGGCGGCAGCGGGGTGGTAAGCCATACCACCTCGCCTGGTAAATTGAAGTTCACTACTAATTTATTGCAGTAACTACACCAAATAATAAGTAGTATGCAGGTATTGTCTTAATCTATGTTACCCTAATAAAGAACTGTTTGTGTAATTGATAGCTTGCTATCTGATTTGCTAGCATCGATATTACACAATACATTTTTTTTTAAACCAGACATAAATAAAATGAAGTAGTTTTTGTTGGTTTTAAAAATAAAATGATAGAAAGTATTCTGAAATAAAACATTTCACATACTCACTTCTGATTGAGATTAGGCCAAGAAAATTGAAATTAGAATTAAAAAATTAAATGGAAAGCAATAAACTTCAAAATAGATTTTGAATTTATTTTAATAAAAAACATTATTTTTTTCAATTTTACATTACATAACTTTTACAATTTTGTTTTTAAATTTTGAGGTGTTTTTAAAAGGTATTCTTACGACTAGATAAACATGTTCAATTTTTCTAATTAAAAATTTTTTATTCTAATTTCAAGACATAAGTAAGAAAAAATAGACAAGCCCGGCCTTCAATTATTTTCTATGTGGACAAATCATTGAACGTTTGTTCCATCACGTCTCTCATGGCTGTTTCGATAACAGTTGTTTAATGGAACGGCGCAACATTTAAAATGTTGTGAAATAATTAAAGTTGATTTTTCGAAAAAAAGTTATTAAGAAAAGTTGTTTGTATTGATGCCAGGAGTTGTGGTTTAATTTTCAGACAACCTTTCGCGAGCATCCTGTATATGTACAGTATATTGTAATGTAAGAATGTTTAAATTTTAATAGAATCAAAATTCAGATAACAATGTCGCATAGATTAGAGATTATGGTATAACCCAAAGTTATTCATTACTATTTTATTCTCGGTTATCAATAGTTCATGATTTTCAATTAGCTTAGTGAAGCCTGAATTGAAGTCTTGCAATTTTTAGGACCTTAAGAGAGTACAAAGTTTTAGGATTTCCCGTCCGTATTGATAATAAGAAATATGCAAGGAATGCATTTCATTTTAATCTGTGTTTTGTATGTGATAGCGATGCTCGTACTGTGCAGTATGAGGCAGTTGTAACAAAATTTTCCGAATATCTACTAGCAATGGAAACTGAATGTGGTTTTTTATCTAGTGGAAATTCTGTCGAAAAATTAGCGCCAATATTACGTACTGTTATGGAAGATTTAAATGAGAAAGGTGGCACCAATATAACTAATGAATTTAACAGTTTAATAATAAAAAACCAAACATCCTGCAATTTTAGGTGAATGCATTATAACAAATGGGCCAATAGCAACGCATTTTAAAGTTTGCCAGATACGAAGTGATCCACCGCTGGTGCTAGATCATCAAGTACCAATTTTGATTAAATTATTACCATCAAAACAATGGGATTTAACTACACAACAAGTTGCTCCATACATCGATGGATTCAATCATATTGCTAGAATCGCCGCACTATCAGATGTCGATATAAATTTAGTAAAAGCATGCGTACAAAATTTACTTTATTATGATTCTGTAGCATTAATTCCGCTATTTCAATATTCTAATGTTTATTGTACAACGCCAAAATTTCGATCATTAGCATATGACAGTGAATTACAGGTGATTAGATAAGTACTTATGAGCTTTGTTCCAAGTGGTCATTTTGTACGGTAATAGGATAGTAACGGAATCAGGAAAGCTTTTTGTTCTGTGTCAGATCAAGAACTGTTCTCGTTTTTTAAATAACTTGAAACGGTTTTCTGGCCGGATGTTTATGGAGTATTCAAGATGCAGAAGAAGACAGACCTTATTCTTCATTTATTTATTTCAAATTTGATTAATTTAATTATAATCTATAATCTATATAAATAAAACAGAGAATGGCCGAGTGAGTAAGCGAGTGAGTGGGCGACCGACCGATGCATGTTGTTCGTTTCGTGGTTTTATCTCTGCAATCGCGTGTTGTTTAGTTGGATATCGACAACCGAAAAAGATGCATCGCGCGCGGAGACTTGCATACAGTCACGCAGTGTGCATGGCAGTATGATGGAGTACGTATCAGGTATTGATGGATGTTTGAATTTTTATTTAAATTTGAATTTATAATTTAAAGTTATATTTTTTGAATATAATCTAATTTAAAGATAAGATAAGATAGATAAAAAATAATGAATTTAAAGAATTGAAATTTTGACACGTTGCAAATATTCTATTTTTTTTATTCTCCGCCAAAATTGTAAAATTCACTTATGATTAGTAGCAATTAGATAAGTTATTAATTTAGAGACGAGAAATTTTGCGACGTTGCCAATATTAAATTTTTCTACTTAATGATTATTAGTGTTTTAATTGGAGTAGCTTATTTAACTTTATTAGAGCGAAGATACAAGTTCAGATACAAGTTAAAATTCTGGAAATCACTTATAATTAGTGGCAATTAGATAAAAATTATGAATTTAAAGAACAGAAATCTTGCGACGTTGCCAATTTTCTATTTTATGTTAAAATTGTGAAACTGTCATATGGTCTGTGGTAATTAGATAAGAAATTATGAATTTAAAGGATTAAAATGCGACGTTGCCAATTTTCCATTTTTCTAATTTTGGATTAAAATTGTATAATTTACTTATGGTAATTGCGGTTTGGTTGTTCTGATTCTGCCTTATAGAGAATTCCAATTTATAACTCGGGTCGGGTTCTTCGACTATGCTTTGTAATTCCCATTACCTAGGTTACAGAGTATTAGATGAAAGTATAGTTCTTCATAGTTCATAGACGAAACCTTATATATTACACGTAGTCAATTAATTAGAACATTTATATTAACGGTTTTTTTTGCCGTGCTGATGCGGAATAAGTTCGAGTACTCATAGTATTTAGCCCGAGAAGTGATTTTTCGGGGGACCCGAAGTCAGTCTTCGCGCTGAAAGTGCCGCCCAAGTTTATTTCTATCTTTCCAAATTTTTGGAATGCTTTCTTTACAATTTCGGTTAAAATTTATAATAAGAAAATGCTGACGCTTTATTTAAATTATAAAAATCTTTTCATTGTTGGAAAAATGAAGTCTATAAATAGTGCCATATCCGAAATATCAATGAGGCATAAAACCGTTATTATCTCGAAAGGTGTATTCTTGCTTTTCAAAGTAAAGTTATATACTCGACGTATATATATCAGCCCATAATTTTTTCAAATTCCGTTTCAATATCTTAATTTTTAACAAAGTTAATTGAAATGTGTCTACACCTACATACAATATACAGTTTCTTTTCGTTACCATGTATCGAAACGACCTCTTCATGGCGATTCAATGTATCACTGTCATTTCACATGGAACACTTTTTTGTGAATTACTCATAATCAGTACCGTACCCGTACCGTTTTTTAGTCTCTTGGAACAAAGCTATTAATACCCTTGCTTGTATTGCCGTCAAATTGATTTGAAACGATGTCAGATTCAGTGGGCATTTGGTTCCTACCACGCAAGGTATTGTTCTATACCTTTAAACGAAATTATGAGGCAGAAGTTGACCGATTTGTTATCGATTTGACGACTGCGCGAAAAAAGCTAATATGAACAGAAAGCCAGAAAAGAATGTTGTATTGCCTGTGATAGAGTAAAGCAGGTCGTACAAAGTAGTTCCTACTCCTAGTTACAACCTTCCTCCGGGGCCTTCTGTTCATGAATCTCATCTTATTCAATTTCAAAGATTTAAATTTCTTCCTTTTATTTGTAATGAATAGAACCAATGTCTTCAATATGTAGCCCGATGCCAACGACAACTGCCAACTTTACGCGATGTATTTCGTACATATGCTTCAATGACCAGAGGAACAACAGTTAAAGATATTTGTATTCGATACAATTTCGATGATTTACGTATTGATGAAAGAAAATTAGTTCAATTTGGAGTACTAGAAGGCTTAATAAGGCGAATTCATAAGTATCCAGTCTTGTTGGATGAACATTATGAACTACAAAAGACTTTTTCGGGTAATTTTAGTTTAGATGAAATTAGTTGTTCCACGGGGATGTCGTCGCTAACTTTTGAAGAGAAATTAGAAAAAGATCCAAATGTTATTATGTTAATAAAGTAGTCAATATTGGTATCAATAATTATTGAATTTTGTTTGTATATTGATCTATAAAGCAATTAAACGCATAATAATATTAGGCTCCTTCAAGTTGTTCTCCTTCCCAATAATCCCATGATTGTCGTTCTGCTTTAGCAAAAATCAAATACAAAAGTGATGTTATTATGGCCACAACCATCATTATCCAAAACACCAAGCGCCATTGATCTAACGTTCCCTAAAAATCATTATCACTTAAGATCTATCATTTACTCAAAAATGCCATGTGAATACCTCCGGAGTGAAATAACCAGTAACCCATGGTGCAAAGAAGCCTGCAAATGCTCCAAGACCATTAATAATTGCCATTAGTATACCGCCATAATGTCTACTAAGATCATTTACATTGACTTTTAATGCGGGCCAAAATGGACCCATCCAGAACATGCCAAATGTGCATAAAATTATTACCCCAACTCTGGTACATCCTATATATACGGCGATTACATTACAGAGGGCGGGGCCCATTATAGCTAGAATACATTTAGTTATTAATTTTTATTTTTGCTTAAGTTTTAAAACTTACATATAATTGTAAATAATTTTCGTAGATGAATAACAGTCATTAAATTTCTATTGCTTATAAAATCAGATACAAATCCACTTAAAATTGCTGAGATCCAACAAAATATAAATGGCATAGCACTGACAATACCATTTGTTTTTATATTCATTTTTAAAAAGTCTTTAACAAATTTTGGCAAATCGGTGTTCATTGCAAATAGAACATAATTGTGACCAAATTGAGCAGCAAAAATTGCCCATACTGGACAACATTTCGCTATCTGCTTCCAGGGAACTTTAAAGTGAGTAGTCTTCTCTAAAATAACAAACAGAATTCATTTCGTTATTGAAAATGAAATTAACAGATTTAATTTGCTTACTAGCTAAATTCTCTTGTAAATATGCTTTTTCTTTTTCGGTGATAAATGGATGAGTGTCTGGATATGAAAATGCAGTGAGCAAAAACAAAATATACCATAAAAAAGTCATGCCACTCCATAAATAGAATGGACTAGCCCAACTATTAAAATCATGTATTACTACACCAGTCACAATAATGCCCACAATATTCCCTAAATTTCCACCACCATACGCTATGCCACCAAGCATTGCTCGTTCTTTTGTTGGTGCCCAAGAGCTCATAAATGTGGCTATAGTCGGAATAATTGCACCCTAATAAAAGAACATAATATTGAAACGCTATTCAGATAACTGAATGCAGAACATTACCTGGAACAATCCAATAAAAAATCGCACTAGTATGCAATAAATAAAACCCCAATACTCCCCGCCTTCAGTTATAGCGACTGGCATAAGTAAATTAATAACAGCTGATAGTAAGAGGTTAGTACCACATACGTGGCGAGCACCAATTTTATCTGCCAACCAACCACCTGGAAGGTGCCCAATAAAATATCCAAAATAGAAGATATATTTTATCAAAGCTTGGTCATTAGAATCCCAATTGTATTTTCCTTCCTAAGTAGATACATAAAATATTTTACTTTTCATGATTAATATTGGAAGTGTACGTATACGCATTGATGACCAACACAAGTTTGAGGAATAAAGAGAAGTGGGAGGATAAAATGACTCTAGAGAAAGCTCTGGGTCCAGTACTAAGAGAAGAATAGACGTGTTAGGTGAATAAAAAGCAGTGACTAAAAATGACGGTAACCGTTTTAATACTTATAAACGAATTATAGAAGAAAGGCTCGTACAGTAGACGAGATATTGAGAATAGAGAATATAATGGCCAGCAATTCATCAATTACTACTTTGGCGTTTAAATCTGGAGGATCAATCACTGTGATTGATGATCACCAGCTGCTAGCTGTACAGTTAAAAGTCAGTGTAATAAAAATAATGATCTCTAATTTACTGCTAAAATGAGATCACTGTTTCCCAAAGGAGAAACAGGGTGCTGTTTTTCTTGCTCAGAATAACGATAACATTTTGTACTGGAAACTAAAAACATCGGCAGCTGGCTAAGCGGTTAATATTCACATTAAAAAATTAGTTGAATAACTAAAAAATTTATTCTTAAATATCTTCAAAAATGTTTCTGTACGCGGTAATTTCTCTATTTGTTTTCTTTCTATTTCTTTCTCTGTCTCCCGTTCGGTTATTCTTACATTTCTTTCAGCGTATGGGTTCGACTGATATGCAACCACCTTTCATACTTCACTTCGCCAGTGCAACATCTTTATTGTGCTGTCGGCTGTTGTGTAGACACAGCATATCTACCTATCTCGAAGGTAGATATGCTTGTGTTCCCGATAGCCCTCTATAGTCACGGCGTGTTTCTATCGCGCGTATCGATTGCTATCGATTCTTCTACCGGATCGGCGCGCCCCCACGAGGCTTCCAGCCGCCAATGATACTCGCCTAGGTTGACGTCTGGCTATCGATTGACGTAGTCGATAGATTATTCGATTGACTTATCAATCGAATAAATCTATCGACTACGTTAGTCAAATTACATTCAGAATTCATATATAAAAATTTAGTTGTAAGATTTCTTGTATATTATTTATCATTGTTGAATTTCTATGTTTATTTCTCTCTGTTTATGTAATTAATATTGTAAGTTCGACTTTATGTATTTTCGCAATCTTAATGTCTGTAAATTTAAACTCGTTAAATCACCCATCCGTGCCTTGCCGGATCGCCGTTCAATTTCTCTGGATAACGCCCAAGCATCGATTCCGGTTCGAAATAGAAAAAAGAGTTGTTCAAGTTGCTGTCGTCGTGATAAGATCGTTATTTCCTCTCGTAAGAAATTTCTACCGAAAGTTATATTCATTCATAACTTTCATGTGTTTTTAGCGCATTTTCTCAAGTGATTCACGGAATCAAATCGCCCGTCGTGGAATTGGCTCGTGTTTTAAGTTTATTGTGCGCGTTATAAGAATTCGTGACCGCACCCCTCTGGCGCCATCCTGCTGCAAAAACACCAACGGCCCTCCGTCGTTAATATTCGGCAAGTAAGCCTTTTATTTTGCTTATTAACTGTTTGATTGAGAGAAGCTTTCCGTTCAACTATCTTTTTATACGTTTATGAACTCTTTGATTGATTGAATCCTTCAACAAACAATCATAAGCGACTACGGCGTTTCGCAGGATATCGTTTCGGACGAAACTTACTTCCTTAGACTCTCGCACCAACCTGTAGCTGTGCCGCCGCCTCTTCAATCGCCCAACACCCATATACAGGGTGTCAGGTGTAAGTCGAGGGTAATTTTATTCTTACATCCCATACAGAGTGTCAATTATGAGTCGCGTGTAATTTTGTTCTCACACCACTTACATGGTGCGTTCGACTAGTAGTTTTTAATTTTATTGTCTTGTCCAACTTGTTGAGTGTTAATTAATAGTGTATTTTAATTTGTACAGAACTGTATTTCGCTTAATAAACAATTTGTGCTTAGAGAGTGGTAATTATATGTACACAGTTACATCAGTGCGTGAATCTTTCTCCTCCCTTATCATATGTTGGCCATCGACCCGTACGTCAACAGTTTCAGATTAACAACTGCATTTAATAATCCAATTAACAGGAGCTAGATTTTGGGTATCTTTATTATATATAAAAATAAAAAATATTTAATAATCCATTTATCTCTTAGTTCCTTTAATAAAGAAATATGACACAATTGTCGTTTACAATACATCAATGACTTTTGAAACGAATGTTTTCTATTATGCGTTAATACATCCACATATGAAAGTTCGCCTTTATTACTTAACAATTTGGAAAAGACTCTTAAACTGTTTGCTCTTCATACTTTTTTTCCTACTTTCATGAAGCTAAAATTCCACAATTTGCAAAAATCCGCGGATAGAATTGCCCGCAGGGGAACGTGGCAACTTAAACTGCCTGTTAAAACAGCTGTAGTAGCTAATAGCTGGCCATACACACAGAGATTGATTTGCCAGTGTGGACCATCAAAGATTTCTTTGGCGGTTTTATCTTTCACGTATCAAACCGCTCTCGTTCATAAACACCAAATAAAAATTCACCGATCAATCTGGCAGTTTGATCTGCCACAGTCACCTGCGGGCTGTTCTACCCACGGAATTTCCCAGATGTGGAATTTCGACTTGATGAAAATTATCCGTACGAAAAGCAGACAGTTAATCAAGTTTTGACCAAAATGGTAACTCATAAATAAAAGCGAGTTTTCGTTTGTGGATTAATACATATAATGCAAATAGTCTGTTAGGGCCTTGTATTCTACTTACATTTCTGACATGCTAAGATTCATCGTAGCAACAGTGGTTGAACAAGAAACGACACATCAAGTATAGAGAAATAAAAAATATGCGAAAGTACGCGAAATAAGGAAGTAACTGCTGGTCGATGAAGTAAGTGGGGAAAAAGCACTCACAAACAACAGTACAGAACTCTTAGCCGTTTAATTATCACGTCTCGATAACTCGTTACAATAACATATACAGGGTGTGTCGCTACTAGTATTTTTAATTTCAATGGTGGATGAAAAACTGAACGGAAAATGTCTAAACAAGGGAGGGTCTATCTTCAATAGTTGCCGAGATAATCAGCATTTTCTGATTTATTCAAAAACGTTTGTTTTGAGTATGAAGTTTAATGAACATTTAGATTTAATTATCATCAAATAATATCTCCATGAAAAAAAACATTTTTTACATTTTAATAGACCGTACAAATTTAATTTCGACAACAAATTGTACATCGTATCATAGGTACAACATTATGTGCCAGCTAATAAAAAAGCACGTAACATGAAACAGTTCTACAATTTTACACTTGGTACTAGGTCTGTTACTATGATGCTATATGTTACTATGCTGTATTCAGCAATGTCAATTTGTTTAATAACATTGCATTAATTTCGCTTTAGTCATTCTTTAAAAGTAAAAACAGGAAACAAAAAAAATTCTACTAGCAGGTTATTGATAAATTTCTTGGGATTGTTATATTAGAGTGAGAATCGAAAATAAGATAAAAAGAGAGAACAACAAATTAGAAAGAAACACTCTAGTGGAAACGTAAAATTAGATTAGTTAAATGTTGAATTTGGAGCGAGTAACTTTGATCAGATTTGAACTGACTTTTCTAAACAATTATGACAAATTATACTACAGCAAAATGGTGTGATATGCTGATGATTTATGGACAAACCCGTGGAAATGCAGCTGCTGCAAAAAGATTATATTGAGAACGATTTCCAGAGAGACAAAATCCTTGTGAACGGACATTTGTTAATTTAGTGCAAATTAATTTGCACTGGCTCATTAATTACCCAATCCAGTTTACCAGGAAGGCAATTAAGTGTTCAAACAGAAGAAGACATTTTAAGCATGATTGAAAATGAGCCGTCGGCCAGTACGCGTGAAATTACGCGACATGCCGAAGTTCCAATTCCACAGTGCGGCGTGTATTACGGGAAAATGGACACTATCCGTATCACATACAACGTGTCCATTAGTCCACGGAACTATTGGGTGATGTCCCATACCAATTACGTCATGATATGTGGTTTATGCATGCCGGAGCTCCACCTCATTTTTATTTTAATGTTAGATCTTTTTTGAATGAAAAATGTCCAAAGAGGTGGATAAGCCGTGGAGGCTCTATTGCGTGGCCAGCTAGATCTCTTGATTTTAATCCCTTAGATTTTTATTTATGGGGCTACATGAAATAACTAGTGTACAAAGAGCCCTTTGACACTGAAGATCAACTTTATGCACGAATTTTTAAAGTTGCAAGAATAGTTCGTGAAAAATCTGCAGAACAATTTGCAAGAGTTCATGAATCTTTTATAAATAGGGCTCAGCATGCGATTGAAGAAAATGGCGGTCATATTGAACACAATCTGTGAGTAACTAATAAATTTCTAGTGAATTGACAGTGATGTTTTAGTGAATCATGTGGATATTGTACTTTTAGTGTAAAGTTGAATGTAATTTGTATTGTCTGACATAGTATTCATCGTCTAGTATTGTGGACATTTGTTTATGTGATGATATGAATTATTAATTGCGGGCGGCAACGGGGTGGCAAGCCATACCACCTCGCCTAGTAAGTTGAAGTTCATTACTAATTTGCTGCAGTAATTACACCAAATAATTAGTGGTATGCAGGTATTGTCTTAATATGCAGTACCCTAATAAAGGTAACATTAAAGTACTGTTTGTGTAATTGATAACTTGCTATCTAATTTGGTAGCATGGAGATTGCATAAAATACATTTTTTAAAACTAGACATGACTAAAGTCAAATTTAGCTTTAAAAACAATTTCATAGAAAGTATTATGAAATAAAAGATTTTACATACTCTCCTCTGATTGAAATTAGACTAAGAAAATTGAAATTAGAATTAAAAAATTAAATGTAAAGAAATAACTTCAAAATAGATTTTGCATTTTTTTAAATAAAAAATTTAAAATTTTTCTATTTTATATTACATAACTTTTACAATTTTTTTTTAAATTTTGAAGTTTTTTAAAAGGTGTTCTTATGACTAAATAAACATGTTCAATTTTTCTTACTAAATTTTTTTAATTCTAATTTCAAAACATAAGCAAAAAAATAAAAATAAACAAACCTGATTTTCAATAATTTGCTTTGTGGACCAGTCATTCAACGTTTTTTCCATCACGTCTCTCACGGCTGTTTCGACAACGGTTGTCTACCGTTGGCTGGCGCGAGTCGCCACAAAGTACAGCGGATATCAAACGTTTTCTAGCTGTTTTTAAGTGTTGCGTAATATTGTGAAATAATTAAAGTTGATTTTTCGAAAAAAAGTTATTAAGAAAAGTTGTTTGTATTGATATCAGGAGTATGGGGTTAATTTTTCTGACAACCTTTCGCAAACACCCTGTATAATTTTCTGTCTCGTTGAGCATCAAGTGTAATTCCCTCTCACTCTCACCTACGCTGTTGTTCCGAAGCAGATTCTCATATATTGATCTAGAAAACCTACATATATATTTTTTTTACTATTCCCTGCCTTTTCCACCATTTGCTTTATAGTAAATATATGGACCTGTATGCTTCTACCTTTTCTAAATCCACATTGTGGCTCTTCCAGGGTCTGTTCCACTTTATAATTTATTTTGTTTTTAATTATTTTCTCTGGTATCTTCATCCCTGTATTTATTATGTTTATTCCTCTGTAGTTCTTACAGTCAGCTCTGTCTCCTTTTTTATATATTGGTACTATCTGTGCTCTTTTCCATTCCTCTGGGATGCGTTCTTCTCTCCATATTTTGTTGTATATATATACCAGTTTTTCCATTCCCTTTTCTCCAATATTCTTAATCATTTCTGATGTTATTCCTTCACTCCCTGGAGACTTCCCATTCTTAAGTTCTCTAATAGTCTTTTCCAATTCTTCCCTTTCTATTTCCTCGCCGCCTTCCTCTTCATTATCCACTTCTTGAGATTTATCTTCACCTAATCTCTTTTTTTTGCTATTTTTATTGGGTTTCCCACTTACACTTCCCGCCAATAGCTCTTCGAAATATTCTTTCCATCTGTTTATCACCTTTTCCTCATCTTTTATTACCTTTCCATTCTTGTCTTTCATGAGCACTCTGTTTTCCTTTTTATCTTTTCTGTACCCTCTTAGGACACTGTAGAAAACTTTCTTATTTTCATTACTATTTCTTTCCATTTTCTCACCAAATTCTTGCCATTGTTTCCTTTTTTCGTCTCTCACTAATTTCTTCACTATTTTCCTTTCTTTCTTGTAACACTGATACGTTTCTCTAGTTTTTTTTGTAGATATTCCTTCCATTTTTTCTTTTTTAGTCTCACTCTTCTCTTGATCTCTTCTGTCCACCATGCCGTTTGTTTTATTCTTTTTATTTTTCCACACACTTCCGAGCTTGTTTGTAGTATCATCTTTTTGAATTCCTCCCAACTCTCTTCCAAACTTAATGTCTTCCATTTCTCATTTCTACTCTCAATCATCCTCTTCATTTTTTCTCTATATTGCTTTGCCACTTCTCCGTCCTTTAGTCTATACGCTTTTATTTTGTCATATTCTATCTTATCTTCTTTTCTCTCTCTGTTGTCTGATTTTAGTGGTTTCTTTATTTTTGATATAATCATATAATGATCACTTCCCACTTCCGGTACTCTTGACACTTTTACATCTACTATGTTCTTTCTATTTTCATTTCCTGCTACTATGTAGTCTATTATTGATTTTTCATTTTTGCTGCTCATCTCTCTAGTATACCTGTGTATATCTTTGTGCTTATAATAAGTATTTGCTATATACATATTGTTGATTCGGAAAAACTCTATCAATGTGTTTCAGTTATCATTTAGCATTGATTCCCCATTCTGGCCCAATATTCTACTCTCTCCTGGTTTTCCCTTTCCCACTCTACTATTAAAATCTCCTGCAATGTATATTTCGCCTTTTGCTCTTTCTACCGTCTCTGTTAAGATTTCCCAGAATTTCTCTTTGTTCTCCTTTTTATCGTCTTCATTTGGTCCATATACACTTATTATCGTTTTAATGCTCTCATTATCGTCCTTCATATTTATTGCCAATATCCTCTCTGAACACGCCTTCCATTCTTCTATATTGTGTGCCCATTCCTTTTTTATCATACATGCGACTCCCTCAGCTGCTCTTTTCTCTGTTTCCACTCCGCTATATATAAATACACTTCCTGTCATCATTTTTTGCAATCCTCTCCCTTTTATTTTCGTTTCCGTTATTGTATCTATTACATCTATCTTATTTTCCAGAAACTCATCTTCTAGTTCTATTTCTTTTCCCTTTATGCTTCGTATATTCCATGTTGCTTATCTCCATATTTCTTCATTTTTTCTTCTCATTGTTTTCTGCTCCTTTCTCCACTTTTTTTTCAGTTTTTTGTTTGTTTCTTCTCTTCTTCCCAGCTTCCATAATCTATCCTATTTCTATATTGTTCCTCCTTTCGTTCGTATATTTGGCACTTTTTGCTGGTGGCCATGTGCTCTATATCTTTACCTTTAATTCTTGTACAGTTGGCGCATTTTATCTCATTTTTCTCACAATCTTTCCCTCCGTGTCCTTCCTGTCCACATCTATAGCATACCTCCGTTCTTGTGCAGTACTTGGCTACATGTCCATAGCAGCAGCATTTGTAGCACATCGCGATCCTTACATATTCCTCTACTTGTTTTACAGTAAAATCTGTCAGTAATTTTCCCTTTTTTACAACGTACTTGAATATCTCTTTGTCCGCTTCTACTACCCAGTCCTCTACATATTGTTTACTGTTCCTAAAGGCATTTTTTTTAACTGCTCTCATTACTGTCTTCACCTCTCTAATCCCCACCATTTTCCTTATTTCTTCATTTTCTCTTAGTATTTCGTTTACGATTTCTTCTTCAGTATACCCTTGCTCAACTTTTTTTATTATAAATAACGGCTTTGTTTCTTTCATTTTCCTCACTGTTATTCCTTTTACTTCCTCCAGTTTCTTCCCTATTTGCTCCTGTTGTAGCTCGTTTCTACACTTCATCACTACCAATCCACTTTTGTATTTTTTTATTTCCTTTGTACCTTCTTCACCTTCTTCTTCTATCGTAAGTTTTTCTCGTATTTTTTCCATTACCTTCCCCCCTTCTACTGCTTTCACTGTTATTTCTCTTATTTTTTCAGGTGTTTTCCATCCCTGTATCTTTTTTGTATCATTTTCTTTTTTTTTTTCTTCGTTATCGCCGCATATGTCGTTTTGCTCCCATATTGGGTTATTGTACCTCCCACTATCAATTCGGATATTTTTGTTTCTAATTTGTCCATTCTGTTTTTGAGTTGTTTCTCTATTTGTTCCAGTTTGATCTTTTGTATCAGTTTGATTTGATTCATCAACTCATCTGATACTCCACTTAATTTTTTCTTACTATCTTCGCTTTCTTCTTTCCACTGAAACATATCCTTCTGTCTTAATTTTATTCTTTTTTCCATGCTATCTTCAACCTCGTTCATCACTACTCCTCTATATGATTTGTTTGCTTTTTCTTGCTCCTCATATTCCTCATCTTCCTCCGTTGAGGTTTTTCTTTTTCTATTCTCTACTTTTTCCACTGGTGGAGTTCTTTTGACTTTAGTCGCCACTTCGAATGGGTTTTTAGCCTCCATTCTTGCGAAATCAATCCTAATTCTATGTTATACTGTTAAATATTTATATCAGAATAAAACACAAATAAAAGTTGTCCTTTTTCCTTATCTCGATACACCGTTCCTGCTTATCAGGTCTGCGTGTTATTTGGGAAATTGCCCCCGCTTTCGTCCGCTCGGAAGGGCACTTTCCTATACTTATCTAAATTTCTTCCTTCTCCCTTGTTCTGTTTTTAGTTAATATCCTCATTAAACTTATAAAAATAAAAAAATAACTTTATTGATATATTATTCTTAAACCACTAAACAATCAATACTCTGCTTATCTGTGTATCGACTTTTCGATTTCAGCACAAACAAACATCCGACCACGTTCACTCTCCGATATAGACTTATTATTTAATCAATATACATATAAAAAATCATAATATAACACGTGTTTCGGTATAAACCATCCTCAGATATTATGACAAGAATATTATTATGAAAAGTAATTCAAATTGACAAGTAAGAAAATTATGGCAATATATGAAATTTAATGACTTTAGCGAACCAGTTTAAAATTTTGTATAATAATAATTATACAAAATAACATCTCTTTGAGAAAAAATGGAACTTGAATTTAAATTTGAAAATTTTAATGATCCAGTTATTTTTCCACATAGTGTAAAATTTATGCTAAAGTTTGGAATACCGCTTAGTTTTATGAATCATCCCATTTTATTATTTGCCTATAATGCGTTTAGCAATTAATTATCTCCATTGAAAGTCACGGAAGAAACGTGATTTTCTGAAGTGCTTCGGTCGCCAATCAAAGTAACGGGAGTAACATTTTATAGTCTTTCGAGTGTGCACGGTTGGATTCCAGATTGGATAAAGATAGCCAAAAGTTCATCGTGCATTGTTCAACTTAACTTAATTTCTTCAAAATACCGAGTTGCCCCAATAAAAGCGGTCTCTCTTCGGCAGTTAGAATTGAGTCGTATACTAGCCAAAATTGTTGATAAAATTATCACAGCTCTCTCGGTTAAGTTAAATATAGGGTCAGCTAATTTCTGGACTGACTCACAAATAGCGCTGGCATGGTCTCGTAGTCAACCGAATAAGTGGGTCACCTTCGTGGCCAATCGGGTTTCCAAATCCACATGTTGACAGGAAATTGTGCGTGGAGACATGTTATAACAAAAGACAAACCCGCCGATTTAATATCTCGTGGTAAACTCACTCAAGATCATATAGGTGCGGGATTCTGGTTCCACGGTCCAAAATTTTTGTAATATTTCAATTTAAAATTGTCTGAGCCCCTCAACCTAGTGGTCAACCATTTATCAGATGCCCGAAAAGTCGCTACATTAAATCTAGTTACAGAAAAAATTAATTGTTTAAATTTCTGGCATACAGTATTCACTAAAGACTCTGCTTTTTGTTTTTTAAAAAACAAAGTAATGGCGTATTTTTTACAATTTATTGATAGCTGCAAGAACAAAACTCGAACAATTGGTGATCTCACGGTATTAGAAATAGATACAGCTACAATTCATATCGTTAAAATGATTCAGGAGTTACATTTCTCGACCGAAATAAAGGAATTATTTCAGAAAAACATTTGTTCTAACAAGATTATTCGGTCTTGAAATCCATTTATCGATGATTTTGGAATTATTAGTGTTGGAAGAAGGTTAGAAAATGCCGAGATTCCTTATTCGTAAAAACACCCGATATTACTTCCCTCTACTAATGACATTGTATCGCTCATTTTGTATAAAGAACACGTTCGCTTGGGACATGTAAGTGCTCAAACGATGTTGAGTAATTTTCGATTAAAATATTGGCCAATCAATGGGCTTCGACAAATCCAGCGCAATGTTAGAAAATGTGTAATCTGTTTCCGTTTCCGAACTCATGTTAGTGAGCAAATTATGACCAATCTGCCTATGGCAAGGGTCACCAGTGCTAGGCCACTTCAACGAGTAGGTGTGGACTATGCAGGTCTATTTCTCTTAAAAACGTCAAAGCTGAGAAAAGCTCCTTTGGTAAAAAGTTATATTGCGCTCTTTGTATGTCTAGTTACGAAAGCCATTCACCTCTAATTGGTTTTTGGCTCGACTACACAATAATTTTTCCTATATCTCAAACGTTTTATAGCACGACGCGGAAATCCAATCATTATCTACAGCGATAACGGTACTAATTTTGTGGGTCAGTAATGTGTCAGTACACAATTGATAAAAACTCTTACTTCGCTCACCAAATTAGAATTACTTCTAGAAATCTCCTCGTTCATCTCGCAAAATGAATCGATTGAAAGTGCATAGCTCCTAGGTCGCCTCTTTGGAGTGGTTTATGGGAGGCCAGTATTGAAAGTGTCAAGTACCACTTGTGTTGGCTAGTGGGAAATAAATCTTTAACCTTTGAAGAATTTTCAACAATTTTGTATCCAACTAAGGCTATTCTTAACTCAAGGCTACTATGCGCAATGTCGAGTGACCCTATCGCTTTCAACGGACATTTTCTAATAGGCTCAACTCTTACCGCTTACTCGGAAAAAGAGGTACGAGAAAAAGCTAAAAAACTTTCCTAGTATAAGTTATGCTCACACGTACAACAACCTTTTTGGAAGAAGCGGACTAACCACTATTTACATCGCCTCTAGCATAGACCAACATTAAATCGACCTCGCCGAAATTTACAGATCAATGATCTTGTTTTACTGAAAAAAGATAATCTGTCCCCTCTGAAATGGGCTCCCGGTAGAATTATGGAAACAATTCCGAGTCCAGATGGCAATATAAGAATAGTTAGACCAGTGGTTACCAAACTTATTTGGCCTACCGCCCTCTTTCCAGAAAAAATATTATCTAGCGCCCCTTGAAATAATTTTTTCAAAATTTTTATTACAATTAAGCCGAAAGACATGCATATGTGTTTATGGCTCTATCTCTTTGTAAAATATAGTATAGAAAGGTATAAATTAGAAGCATTTTCATTTGAAAATATGAAACAATTTATTTAATGCAAAATAGAAAATTAAACAGAAAAACTTTAATAAATTGAAACTTTAGTGAAAAGGATGAACTTGGTGTGCTGCTACCAATTTAGGAATTCTCGGCTCTATTTTTGTCAGAAGTAATCTTAAATCACCGCGATCGACTATTTGCAATCTATTTCTTTTTTTAGTTAATAGATTTGTTACTGCACTGAATCCTCGTTCTACTAAATAAGTTGAAGAAAATGCAATTAGAAACTTTTGAACAACAGCCCAAATTTCAGGAGAGACTGAAGGGATCTCTTTTTGCAGCCAGAATTGTTGGTATCCGCTTTTGAATTTAAATTTTAATTCGTCGTTTGAAATTATTTCCATCAACTCTTCTTGTATCTTTGGCGATTCTTCTGTGTTTGCATTTGAAAAGGGGTTCAAAATCCAATCAGGTATGGTCATTTTCAAAATATCATTAAATCGTTGATTAAAATCTGAATGAAGGGCTCCCAAGTGCTCACAATAAGACTGTATGTCTTCACCCTTTTTCTCTGCTGCAGATAAATTTGGGAACTGGCTAAATTCTCCTTGTCCAAAGTTTTGTTTGTACAAAAGAAGTTTTCTCAAAAATGCAGAAATAACAGACTTTGTTTTTATTAAATTGAGATCATTGCCCTGAAGCTGAAGATTGCTTTCATTAAATTTTTGAAACAAGTCGGTTAAATAAGCAGTATCACTTTTGGCTTGAATCAAATTCGACCGTAAAGCTTCATTTTTATCTTGAAAGAACTCCAGTACTGTGTTATACAGCTTATAAAACCTATCTAAACAGGCACCCTTTAACAACCATCGAACTTCTGTATGAAGAAGCAAACGATTATATTCTTCGTCGTTTTGAACACAAAGCTGTTTGAATAATCGGTCATTCAACGAGGAGCTTCTGATTGTGTTGATGGCTTTAATTACATGTTGTAATGAATTATGTAGTTGTGTACTTAAATTTTTTGCAACTAAATGTTGGCGATGAATGATGCAGTGTACTGTGAATGCATTCGGTACTTTCGTTTTCAAATATGCAAGAAATCCCCTGTAGCGCTCTACCATTGCTGGGGCCCCATCTGTGGCTACTGATAAGATATTATTGAAAGGTATTTCTTTTTCTTTCAAAAACTCATCCAATGCATGAAATATTGATTCTCCTTTTGTATCAGTTTGAAAATATTTTGCAAATAATAATTCCTGACAAATTTGTTCCTCCTTTGAGAACCGCACATATGCTAAAAGCAAAGCTTCGTTTCCAGGCAATGTGGATTCATCAAGTTGAATAGAAAACTGAGATGTTTTTAAATGGCTACACAAGGAATCTTCAACATTTTGTGCCATTTCATCAATGCTTCTCTGCACTGTAGTGTTGCTTAATGAAATTTTCTTGGTAATATCAAATACTGGCTTATGTAGCACAGTACGTATTACTTCACTGATAGCCGGCATAATTAGTTCCTCACCAATAGTGTGAGATTTGCCTGATTTGACAATCATTAAGGAAATATTGTAGGATGCAAGCAAACCATCAGTATCTTGCTGGACTGAGTTTGAAAAAAGCTTTGCTAATGTTGGCTGTTTGATAAAATTTTCCTTTAACTTTTGAAAATAAGATGTTATTATCTTTTTTATCATTATGAATTTTATTCAAATGGTCTTTTAGTCTTGAAGGCTTCATAGCCTCGTTGGACAAAACTTTTTGACAAATCAGACACATTGGTAGAGTGTTATTTACAGGTGATTCAATAAACCCGTATTTTAAATATTCAATACTATATTGTCTACATTTTTTCTTTGGTTGAGTCATTATTAACATTATTAATTAAAAATAAAATTTTTAAGATTATATTAATTTATATTTATTTTGTAGATTTTTATGAAAAACTACTAATATAATAAATAAAATAAACAAACAAACAAACATGACATTACTAATAATACCATGAATGTAATCAGCCAAAATAAATAATTCTCACAAATTATTATAGTCGCACTGTTTGTTAGTTCTTTAACAATTTTAAGACAATCTAGTAAGTTCGAGACATATTAATTGAGTCGTGTGTTCCGAATTATTACGTACTCTAAGACTGTGGTAACTAGTACTACCTTTCGCGTTCAAGCTTTAACCTTTCGATTGACTAATCACACGTGTATTAGAATGGCAGCGCAGTGGCGTTGGCACCACACTAACAGTAGCAGTTCACCACTGCACATACATCAATGCAAGTGAAGGAGGATGCGAGAATTTAACTAGTAAGTTTTTTAAAAACGGAAGCGTTATAAGCGAGCGAAATATATAAATAATTTTTTTAAATATTTTTTCTTGTATTTATGATTTCACCGCCAGTTTACAGTTATTCATCGCCCCCAGGTGCACCCATGGACCATTACCGCCCCCTTTGAACCCTACAGCGCCCACATTGGGAATCACTGAGTTAGACTAAAAGCGCAATCGGGTAACTTCACACGCTGTGTAAAGAGTGCCGTCTTCCAGTTACCGATTAATTTTAGATTTGCTAGATATCACGCTCGCTTAGCTGTACACGGTTGCTTTTTTTTGGCTCACTTTAGTTTAGTTTCAATTAGTGTTTGCACCAACGGCAGAAATCAGATTAGTAATGTAAAAAATGCACCTAATCTATTTCTTAAAATTGTAAATATTAGTTATTTAATTAATTAATTCGCTAGAAATTATTTCCAGTCCGATAAGGACAATTTCTACTTACGTTTTAATAAATACCTATCTTATCAGACGCACTATTACTTTCACTAATATTATTTCTGTATTATTATCAGTCACGCTGGTCGAGTTTGTCTAGATTCTTCAATTTCGTTTGGGAAAAGAATAATAATTAATACAAGCCAAGTGTTGTACCATTAATAGGTTGGCGGTCTATCCTTCAAAAAAGGGTTAATGGGTATAATTCAAAGGGGTACTTATTCGATAGGATATGGACAAATAACAGGATATTAATTCTGTTTTACCTATAGCGAAAATAAACCATAAAATGTTTTACATTTAACAATATCGCTAATAATCTTTGCTATGTTCATTGCATCTAATTACAACGCCATAAATGACATCGATAGATCTGTCTCCCTTTTCAGATACTTATCTTTGTCTCATCGTAGATGGTATTGCGTTAGAAGCGCTGATCGAAAAAAACAAAATCGATATATGCAATTGTAGTAATTGTACATTATATTATTTATTTACTTCGCTAATGATAATACATGTAAATAGTTAGTTGAAATAACAAGGATGTAGTTTTTTAAGTTATTAAATTAACATTATTTTGTAATTGAAAATTATTCTGTATATTTATTCTATACACATCGAGAACGAAGGATCGTTTTCCACATTAATGGAAGTTATGCAACTAGTTAACTCTATGAATTGAATGTCTTTCCAAATACATTGTTTTTGACAATTCTTGCACTTTCAAACCAATTAAAATTTGCTAATTGAAACTCTTCCTACTTCCGACGTTTTCTGCGAAAAGGCCGTTCTAGAACATTCTAGCATGTTCAATGTAAAAAACAGATAAAAGGAGTGACCAGTAGCCACTGGGAGTCATTACTGCATCAATTTTTCTAAAGTTAAAATCTTACGTCGCGTTAATTTTTTTTATTTTCAACTTTCCAATCCATAATTTTTCATAGTAAATTATTTTAATTAACCCTATTTTTCCAGTAATTTATTTATAGATGAATTGTTGCCAATTTACTTCGTTTATCTAATCAATATTCACCTTCATTAAATTTTCCTGTTCAATTCGCGTTATAGTTCACGTTGGCGCCATATTGAAAATTTAGTACTTTTCGAGAATTTCACAATAAATTCCCATCTCTTCACTATTACCCAACGAGGAAAAACGTTTTACATTCGTTTTTCATTCTTATCTGCACGTTTTCTTCTCAATTATTCAAAATTTCGAATATATTTTGTTCTTTAACTTCATCGACAATCCATCGTTGTGAGGTAGCTACATTTATCTGCTTCCTACAATCAACTGGTGCCATAATTCTGACCACTGTGCGTGCGATGTTCTCGCCGCCCCTGTAACTGGAGATGCCATCAGCACCCCGATGACGTCATCATCGTCACGACGAAAATCATTGGCTGGAAGGTGCACGTAATGTATTACATTTAGACAAACATTTAAGGTAGGATCTACACCATTTACTGATTGTTGCAAGAGTTTTGATGAAAACTTACATAATTTCATGAACTGCATGGATTTTCCTCACAAAAATTATAACTAATTGTATCGTAGAATTTCGTCCTAGTTAACGGCATGTTTTTTCATATATTATCTGTTTTACATCTGGGATAATGTGGGAAGTTATAACTAATAGTAATACACATTCATTTTCCTATGTGAGGGCATATTTATAATAAAAAATCATAAAGAATGATTCTACTTTATTATAATTTAAACATTAATTTCGGATCCTATTCTAGGCCAAAAATACATTACAGAACATAAACTTTATATTTACTATTTAAATTATATTATATAATATATTAATATTAATAAAATAATAAATCCAATTATTCTTATTGAATATCGGTCTTATACGTAAAGTATCCAATAAGTTAAAGGTCGGGGTAGTATCTTAAATAAACAAATTTTTTCTTGCCAACGGCGATCAAAGATGGCTCCACCTCCATTCCCAGCAAAATTAAATTATTTAACTATTCTAAAATTTAGTAACTTAGTTACATTACATTTTTGATATGCTAAGATTCATCGTAGCAACAGTTGTTTAACAAGAAACGACACATCGAGTAGAGAGAAATAAAAAATATGCGAAGATACGCGAAAAAAGCAAGTAAGTGCTAGTCGATGAAGAAGGGTGGGAAAAAAAAGAACTCACAAGAAACAGTACAGAACTCTTAACCGTTTAATTATTACGTGTCGATAACTCGTTACAATAACATACATAATTTTATCTGCGTCGTTGTGCATCAAGTGTAGTTCCCGCGCATTCTCACCTACGTTGTTTTGCCAAAGCAGATTCTCAAATATTCAATAAAATGAAGTGTTGTATATGGCGCTTATTAATAGTAATTATACTATTAATATACCCATATTACATACCATATTATTATATGGTTGTCTTGCTTGTTTGTGAATTTTAATGATCCAATTATTTTTGTACATAGTGTAAAATTTATGCTAAAGTTTGGAATACCGCTTAGTTTTTATGAATCATCTCATTTTATTATTTGCCTATAATTGTGTGGAGCGTAATTATTTAAATTGAAAGTCACGGAATTAAGGTGATTTTCTGAAGTACTGGGATCTCCAATCAAAGCAACTGCAGCCACAACATAGTTATTTGAAAAGGCATCGTTAAAAATGGATAAAAAGTTATTTATCAAAGAAACGATAATTCTCATATTCCTCTATTAAAGAAACTAAGAAAAAACGATCCGAACAATTAAAAAAAAATTGCGCGTAGATATAATAAGTTGTAACGCTTATCGGTCGGATAATCCGTTTCTTCAAATATATCGGCTTTCAGCTCGGGCGCCACCGTTTGATTTCGAATGCCTTGCGGCTGCCTCACAACTCCAAAGAGAAAGTTGGGGGAAACCTGGTCGAGTAGCTTTTAGATAGTGGAGAAAATAAACTAGGGTTCAGTAAAGAGTGAAAGAAAGGCCAGAAGAAACAATAAAACATCATGTTATAAAATAAAATACAATTGTAATAATGAACTTAAACATAAAAATACCTGGTAGCTGGGTCTTGTAAAAAAAAAGTAAAAAAAAGTCAAAATCATACAAAGCAAAATAAACAGAAAAATATAAACTTAAAAGGTTACTCTATCACTGCACTACTCTACCACTGCAGCATAATTACCCAATGCTTACGGCAGCAGGAACCACAGCCTCACATATAAGGCTGTGGACCGCATAATGTGTTTGCGCTACGCCCCGAAGCGAACAGCGCCACGAACAGAGTTTCTATTGTGTAAATGTCATAAATTTGTTCGTGCTGTTCGTAAGTAATTTACGAAAAGGGTTTACGAACCGTTCGTAGAAATGCACGCGAATAGGACGAACATACCGGCGAACGTTTTATGTCGATGAGAGTAACCGAGTAGCCTAAATGATAGTAAACACATGTACATTTTAGTTTTATTTAGTGGCTGTTCAATGATTAACAATTAGTTGTAGTATAGATTATAAGGGATAGTTAAGGAAGCCATACACGAGGGGTAGCAAACAGATAACAGGTACTAGGCAAGCCCTACTTCACAATTTGACTACAATATTATGTTTCAATTAATATGTGTAACAAGTAAGATGCAAACATAATAGATCCAATGTTATAGAAAATAATGTATGTATTCAAGGTTTATATTTAACTAATTATTATAGTGTTTATAAGCAATTCTCTGGGGCTCGATATGTGAAGCTACAATGTAAATGTAAATGTAAAATTAAAAGAAAAGGATAATAAATTGGAGCTAGATTTTGAGGTTTTATTATTTCACTTCGTTAAGCATTTACATAGTACGCTTCCTTTGAGAGATCATGCTAGACCATCAATTATATCTAAGCTACAATGTGCTGACTGGCAGATTATAAAGTAGATCGAGTCCATTGGGGCAACCTGAATAAGGTTGCAAGATATAACAATGCTACCATTGTGGATGGCTCATGCCCACGCGCCTCAAGACTAGTGTGCATACGGTGACGCGAGAATATATAGTCATTTACCGAAAGCAGTTCTTTTACTCCATTCCCAACCAACCCTAAACTTCTACTGAATTTTAGCTTCATCTCCTTCAATCTCTGTAGCACCTGGATCAACTTCCTACTATGATCTTGTAAATTATTGCCGAATACAATCAGGTCATCTAGATACACAACACTACTTTCATAATTTAATCCAGCCAGTACCACCGTCATTAATCTGGAAAACGCACTGGGACTGATCCTGAGCCCCATAGGCAGTCTCGTCATCTGATATTGAACTCGTTTGGTCGTGAATGCTGTACACGGCCTACTAGCCTTGTCCAGTTCAACTTAATAGTATCCCTGAGCCAAGTCCAGATGCGTGAGTACTCCGCTCCCGCTAGCGAATCCAATATCTTCGCTATCGATGGAAGCGGTCATTTTTCATCTTCTATTGGCCTATACAACATCCTAGTTCGATCGAGGGTAGTAGATCACTACCCTATGCTTGACTACTCCGTTCTTATCGGGCTTCTTTGGCACGGTCGATACAGGAGCAGACCATTCCGATCTGGCTTCTTCGTTGATTCGTTTCTCTAACATACATGGTGTTAACCAACAGCTGTAGGAAAATCACGTAATGTATAGGTCATTAAAAATAAACCGAAAATTGTTAAGGAAGGGTAGGTTTATCTTCAATAGTTTCCAAGACAATCGACATTTTCTGATTTCTTCAAAAACGTTTGTGATCCGCAGTGTAACTAACCTACGTAATACTCTGGCTTGGAAAGTAGAATAAGCATTGAAGTCATTAATGAGTTCAATGCGGCGTTTAATAATTTAAGCGAATTTTAAAGTTTCAATTTTTATCCGATTTACAATTTTTTAATATTAAAATTTAGTCGACAATAAATGTTTATCTTTGGAATTAAATGGATTATTAAATGCAGTTCTGGATCTAGATCATTTGTGACAACATTGAATGATGCATTTTTTAGTTATTCTACTATTTTTTTTATGTGTCATATTAACCATTGGAACGGAGTCTTAACTAAATATTAAACATTTAACTTACCATAAATCAAAATTTAAATTGAATAATTTAATTTAATTTTGAGTTTTATCGAAAGAAAGGAATAATTGCGACGACGCTGTTTCGCTATACTGCTGCTTACAACAGTATAGAAATAAAAATAACATATAAATAATTTCCAATACATAACGTTACCGTTATGCTGAGAAAGAAAAAAAAAAACAGATTCGTTTCTCCTTTGAGAAGTGGTGACCGCATTTTAGTAATAACTTAGAGAGTAATTATGTTTATTACACTTTTGTTTTGAATATAGAGTATAAATATAGTTTTAATATTTTTTTATTGAGGTGCCGTGAAAAAAGCGTTTTCATTAATAAAACAATTTTTTTGCTTTTGATTAAACACTTAATTTCGAAATCAAATTATAACCCATATCGTAGCTAAGTATTCGACGTAAATACTCAAAAAAATACTCGTAAATACCATAAGTAACTTACGCAACTAAAAAACGTGCGTAGTAAAAACTAAACTAACTTACTAGTTGCTTATAACTAATATTATAATTATAATATATAGCTTCAAATCGGAAGTTCAAATCGGAGAGTGAAAGTGGTCGGATGTTTGTTTGTGGTGAAATCGAAAAGTCGATACGCAGATAAGCAGAGTACTGATTGTTTAGTGGTTTAAGGATAATATATCAATAAAGTTATTGTTATTTTTTATTTTGTGAGTTTGATAAGGATATTAGCTAATAATAGAACAACGGAGAAGTAAGACATCTAGATAAGGATAGGAAAGTGCCCCTCCGAGCGGAGGAAGCGGGGGTAAGTTCCAAATAACAAGTAGAACTGATAAGCAGGACCGGTGTTATTGAGAAACAAAAACAACTTTTATTTGCTTCTTATTTGTATT